>JANKOD010000001.1:8429306-8440803 GCA_026284645.1 Erythroxylum acuminatum
GAGATTGAAACATTTCGACCCTTTCATATTGGCTATGCAAGCAAAACAGGTCTGTTATGTCCCATTTCCCAGCATACGACGGGACAAGTGTGATTGGTTGGCGGTGTGCAAAGTGAAACCCCGAGGTGTATTTCAAGCACAGGGAAAGGGAGATCAGAGAATTGGAAGTGAGGCGTTTCAGGAAGATGCTTATGTTATCAATGCAGCTGTGACATATGATGATCATGAACCTTTGCATGATCCATCACATGAATTTGTTGATATTCTATCTGGAGAGGAGGACGATGGATAGCGATCTGCAGAGGAGCCAGATTTTGATTCTTATTCTTCAGAAAGTGAAGATGATTGTAATTTATAATTAAGATCTGACAGCGATTAATTTGTGTATGGACTGCAAGATTTAATTTCCTGTGACAAGTAATATATGCTAAATCTTCACAAAATATTTTGTCAAATGTTGATTTCTAATTATTAGTTAAGGAATGTCGACTTGGCGTCTGGTACCTGATGGCCGTACTTCATTCCGTTGGGAGGAATGTGGTAAAATTGTCCCAGCCGAAATCAGAAGGGATGCAGCAACAATATCCACTTCTTTATCGAATGATCGTTTGCCTTCCATGACCAATTTTCTGCTTGAAGTGTAAAGTATCATACAACATCAATTTCCTTATTACATACATCTCAAATCAAACATTTGAAGTTGTTATATTAACATTTCATGGAATATGTTACATGTTTTAAGCTGTAATGAATCTCGAGGATGACACTTATGTTGAAGGAGGCGAGAGTAATGACACAATGATCGATGAAGGATTTCACAAATCAGTTGCTGTCGAAAAGTTGCCAAATCCACAGAGCTCATCTGAAAATTCACGTACGTATTCGTATTCAAGATGGGTTCCATTATCCCATTTTAATATGACAACCTGTAAGTTCCTTCCTACTGTGTTCTAGGTCAACCATTTCCGAACATTTCACCAAGCAACTTAGCAATAGCGAAAAAGCTGTTGCAAGAAGGTATTCAAAACCAAACAGGTTCGGGAAGAACATATACTGTTTCCATTAGAGCATTAGAACATGCGAGGAACCTTCTCGAAAATCCACCAATCGAATAGTCATTTACCTTTACCGACTCGCATGTTACTTGGCATCCAAAAAATAAATAAAATAATTGTCATGTATCTCTGTATTACAATTGGGATGTGCTATGAACTTGGTATATTATTGTACTATGACTGTAACACTTATTCTCATTACCAAATTCGTAGTTATGCTATGAAATCTGTCATTTTGTGTTCCATTTACATATATTGTGTAAATATTTCATGGAGAATTCAGTAAGCAAATAATTCCAGGTCAAAAGATGGGACCAAAGAGACCACGTCATGTGATACGCCCCAGGTTCAGAAGCATGTTTGGAGGTACTTACTGTGAGGGTGGCCCATCGCAACCTCTAGCTGCAATTGAGTCACCAACACCAACTCCAGCCCCTATAGTTGGAGGAACAGAATCACCTGCGAGTGGAGATGCAAAACACTCCAACAGTCAACGATCTAGCAATACAGTTATGGAAGATGAAGGACACGATATGCAACCTGAATCTGAGGGGCCCGATGGCAAAAAGTATATAACAATATCCGATAAACAGTAAGTGCGATCACATGAAACACTGTATATGTTTATCATTATACTGCTGTGTTAAATGATTGCTAGGATTATTACCTTATTTGTCCTCTGTATTAGGTTCATTCCGTCTGGACCCTATTCAAGACAAATGACATCTACTTTTAAAGAGAGGATTGATCATGAGGGTTATGCATAGAAGAAGATCTCTGAGGCAACAAAGACATTTTACTTTCAGGAGTTTGAGGTACAATAAGGCATATATATGTGTTTTCTTTTTGTTCTATCCATTCATAACATACATATAAATTGCTTATAAGTTTTAATGAATTTAATCCTTATATTCTCAGAAACATTTTTACTGGAGTTCTGAACTTGATGGGATAATACATAGTGTATAGGAGTCGCGAGCTCGTACGCGTTATCGCGATTTAATTAATCAGATACACGATGCTGGTGTACGACCCTCTTACATTTCTCAGTCTACGTGGAGTCATTGGCTGGAGTACTGGAGATCTCCTGAGGCAATGCGCATCTCGGGCCGTAACTCCACCAACAGACGTGGTAGGGGAGGAGCGGACAGTCTTCCCATTCACACGGGTGGATCAATTACTCACCGCGACCATGCAAAGAGACTTGTAAGTTTTTTTAACATTACATTTATATTCTACATTTGTACTTTGCTCTAATTGAATGTAAATTGATTTGCTAATGTTGTCATGAACATATATGTGTAGTATGGCTGCCGAGCATGATTGTGTTGAGTAATATGCTGCAAACATTTATGGTTGTGTTGAATAATTTGCTTTCTTCAATAGGGGGTCATATAAAAAAAACAGCTGAAACGCTGCCGAATTAGTGGTAAATTATAGTTCAACTTATTACTTTTCGTTGTTCTATAGGCAAAGTCTACGGGCATTAGGCCTACACCCCATCAGTTGTTCTTGCATACGCACACCAAGAAACATGACGGTGTGACATTCATAAACAGTCGATGTCGAGAACTTCATGTATGTTAATTTCCTCGTTTAATATTCAATCTTATTTTAATTATAACTTACTAGTTATAATATGTTGTATTTGCCTCCTAATAGGACCAAATACAACAAACAATTGGGCAACAGTCGCAGGATGAACCACCTGTTGATGAGACCCAGGTATATTTCGATGCTGTCGATGGCAGGGACAGTCGGGGAAGGATCTTTGGGCTAGGATCATCTGCCAATGCATTTTATTCGCAATCTTCCACTATGTCGACAACAGCTGCATCTAGTTCAGAGCCGACAAACTGACATATCAGTTAGCTTGAGGCCACAGTGAATACGTTGATGGAGGTAATTAATAAGCTACAAAATGACATAGTGGAAATTAGAACGAAGGCTACAGACTCACAACAGCAACGCTCACCAGGACAATAGGATTGTTGTAGTCAAAATTTTGGTTTTCACTTATATACTAGTAAATGTTACAATTTGCAGTTAAGACTGTTTACAATATTTATGTTAATTTGCCATTTACTATGGGTTCAAAAGTCCTAAGCTTATGTTACGGTAATTTATAATTTGTTAACCTTGAATCAAATTTAACGACCAGATTTTTGGCAAATTGTCCCATTATCAGAGATTTAAAGGCGACTTCAGCGATCAAACAAATTCTACTTCTGAATTACACATATGAATTAAGCAAGTTTGGTTTTACACTTTACTCATTACTGACGGAACCGTCGGTATTGTTCACATTAGAATCAATTACCGATGGTTCCGACGGTGAAAGCAATCCATTTACCGAAGGAACCGTCAATAAAAGAATAGATAATTCGCCGACGGTTCTGTCGGTTAATAACACCAGCTTCCGCCGACAGAACCGTCGGCGAATATTTCGACGGTTCGGTCGGAATTTCTGGCCTCGCCTCCGACGGTTCCGTCGGAAGGGATCTTCGGGCCTATTCCGACGCTTCTCCTCTTCGGTCAGTAATTTATACCGACTGTATGATGTTACCGTCGGTATTTAATATCGACCGCGCTATTGCCGACGACTCCCTCCGTCGCTCCTATACGTCGGCAAATATTATTACCGACAAAATTTTCAATATTTCCGCCGGTAAATGCCGTCGATAATGGTCCTTTTTCTTGTAGTGATTGCCTACAAACTTTAGGAAGATCTTTGCAATATGTTTTCTCAAGGCAATGCAACAAGGATTTTTTAGATTGAGAGAGACATTGCTTCTTTGAATTAAGAACAAATGAATGTTGTAGATTATTACACAAAGTTAAAAAAGAATTGTAAGATTATTAACGCTCTTATAATGATGTTGTTTGCACCTGATGAGTAGATAATAAAAGAAAAAAATTGATGAAAATTCTTTTGGGGTTGAATGAATCTTATAGTGCTATTCATGGTCAATTCCTTTTCTTAAATCCATCCCTATATAGACAGCTTATAGAAAATCTAATTTACTTAAATACTACACTACCTGATATCACCTATTCAGTATACATAAATAATAAACAGATTCATATATGCTCCATGCAAACCTGATATGGAATGTTGTTTGCGGTTAGTTATTAGCCTACAACTACGAATGCTTGTATAGTTCTGCTCGTATTCGTTTATGAGCTCTCTTTTGTTGTCTCTTCTAACTAATGGTGTTAAGTGGACGTTTAATAGGAATTGCTTTGAACACATGTAAATAAATATTGTATCCATTCACTAAGGTCAAGGAGGAGGTCCCGAGCTTAGATCTGGTTCATTCATGTCTTTAGCTGCACATGGGAAAATTGGGAATCAATGCAAAATCTTGGTTAAATATTTGGTAAAAATACAAAAGGAAAAATGTATTACAGTTGACCAGCGACTTAATCGGGTCAACGCTTAGGTTGTATGTCACTGTCCGTATCATCAATACATTCGCATTGTACATATGTCGTGGCACCCAAACTGCCCACAAGATTTGCCAGATAACTCAAGTTGAAATGACCAACTTATCCTTCAACTTCACTTTCCCTTGCACACTGTCCATACGGCGTCGCTTTGGTTTGGATAATTGCTTACTACTAATTATTATTCACAGTATGATCTACCAACCATTATGAATTTGGCTTCATGATTTTTTGTAATTTAATATTACTGTAAATTATATAGTTATATTTTAATTTGTTAGGGAAATGTATCATACACGCATAAATTAATAATAAGGATTCTCAATTTTTTATGTTGCAACTAAACAACTACTTTAACTTCAACTTCACTTCTGTGACCCCCTCCTCCTCCTCTCTCTCAGTGTCTGATCTCTCTTGCAAGATCCATCCTTTCCACCAACTGGGAGTCATCTTCTTTCAAGATCTTCCCATAATTCATATCATATTTGCAATTCACATTGAGGTTAGTCTTCCTATTTTCATTCTCAGACTCATGGAAGGGGAATCGTCAACACAATTTAGCTCCAAGCTGTGAGCTTTGTGCCTGAGCCCTGTTGACTTTATTGTTTCTTGGTTGTTATCCCCGTGTCTATGTCACACAGCTTTAATCTTCAAATGGTCAACTATGTGGTACACAATGTATAAGCTTTTTGGGTCATTTTAGAACTTCAGAAAGGTGCAGTTTTTTTGTATATGGTTTTTTGTGTTTGAGGATCTGGGGGTTAAAGTTTTGTTGTTTTCCAGTTGTTCGGAAGCAAGATATCTTGATACAAGTAGTTGGAATCGAAGGAATGCTGACCTTGGAGAACGTGTCTGTTTCCTTTTTTGTTTGGAATTTTTGTGGGTTGTTTTTACTTGGATTTACATATTCGTACATGCCTGATGCTTTTAACGGCCTAGACTCTGCTAGAGATGCTACCGTGACCTACAGCTATGATAGACTCGATGAAGTTAAGAAGCAATGTGCTTCTGTACTGTCATCTGCTACTGAGCTGAAACCTGATGATAATAGAATGTATAGCATCAAAGAAGACCTCAATTTTGTTAATGGGGATTGGATGCAGGATCCAGGTAAAGCCCCATTAATGCCTTATGTTGATGGAGAATTTCAGACAAGTAACATGTCGAGTCTTCCAACTCCACTCAGTTTGGTTTCTTTCTGGGTCAGGAGTGTTGATCAAGAACATCGATCTAAGAAGGCAATCGGGGTTAATGGGTTCTTGGTGATGGGCATTACCTTAGGTTCATTTGGAGAAAAATTGTATGACAGCAGTTCTCAGTTTCAATTGTGGCCTGGTCATGCGCAGGTTTCAATTTCATTTCAAGGTATATATACCGAGTCTAAGAAGAATGGAGGTGAAAAAGTGATGTGTTTGTTGGGAAACACAATGTTACCTTCTAGGGAATCAGATTCCAATCATCCATGGGAATGGATGAAAGGTTCGGGTTCAAGTTATAACCAACCACCTCTGTTGCAAGATGACCAAATACTGCTGATTCTTCGGTATCCCATTAGATTTACGTTGACAAACCGGTTGATCCATGGGGACATGAGAAGCTTGAACATGAAATCAAATCTCAAGTACTTTGATGATGTACACATTTTGTCTCAGTTGGGAAAGTCAGTGAAGTATGAGTTTAGCTCTGAGAAACTTGTTTCAGCAGCATGCAATCCTTATCCATATCCTGATAGCTCAGTTAATGGTGGAATTGATATCTATAGAGGAACAGGAATTTGCCGAATTCTACAACAAGCTATTGGAGAAGGAGCTGGACCTTTAAACATTGCACCAAATTGGAGGTGCAATGACACAGATGAATTTTGCAAGAAGTTGGGTCCATTTATGTCAAATAAACAGATAAATGCAACTGATGGAAGCTATAAAGGTGTAAAGCTCTTTATGCAAAATGCTTATTGCGAGAAAACGCCTGGACAAGGAGATTCCAGTTCTGCAAAGATTGCTGCCGTCTTTCGAATTGCCTCTCCTGGAGAGAGTCAATATGTTGTGGCCACGAGATCGGGGCTGAATAACATGACTGTTGTTGCTGAGGGAATATGGAAATCTTCCAGTGGACAGCTTTGCATGGTTGGTTGCCATGGCATAGTTGATAAAGGAGGAAGTAGCTGTGATTCTCGGATATGTCTGTACATTCCCCTCTCATTTTCCATAACACAACGGAGCATAATTTTAGGAAGTTTTTCTAGCATTGGTAAAAGAAAATACTTCCCTTTATCATTTGAAGAAGTGGTGCGGCCCACAGAATTGTGGAATTATTTCAAAATTTCTCATCCATATTATGTTTACTCTAAAATGGAAAGAGCTGGTGTGATCCTGGAAAAAAATGAGCCATTCAGTTTTCGGACTGTCATTAAAAAATCGTTGCTCACATTCCCCAAACTGGATGATTCAGAGACCTTTTTAGCAAGCCTTTCTTTCTTATCAGAAGATCTGACAATCCAGATCTCTGCATTCCCTGACCCTTTACCTAGTTTGAAGCCCAGAAGAATTGAGTTTGCGATGGAGATTCTCTCACTTGGTCCTTTGTTTGGGAGGTACTGGTCTTTGCAGAACAGTTCCTTTGCAAATGAAGAGACACCTTACCTTAGTGAAGGTGAATATACTGAAAAACAGCTCCTTCTTAATGTATCAGCTCAAATCACACTTGATGGAGCAGCTTATAGCAACTTTTCTGTGCTTTTTGTCGAGGGTATTTATGATTCTCATGTTGGGAAGATGTATCTTGTTGGTTGCCGAGATGTCCGTGCCTCATGGAATGTATTGTTTGAGAGTATGGATCTTGAAGCAGGTTTGGATTGTTTAATTGAAGTGCTTGTATCTTACCCTCCTACCAAATCTCAGTGGTTAGTCGATCCAACTGCTAGAATTTCCATATCCAGCCAGCGCAATGAAGATGATCCCCTCTATTTTGGACCAGTTAAGCTCCAAACTCTTCCAATTATGTACCGAAGGCAGCGGGAAGAAATTCTATCTCGCAGGGGCATTGAGGGGATACTCAGGATTTTAACACTTTCATTTGCAATTGCATGCATTTCAAGCCAATTATTCTACATCAGGCACGAGGGTGATTCTGTTCCTTTCATCTCTCTTGTAATGTTAGGTGTCCAAGCACTTGGCTATAGTCTTCCACTTATCACAAGAGCTGAAGCTCTCTTTAAGAGGAAATCTTCTGAATCATCAGAGATGTCCACTTATTACTTGGAGAAGAATCAGTGGATCCATTTGATTGATTATACAGTGAAACTTCTAGTCCTTATTTCGTTTCTACTTACTCTAAGGCTTTGTCAGAAGGTGTGGAAATCACGTATCAGATTACTGACAAGAACTCCGCTCGAGCGACATCGTGTTCCAAATGACAAATGGGTATTTGTCTCTACATCAGTCTTACATGTGATAGGATATGCGGTTGTTCTTGTCATGCACACTGTTCAGACTAATCGTAGGCCTGTTACAATGGGGAGTTATATTGATTCTACAGGTAATTACCACACAATACGAGAATGGGAAACCGAACTAGAGGAGTATGTAGGCCTTGTTCAAGATTTTTTCTTGCTTCCACAAGTTATTGGCAACATTATGTGGCAGCTTGATTGTAAGCCGTTGAGTAAACTGTATTTTATGGGTATCACAGTTGTCAGGCTTCTACCACATGTGTACGATTATATAAGAGCTCCTGTTCCAAATCCTTACTTCTCCGAGGACTCCGAGTTTGTAAATCCAGAAATGGATTTTTACACCAAGGGTGCCGATATAGTTATACCTATCACTGCAGTTTTTCTTGCAGCTGCAGTGTATATACAGCAGAGATGGAAATATGATACACTTAGCCAGAATCTTACGTTTGGGCAGCGCAGATTACTTCCTTTGGGTTCCAGAATGTATGAGAGACTACCATCCAAGTCATTTGAAGCTGAGCTTGCTTCTTGTGGCGATGAGAGTGGCAACCACGAGGAAAATTAAGACAGCGACTAATAATCCGTTAAAAAAGGTAACGGTTCTTCTGTTTCTTTGATTGTAATTTCTGTCCAGTTATTTGCTGTTTCGGAATATGTGAGACAGAGAGCACAACGTATATCTGATACATGATAATGAGTCATACTATGATTTATGCTCTACTTAGTGTTTGCTAAAAATATTTTCATGTCTGAGAGTGTATACCTGTACCATCATGTGATAAAATTTTGAGCCTTGCCCAAAGTACTTCCTAAGATGGCTCAATTCTTTCATTTATATCCTAATTTTTGAAGGATTGAGGTTTTGAGTTATTTTGCAGGATTTGACCATGAAAAAAATAGAGATGTTGGATCCTTTCCATTGGCAGATTAGTCTTCCAGTTTCTGATGATACCTCCCGCATGTAACATCTAGTAGGAATACTATCCAGTTGGAGTAAGTAATCTGCGACTGCAGTGTCTTTTGAATTTACACTTTGTTTAACAATTAGTTGGAAAACCAATAACTCTTACAATTTGCGCATAAATATGTACTCTTAGAATCCATTGATGAGTTTCGTTTAATAACCTCAGCTTTTGAATTGAATGGTTTCTTAATATAACATGAGAGAATTACAGGAATAAGAAGTCTTAAATTAGGTTGTATTTTACTGGATTTTTTATTTAGTGTAACTTCAGTGAACACTTTTTTTTTTGAGAAAGTAAATGAATATATTAAAAAAAAAAAAGAATTTCCAACAAGGATAACGAAAACTACTAATTGCAAATGTTACAAGGCAAGAGAGAAAGGACATTACGTTTAATCCCCATGGTTATAAAATTAGCTAGAGGAGACCAATTTGGAGCTTAATCAGTTCATTAGCACAAAAGACACTAGAGTATTTCATTGACTAGCAGCTCAAATACCCTATTTAGTCCCAACAAATTGGAGGCAGAGATGGAGGAACGATAGTTCTCTTACCTTACCTTTTAGTTCAGCTCATGTAGTATTTCTAGTGGTTGACAAACAATAGTTTTGACGATTTTGGTGTTTCTTCAATTTCAAATGGCACAAATCAAGCTCTCAAAGGATATTTTGGCAATAAGGTAGTCACCTTTGCACATCCGCTTTCTTCTACTTATTTAGGAAATAATATTAGACCAATCAAAATATGGACAAGTAACATGTATTTTTGTACTTTCTCTCATGAGAAAGATGAGAAACTATATTGAAAGAGCAGATAAGTAATGGATTCATGGTTTTTTATCTGTACGGAGCAAATCGGTTGATGATACTGAGATAACCATAGAGTTAATCTAGAGTGGAAAGTCTTATGAGTTGTCAAATATTATGGCTCATTCCAAAATCCTACATCAGAAATGCGTGAGAAGGGTGGAAGTTTCTAAAACCATAAAAGGAGACTCTCCTCCTTAGTTAAATGATCCCAAACTAGTCTTTCCATTAGGCAAATTTTCCTTCTCTCCTTTTGAAGTATTTCACTTGTATTATTTTTTGAAAATAGTGAAATATCAATTTAGTAGTGTCTAAGGAAGTAGGTTTAATTGGTAAACCTCGTTAAATTTTGATGTTCTTTATTTGTCTATTTAATAGTTATTGTCGGGTATAGTTGTAGTAAATTATTGTGCTATTAAATTACTTGTCGAGGAAAATTTTGTCTACGAGATTGGATTTAAAGTGGGACCATTTGTGACTTCTTCAGTTTTTCCTGAGAATTTACCTGGTGTGATTTTTCAGTATAATAGTTCACTCTATTAACCTAGGCAATAGTGCTTGAGGTGAATTTGTTATTATTAGTGAAAATTAACTCGATTTTCACAACAATTAGTATCAAAGCTAAGGTTTTTTTTTTAGTATGCTCTGTAGTTGTAGCGTAATCTGACTTTCTACATCATAAAAGATTTTTCCTTGGACTATTGGGATTCCGCATTGACAGCTATTGAATAGAAATTGTAACAGAGATGACAGATATCAAATATACGACTGCACTAATTGCATTAACAGCTTCTACCTCGTCTATTCTAGGAAGGACTGCTGTGACAAATGCAAGCTTTGCAGTAGAGATTTTTGATGGTACGGGTTATTTCAGTATGTGACAAAGTGAGGTTCAAGATGCTCTTTTTCAGCAAAGTCTTGACATCGGCATTGAAAAAAAAAACCAGACGATGTTGAGAAGAAAGATTAGAAGGCTATAAATCATTTGGTATTTATATGGAAAAAGAAAGTAGTAGTAACTTCAACTTGATTAGTATGGAGAAAAAAAGTAGTAGTAATAGTAATTGGTTCAGCCAGATTTTACTAGGGCTGGATGTTGCTGCCTGGATCCATAATTCTGACAGATCTTGCTGTTGAATACCTACAAAAACAAACAAGGCACGCCAGGGGTTGGTTCCCGGAAGGCCCCTCCGACGATCAAGTCAGTGTTTCTGTGAGAGTTTTAGTAGTTTTCTGAAGAGAAAAATAGGATTTTTGAGTCGTACCTCTATCATGGCGAGATGATGAGTTTATATAGTGAATACTTGTTAAGTCAATTAAAATGCATATATTTTGGACTTAATATTTATTGATTTGTGAAATTGATATTCAAAAATTGATGGAATTAATTGTTGAATGTTCACAGGTGGTTGTCAATACTAAAAAGACGAAAAAGGATCGAAAAGAGAAAAAATAAGGTCAGAATCCCAAATCTGCAGATTTTTCAAAATTGGAATCCAATTAGAACACAACCATCCAAGGTCATCTCAACCTCTTTTCAAGAAGACTCCTACCGAAATTAGATGTACACATGATCTAGATAAAATCCAATCAAGATTATGAAGAGATTCAATTGGAGAAGGAAGCTAACGTCGATTGCCACATCTTTATATAATGGGATTCTAGGGCATTAGAGGGGGAGATCGTGAATTAGATCGTAGGTTTAGGTTTAGGTTAGGTCTTTTGGCTGCTGCACTTTTCTTTCATTCTTGTTTTACGTTTTCTTCATAGT
>JANKOD010000001.1:8477154-8492406 GCA_026284645.1 Erythroxylum acuminatum
TGACCTCCTGAAAAGGCCTTGGGAAAAGCAAAACCGTGAGGGCTTGGCTGGGCCAAGACCCAAAGCGGACAATATCTATAAGCGGGTGATCTGGGTTGTTACACCTAGCCCTACTGCCAGAGTTGAATTCCCACCCTTGCCACCCCATCCTCCTCCCTCCTCCTTCCCTGCTGAACGACAACCCTCTTCCCCACCTGGTCTTGAACCTCAAGCCTCCCCTGCATTTCTGAGAAGAAAATGGAAACAAGTATTAGGGGATCACCTCAATACTAGCTTTACATACAAAGCTCCCCAGGAGAATGAAGGGAAGCTCATCGTATGTCCAGAGATAGAAGTTTTAAAAGAAGGAGCTAGGAGTCGGGAAGCCATGCTTGTTGGCTTCTTTTTTGATCAAAGACCCGCTTTCCTCTTATTCATTGTTGGGCTCATAAACAATGGAAATGTAAGGGCTTAAGTGACGTGGTTCTTTCCGAAAATAATCTCTTATTGTTCAACTTTTCCACTAAATCTGAAGCTCACAAAGTCCTTGAGGAGGGGCCATGACATTATGGCAACCAACCAATCTTTCTTCATAAATGGCGGCCTAGTCTCAAGTTAGATTTCATAAAAATCCAGAGTGTCCCCATTTGGATCAACTTCCACGATATGCCTCTAGAATATTGGACTACACAGGGATTAAGTTCACTTGCTAGTTTCAATGGGAAACAATATGCTTTGATGAAAACACAACCATGAAAAAGAGAATTGGTTATTCAAAGGTTTGCGTAAATGTAGAACTATAGAAAGATCTCCCGAGTGAGATACCCATTATAAAGCTTGATGAAGGTAACAAACTAAGGGAGGATAGTGTTGCAATTTCTTATCATTGGAAGCCTACTAATTCTCCCCATGGGGAAATGCAGAAAGTAACTGAAAAAATCTTCAGTATGGACTCTTATCATGAATTAATGACTAAGGAGCTGGCTGGTAATGAAAATCAAAATCACTTAAATGAAGAGGATTTTCAACCTAAAGTTGGGGTTAATACGAAAATGATGCTTGGTGTGAATGGAACTTAACCAACCATTGATACACTACAGATTCCAGATGCAGAGAAGCATGTAGTCCTCGAGTCAAATCTACTGGATGTATGTAGCCCCAATAAATTAAATGGAAATAACTTCTCTTTGTCAGTGTTTATAGAGGAGGATACCACTGGTTCTCCAATGGGCTCTTCTTATAATGTTAGGGGACCTGACAAAGAGGTAGAAAAGAATTCTCCCTCAACTACGAATGACATAGTAAGCACTAGCAACATTAACATAATGACCCCAGATTAATTCCAGACTGTTGATAGGAGACACTCCCAATGGAGCAAGAAGAAAAACTCCATATATAGCCATTGATGTCTATAATTGTATGGAATGTTAGAGGTTTGAATTGCCCAACAAAGCTGACGGCTTTACGAGATTTTGTCATAAAGCAGAAGCCTCAAATTATAGGAATCTTAGAAACCAAAATAAAGGATGAGAATGTGGAAAATTTAAGGATATTAGGACCTCATTAGACTATTCTCTCAAATCACTCTCAGCATGCTTTTGGCAGAATTATTATTTGTTACAATGGGGATCCTATTAGGGTAAACACCCTTCACACAACAAATTAAGCTATTCACCTTCGGGTTCATTTCCTTTAGCAGTAGGTAGACACCACCTTGTCCTTCGTATATGCTAGCAACTTTGGTTTTTGGTGGAGAACCTTATGAAATGATCTGGAAAACTTTAGCTCTATTATTAACACACCTTGGTTGATATGTAGTGATTTTAACTCCACTTTATACAGTTCAGAAGCTCAAGGTCACTGTTGTCCCAAGAACTTCTCAATATATTTTACGGACTGTGTGGATCAACTTAAAGTCTCAGATAACAGATAGGATACTCATTCACATGGTCTAATAAACAAAGCAGTAGGTGGTTCATCAAGAAGAAGCTTGATAGAGCCCTTGTAAATGCCAATTAGCTGGCTCAATTCCCTAACAGTTTTGTAAATTTCCAAGAACCTTTCTTTTCAGATCATACTCTTATTAATGTTGCTAACTTGTTCTATCAGACTAGGCAATCTTTTCCTTTCCGCTTTAATAACTTCTTAGCTAATGATCCTAATTTTTTTGAGGTATGCCGAGTGGAAGCTAAAGCTTTAGTAAGCAGTACTAAGCAGCTTTGATGTGTTCATAAGCTCAAAGGAATTGAATATGAGCTTAAGTTTCTCAACTCTTCAAAAGGCCCTGACACAGCTTTATCTCTCCAGACAGCTAGGACTAAATTGACAGATATCCAAAAGATATGTGACTCCTCTCCTCAAGACCCCCTCAATAGAGATAGATAGAAACAAGCTCTTGCCAATTATATGGCTATTGTTCATAATCATTTCTCTCTACTTCAGTAGAGGCCGAGGATTAACTAGCTAAAAGATGGAGACAAGTGCTCCAAATTTTTCTTCAACAAAGCAAAACCGTATGCATACTATCACTAATGAGGATGAAATCCAAATCCATGATCTTCAGGGCATCCAGAATGAGGCAGTTCGATATTTTCCTATATTGCTTGATTCTCCTAGCCCCACCAAAGCTTCTTATGATGAACTTTCTGATATTATTTCCAAAAGGATCACTCCAGGGGAGGCTGTTGCACTAATCAGTCCGGTGGAGGATAAGGAGATTGATGATGTTATCATTGCTATGGATGGCATGAAGGCCCCTAGTCCGGATGGTATGAATGCCCATTTTTACCAGAAGTCTTGGGTTGTTACGGGTCCCTTTATCAAGGAAGCTATTAAGGAATTTTTTCCAAGGGTAGATTACTACAGGAGATTAATAAACATACTTGTGCTTGATTCTTAAATGCTCTAACCTTTTGGATTTCAATGATTTTAGACTAATAGCGTGCTCCAATGTGCTCTACAAGATTATCTCAAAGATTCTTACCATGAGGCTGAAAAAGGTACTCTCTTCCCTTATCAGCGACAATCAGAGTGCCTTTATGTGAAAC
Organism: Erythroxylum acuminatum; assembly: GCA_026284645.1. Taxonomy (NCBI): domain Eukaryota; kingdom Viridiplantae; phylum Streptophyta; class Magnoliopsida; order Malpighiales; family Erythroxylaceae; genus Erythroxylum; species Erythroxylum acuminatum. The sequence goes on from JANKOD010000001.1 coordinate 8,480,181, forward strand.
TAATAGATTGCAAATAATATTTTAATAGTCCAGGAGCTATTGAAGGGCTATTCTCGACATCACTCCATGCCAAACTAAACTATAAAAGTCAACTTCTACAAGACTTTTGATAGTGTTAATTGGATATTTATCTGGAAAATGCTCGAAGCTCACGGGTTTCCTAAGACTTTCATCAACTATGTAGAGGAGTGTATCTCAATAGCTAGTTTCTATGTACTCATTAATGGGAGCCCTTTAAATTTTTTCAAGGCTGCTAGAGGGCTAAAGCAAGGAGACCCTCTTTCTCCATACTTGTTTATCCTGTGCATGGAAACATTGAGCTCTATCATAACTCAAGAAGTGGAAGCAAACCCCAAGTTCAGATACCACTCTCAGTCCAAGATCATTGGATCGTTTCACCAAGATCTGTCGTTTACACATTAATTTCCACAAAAGCCACTTCATCTTATCCCAAGGAGCATTACACTTGGAAACGACTATATCTTCGGCCACTGATATGAAGATGCAGCCCCCCTCAATGCTTTATTTGGGACCATTCATATTTATTAAGAGGCTACGATACTCTGAGTGTCTCCCCCTTGTTAAGAAAATCCAGAAAAGGCTACACTTTTGGGATAATAAATTTCTTTCATACGTCGAGAAACTTCAACTTATCAAAACAGTACTTAATTCACTCCACATATACTGTAGCTTCCATGTCTTCCGTTCTAGGAATATTATCAACATAGTGGAGCGTTTATTCAAGAACTTCCTATGGAACCATCCTGATGGAACTAGAGGGATTGCTAAGGTTAAATGGGCTGACATATGTGTTCCAAAGATAGAAGGTGGGTTAAATATTACTTCATTAAAACTCACAAACCAAGCTCTTATCCTCAAGCATTTATAGTGGATACTTGAGGATAAGCAATCGGTATGGATCTGATGGCTCCATTCTTACTTCCTCAAAAGCAGGTGTATCTGGGAAATTAATGTGAGTCCTTCTCGTTCTTATTTTTTGAACCAACTAATTGTCTTAAATAACTTAGTTCAATATGATGTCTTCTGTGTGATTGGGAATGGAGAAAAAAAATCTCCTTTTGATTTGACAATTGGTCAGGGCATGACTCTTTGTTTCAATTTCAAAATACTAGTCCTAACATACTACCTTTTCCCACCTCTACCAAACTTAAATCTTTCATCAGGGGGGATTTCTAGATTTTCCCTAATTGTCTCAAATACCTGCAGCCTCATTATCCCCCTTTAAACAGGCTTGACATTATTTATGGAAGAATCAACCTTTGAATCTACTGAGGAGCAAACGAATTACTAAATTGCTACGGGTGAAAACGCCTAGGTCTATTGAAACAGTATCGTCTGGCATAGATACCTCCCTCGCAGAGTATCTTTCCTCCTTTGGCTATGCATGAAAAATAAGCTTACTACTGCAGATTGGATATCCTACATTGATCTTAATAGATCTTGCCTGCTTTGTTTAACACATGACGAAACAAGGGACCCCCTCCTCTTCTTATGTGTGACTACTACCCTGATTTGGGAACAGGTTAAATCCTTTTGTGGCTGGAATAGTTTGGAAAACTAACTAATATCTACCATCCATTGGTTGGCAACATAATCGTCTATTTCAAAAACTGACAAAGGGAAATTCATCATAGTCATGGGTCTGACAGTCCAGTCTATTTGGAAAGAAAGAAATGCAAGAAGATTCGTGGCCACAAGCAAAGCGGTGAGAACAATTGTCGCGGAAATTACTAGAGAGGTATCGGGGAACTCTTATTCATGTAGAACTATGCACCATCTGGCCATTCACTCTTATTAATTAGAATGATTAACATAGCTATCGGTTCTTTTATCTCTTATTTGGTAGTCATACTTCGTTGTGTTGAATTCTAAAGGGTATACCCTTGGACATCTGATTTTTTGTAACTACACTCTTTATTAATTCAAATTTCTCTTTAAAAAAACTAGAAATTTAAAGGTTTTTTAAACTCAGTGATCATAATTTTGTTGTAATTAATATTTTAAGAGTTTCTGAAAATATATTTTAACTTTAACTTATTATAACCCACATAAACGTTTAGTTTATATGGAACAATCATAGGAAAAATTGAACTACAAAGTTAATAAATATAGAAGATTGAAATCATTCAAGAATCATATATATCTATACATATACCTATATACATATATATATAATATTAGGGTTATAGGTAGCATGGGTATTTTCTAAAGTTTTATAGGTCTTGGGTTAAGTAAAAAAAATGATCTTTATGCATGTCAAGAGTAAACTTTATTTTGTCTCATTTTGTTTTTTACGAGGTTTAAAAGTAGATCCTATTTTGCCTCATTTTGCTTTTTATAAGGGTTAAAAAAAATAGATCATGCTTTATTTTTCATAAGAATGAGGCCCGAACAAGTGCTCTTTTTATCCTTACCTAAGGCCGGGCTGGATACTTAACTTACCCATACCTATAGGAAATATGCTTGAGTTCATTCAGATCTAATAAAGAACTACTATGACTTCGTGACTGAGTAAGGTTCTGTTGGTCCAACATTTAAAAGCCTTTTGCCCACCTCTTTTAATTTTTTAAAAATTTTCAACTAATTATTATTCCGGGGCATCACATGTTTAAATTCATGTTAAGAAAGGGGTTTGGTTTCATTTATTCTTTAAAATATTTTTACTGTTAAAAAAATATCTAAAAAGTATTGTGTATTATAAATATTACTTGAATTATTTTAATATAATCTTTTATGTAATTGACTAAAACATATAAAAAATTTGTATAATTGATCAAACTAAAATTTAATAGTAAATTCTGTTAAAATAATTCCAAAAAAGTTAATTTTTAATATTTCAAATATCAGAAATATTTTCTTAAATAAAGTTTGAACAATAAATATATATTTTTAAAATGAATAAAAGAGAATAAAAAGTCAGTTTCTTTTTTTTTTTACCTTGAGAAAATATTTGTAATATACTATCATAACAATACAAATTTCCATGTCATTTGGAAAGTGTTTACGAGTTGATAAATCATTATACTTCAGGCTCCTAGTTTAACATGTACATGGCCGATGCATAGGCTCTTTGGCAGATCCAAGTTACAATATTGATCTTGTTTTGCATGTACTGAAATGAGCAGTTGTGCATTAAAAACTTCTGAGAAGTAACTTCAATCATGTATATGGGTTTTTATTTATTTAAACTAATGTTCTGTGGTTCCTGAGAATTCAACCATATGAGTATTCAAATGCACCAGCCATAAGCTTACAGAGACTGGGTAAACTGAATTTCCGGTGTCTTACTGAACTAACTCCAATGTTGACAATTCTTCTAATCTAGGCCACCATCCCATTGTTAACCAATTCTTCTAATCCTTTCCTCAGCCTTTCTGCAGCAGCTCTGCAGTCATCCTCCACCAATCCTCCAAATGATATCCTCATGTGCCCTGGCCGTCCACAAGGCCCTCCTGGAATCACCACCACCCCGTGCCTTGTAGCAAGCCAGCGAATAACTTCAGCATCATCGTACTTGTCTGGAAGCTTTGCCCACAAGTAAATTGCCCCTTCTCCACCTCTCACAGCATCTTCACCTAAGGGAGAAAGTGCTTCTAGAAGGATTTCTCTGTTCTTCACAAGATCTTTCACTCGCTCTGTCACCCACTCAGGACCCATTTCTAAGGAGTAGAGGGCAAGGTATTGTGAGATTATTGAAGCACATATTGGTATATTGTCTTGAATTTTAAGTAGTTGAGTAGCAAAGCCTTCCACTCCTGATGGATATGCTATCTGTGGGAGAAATGTTTTGAGACTTCTAAGAAAAGAACATTCCTAGCATAGTATAAATAACTGTCTTCCATCTACAGAGGAAAAAAACAGAGACTAAACAGAAAGATTAATAGACGAAAAAAAAAGAGATTTACTTACGTATCCAACTCTCCACCCCATCATTCCATAAGCTTTTGAGAAGGAAAAGATGTTGACAATGTGATCTCCTTCAATGCACGAATGTTTTAGACCATCGTACATAAAGTACCTAAGAAGAAGAGCCTTTTAGATCTACATAATCAGCTTCATAGAACAACATCCAATTTATATTGTTGGTAATGAAAGTTGAGCACTACAAAAACAGGGTAAGGAATTTCAACGTAGCAGAATATGGATTCCAAGGTAATGAAATAACATCAAAGTGATAAAAAAAAAAAAAAAACTTCGCAAAACGATATTTGTTTGATTAATAGAATTATTCTTAAAGACGAAGTGAACATATAACTGAAAAAGGTGTCAGATAATTTGCGATCAAATAGACGTCACAAGTGGCTAAAAACCAATACAAAGTGCTTTGTAATCCAGTTGGAATTACAGATGTCAAAGCAAAACAGGGACATGGAATAAGGCTATGGACATAAGTCTAAAAACTTTTAAGCAAATGAAAGTCAATTGCACCTATAACAGGAACAAACAGAGGGATTTATTGTACTAAATAGATGCACCTGGCGTGGATATTTTAGAAACTCAACACCTATAAAGCCCCTTCTCATTCTATTGTGGTTCAATTTCTCATATATACTTTCTTTGGACTGAATCAGCAACAACCTAAAGTCCATTGTTTAACGACACTTAACAGTTCTTTTCTATTTAATATATTTTCTATTCTATTAGTATTAGTTAGTCATCTTGGCTCATAAGTCCTTTTTTCTGTGATGAACTGTTGTATCCGCTTGGGATCATGTCTTCTTAGGGCTTTTTTGGATGTACAATTCTATTTCGGTAGTAATACTCCATGTCAGTTGGAAAAAAACAGTCAGTCTTTTGGGGTAGTATAATTGATCAAAGGGTGGTAACTAATATCACGGGAGGAAACTTTGCACAGAGTTCTATTACTGTTAATGGGTTCTATTACTATTAATGGGTGGCACTCATCCTAGATAACAAAGAGTCCTTTCAGCAAGCTTGCCTACTCTTTTCTTTTCCATCATTTACTTTCAGAGAAGTAGCTCGACCAAATGTTATAAATACACCTCACCAATTTTTCCGGAGGATACATGTTAGACTGCAACATCACTGAATTAATAGCACATAACAAAAGCAAACATGCAAGTAGCGATTGTTAAGATCCTGGAAACAAAAAAGAATTCCAAGAGCACAAATACTATCTGCAGTTCTGCACTATAGGTTAAAAATCTACACTTGCTAAAACTTCCTCAAATAACAGAGTAGTCCTTTTCGTCATTCATCTCATATAGAAACAACTCAAATCCCATATTACCAATACATGTACCAGCAGGCTGAATTTGTGTGAAAATTTCAGGGGAAACTCAAAATTGTGTTAGCAAGGAAGTCTATAGGTACTGAGATTTCAACATCATCTATATCCTATATACTAAGCGGAATGCATCACAATCACCTCTCAACCACGTTAAAAAAAGCCGGTACATAACTTACTCATATGTGTTATCAACAATAAGCCAGGATCCTGCTTGTCTGCACAGATCTGAAATCCTCTGTTCAACACAAAGAGAAGTACTGTTTAATGTAAATAGCAGCAAAAATAGTGCTACAGGTGAAGAACAAGCATTTAATATAGACAGACGAAACAAGAGAAGGTGAAATGTTTTTGACGTGTATCGTGCCACACAACACATAAACAGGAGGAAGAGAGAGCAGAGAAAGAGAACCTTGAGTAGGGGCTCCGGAATATAGGTCCCAGTTGGATTGCCAGGGTTTACAACAGTAACAACCTTTGGGACTGGTTTTGTTTCTGATAGCATTTTTTCTAACCAATCTGAAATTCGAGGCAACATTAATAAATCACCAAGCAGAACATACAAACGAGAGAAGACATTAAACTTAGCTAAAGTCACATACGCACAAATCCTCACTAGTATTGTTCAAAGAATCACAAACTGTAGATTGTATTATTAGGGACACTAATCCTTACTATCTAGGATCAAACTTTTAAGATAAATTATCTAGATTGCTTTTGGAAAAATTTAAACACTACATAATGGATAAATTTATCAAGCATTACCTGCATCTGGAGAAAGAGTCTTTGGGTCACCAGGACCAACTAGTATATTAGTGATGCCTGTCATCTGGAACGACATGTATGCATTGAAATAGTAGGGAGCAAACATGACAACACAATCCCCAACATCACACAACGCAAGAACAAGATTAACGAAGGCCTGCCATTCAGGAAGCAAACCTTGCTCTCAATAAAGTGAAGAACAAATGAGATTTGAGACTTACCCCATGGAGCAAAATTAGTAGTCATACTTTAAATAAAAAGAAAAAAGAGAGGACCATGAAAAGGAATGATATCGATTAAAAAGATCACTGCTGAACGACTCATAGAAGCCTTCAAGCTCTCAGGTTTGTTGTTGGTGTATCAGTAATCTTTAACTAAATATTAAAAAACAGAGGGCATTTATCCAAAGCAAAGTTTTCATCATTCACAAAGTTTTAACAATGTATAAGGGTGTCACCTGATTTGCACCAGCAGTAACCATTACTGATGACTTCACCAAGTTATTTTCCGTTCGCAACTGCAGCAGAAAATACATCAATTGCACTAATTTGCTCGGAAATATCAATTAACATCAAGCAAAGAAAACAATTCTCTGGCAAGTGAGATTGGTCAAATGTATGACAGTTCATGAGGTGGGGAAATGTAAATGCAGCATTAAACAGAGACCTAATCGCCTCATCTAGAGATTCATGTTCATGCTTTGGCTCCACAGGTGCTAATAATAAACAGATCGACAATCATGAACATGAAAATTGTAAATATTGGTGTACCTTTTTCATCAATGCCTCCCTGAGTTCAGGAATGCCCTCATCTGCACCATAACGACTTATAGAAGGCTCCCATACAAGTTCTTGAATCTTCGCCAGTGCCTCTTTCGGTGGTTGCCAATAAACTACCCCCTATAGAACATTTTAACAAGATTGACATTAACGTACATGCAAAGTGCATAGAAGGGAGAAAAAATCCTTAATGCACCCAAGCTGTCGAACAAACTTAGATATAACTCACAACCTTATAATGTACTTTATAAAGAAATTCATGAGTGCGCATAATAAACAAGAGAATACGTCAGTGTCTTGCCAAGCAATTTGGCAAAGTGGTCTGCAAATCAGAATAATTAAATGATGTGAATGTAGTGAATGTCAGATGCGAAGCAGTAACATGAAAAATGGTCTCAAGTTTGAGATTAGGCAACACGTTTTAGATTGGCACTTGGGATATTTGCAAATCCCCATCCTCCATTTGCTTCTATCCTGAAAGGATAACGCTTTTTTTTTCACACTATTTCTTCCAGGACTCTTATATATTAGACATAATAGAGAATGTTCTCAAAATCTGCTTAGGTTGTAAACAACTTAGCATCGGAAATTAAAATGAAGTATCCACGTTTCATAATTCAATGCCCTTACGTCATTTATAAACAGGATATACACCTTGCAAAAGAGCAGTGACAGACCTGGGCCAATGACATGGCATTTTTTGCTCCTCGAACTAATTCCTGTATCTGTAAACAAAAACAAACGTCACTTCTTACGCACCACCAGGTTTCTGTCCAAAGAAGCTACCAAGAATTCATCCTTATGTATAATTAAACTGCTGAGTCACGAACTTTGCTCTTCTTCCCACATTTACCACCCTAGTTCTACACCCACCACATCACATGCGTAGCACTATTGAAAGTAGGGACAAACTTAGAACAAAACATTATCGTTGATGTATTAACGAACCGTGTACAGGAAAGAGAACACCTTCTCCAATATACCAGACAAATACTTGAGCAGTACACTATGTTTGTGGGCAACAATATTCGTGTGTGACTACGTTTTTCAGAAGAACAAAGAGATCCAAAATGGATTATGATATCTGATTAGTACCTGAACCATAACAGGCATATCAGTCTCCAAAGCCCTCCTCGCAAGCTTGGCAAAGGAACCCATCTCGCTCTTTTCTGCAACACCACAAATCCACGAGAAATTTCCGCCTTAAATCTCCCAAGTCAGCTCTACCTTACTCAGTTTCCTTTGACGGATTGACCCACCTAACCAAAAGGCCCTCAGAACACCAAAATTTTGCAACTTTATAGCAGAAAGTGATGAGGAAAGAGAAACTTCCTTTAAAAGACAAGAAGATTTAGGCACGTCCTCAACAACCCCCACAAACATAGTTCCATAATATCTCACCTGAAATGCGTGAATGATTTTTGGGCAAGACTTGTTTTAGCCGTCATTTTCTTTTTACTTTTATCTTGCTGTTCTTTTCCGTCTAGCGTATTTACTTTAGTGATTTTGTCTTTTGCAAGCTTTGTCAAAGAAAAAGAAATAGTAAAACCGACAAACAAACACCATGAAAGGCGACACACGATCTTAAAATTACCAACCTTTAAGTCTTGGAAAAATGTAACCTTTTCTAACATATCGACTATAGAGGAGCTATGAAACACCTAGATTATATTGGATGACTCTGTCTGCAGCAAGAGACACAGACCCGGACTGGCATGAAATTCTGGGGAGGAAATTTTTAATCTTCTCCGTGGATTGCGATCCATGTTTTAGGATTCCTTTGTCGTTTTCTTAAGTAACGCACGCAATTCAAGAAATATGTAACAGAGCAGAGGACTCATAACGTGCCACAATACAAGTCAATGGTACCCCGCATTCTCTTTCTCCATAATATAATGTCAATTTGTACTCTTTTAAGCATAATATAATCGCTAATTGAAGGAAAGCTTTGAGAAATGATGATGAGAAACTAAGAAAAGGGTGTTAGAAAGGAAGCGAAACGCAATTCAATGAGCAAGTCTTCAAGTAGATAACTATGGATATCTTAATGAAATAATAAAACTTGCACACACGAAACGAGATTCAATAGGTTCCTTGTCATGTTGTTTAGCTTTCTTGTAATCGTTTACGATTACTCATTTGCCATTGTACAGATTTGACTATTGACTATTGACTATGTTGCAAATATGTTTTTAGAAATCTTTGTATGGGTGTATGCCTTCTTTTGGGGGCTGTGGACAAGATGGGGTGTTAGCATGCTCACAATACGACAATGTAATGACCACAAAAAAAAAAAACAGCCTTTTGTTGTCGGCGTACGATACAATATATACACAGTCCATGTGCGGAGCCATGCAAGTCAAGACAACGGTGGCCTTCACTTAAGCTTCTGGATGGACCCTTAAAATATTGCTGGCTTTCCTCCTTGTTTCTTTGCTTACTTTCCTACGTTAATTTATTTCCGTGCCTTAACCTTAAAACATACAAATGGTTATACTTTGTTTAGATATCAAATTATTATACCATTAAAAAACACACATCATTCTTCGTTATTTTCTTCTATTATTTAGAAAATTTTGGTTGGTTTGTCACCCTTCTTAATTTAATCGTGAAAAAGTAACTAGAAGAATCATCAAATACAAAGTTTATGATTAGAGAAGTTATCGACAAACAGGAATATTGTTATAGATAGAATACATGTATCAACCTTATTTCTATCAACAATAATGACAAAATTTACTTATTGTCAACACAATTTGTTAATTAAGATGTACTGAACTTGATCATGTATATAAACTGATGGCGTGTGGAGTCTGATGGTGGCCGGAGTTGGTGGTGGTAGTATCTGGAGCTTATTTGTGAAATTTGAGAATTTTTTGAGTTCTCGCGAATACGAACAGACAGTCGGATTGGGGGTCGATTTCTGGACAAATGTCTGAGAATTTGGTTTCCAAAAAAGAAGTGAAGTTGTAGAAATTTTTGTGAACTACAATTTAGAATCAAGAATCAGGTCAAACGGATAAGGGACGGTTGAGTTAGGTTGGTTTTTCTGAATACATGTCTGGGTAGGCGGTTGATTGGTGATGGTTGGGAAAACTGGAAATTTTGAGACGGATGGAGTTAGAACTGGGTAGAAAACCATTCTACAGATTGCTAGTTTAAGTAGTGAACAACGCTATGGCTTTGGGATCACCTAAATCGGACAATCACACAAAAAGTTATGAATTTCCAGACAGAATTCTGCCGATCAAACCAAACGGAACAATGAACAAAGTTGAATGTTTTTGGAAAACAAACAAACCCAACGATTGTTCTTTGGAGAAACAATCAAAACCCAATTGGAAACTAATAAAACCCTATGATATGTTTTACAAAAACATTTAAACCCTTAAGAATTGCAAAAGCAAGTTCTCTCTTAGTTTTTTGATGCATAATCGTTTATCTTAGAGAGATTACAAATGTATATATAAGGAAATGTAAGTCAAACTAAAGGTCTTGATGGATAACCACAAATTTGGTTTCTCATCAGCTCATAATACTATCATCAACTATCATAAATAAGGAAATAAAACCTTCATAACTACTATCATAAAGGCTGCAAATAAAAGGTCTCTTAAAGGAAAATAGATCAATACATAAAAGGAAAGTAAATGGGCAATTAAAGGCTCGTATTCTTCTCATCACTTTTTCTGGGCTTGAGATGCCTTTTGGGTTGCAAAACCATGTCAAAGTGTACAGCAAAGACTCCCTTTGTTGGCTGAAATAACACCTTCAAATGGTTGGTTTTGGGCTTCGTAAATTAAGGCCTGGCAAACTCCAAAGGGCTTCAACAAGATTTGTAGCTTCAAAGTAAGAATGGGTTCTTCTTTAAGTTCTTCTTCCACCATGGCTTCCTCATCATTACTTGTTAGATTGAAGCCCATATTAGTAACATCTTCTAATGCTAGGCTTGATGGACCTCCATCATTCTCCTCTCCTTCAAAGGCTTCTTCTTGGTCTTGGACTTGGGCTTGATGGTCCTCCATCATTCTTGTTGGATCCCGTTTCCGGAATCCAACTCTTAACAAAATACCATCATACTTGAGTATAGTTCTTTGTAATCTCTTCTTGCTCTAATACCAAACATGTTGGGCCTCGTTTCCAGAGTCCAACCCTTAAACCAAATTGTATGCGTATTATTGCTCGTCGTACAAACGTGAGCGTAATCCAAAGAAATCATGAAGCTTAAAGTCTCATACCATTTCTATATTCCTTTTCCATAACACATCTTACTTATAAATATGTATGTAACAACAATTCACAATCAAAATAATCATATCAAATTGATCACTTCCTCAAGTATACCTAATTTCAACTCAACCTTATATATATACGTAAATGCATACTTCCACTCAACATCATCCATACATAATTCATAATTCCTTAACATCAAAGAATAGAGTTTTACAAGCTCTAAAGGCATTCCAAGCCACAATTACAACAATAATCCAAAATCTCAAAAGACAAAAGTTACATGAACTAGAAATCCTTAAATGCGACTAAAGCCTTGTGTTTTCCAAAACTAACTCAAAATACAACAAAAGCAAATTGAGAGTGATGCCTTGACTCTCTTTCACTCCATCTCTTGCTCAACACCTGAAGGTGGGGACGGAAAGGGGGTGAGCTTAAAGCTCGTGGGTAACAAGTTTATAACGAAGAATAAGCAAAACCATTGAAATGTTCATTTGTCATATAAAAATCATAATGAATTCATAAAATGCTTCGTTCTCAAATTATCAGTCAAATTCGCAATTCAAACTCAAAACTCATAGTTAAAATATCATCACATCAACATAGCATATCCATTTAACTATCAATACAAAACACTCAATTTATGCAACATACTTGACAATTCAAAGATGCAATGCACAAACAAATGGCTCGAGGGTTCTATGAAACAGAATGAAGAAATCGAAGTTTACCCCATGAAGAGAATGAGTACATTTCGGAGCTCATATGCCACAAGCGAGCATCCAGGAGAAGGCTCTTGCCAACGTGCACGTGACGAACAGAATGGTTCCACTCTCGCCCAAACAGAAGCACATAATCTTGCTCAGATCATTTCATCAAATGCTCATACTTTCGAGCTTTTCTATCTTTTCATTCATACAAAATTCCATGACATGTTTCAATGGCATAACTTGATCATAATTCATAAATCTCAGTGCATTTTCAATAATCACAACAATTCATCATCAATCAAGTTAAAATACAATACACATGCATTTTTCCACATTCACATCAATTCAAATCCAATCAATCAAGCATATACACACATGAGCAAATTCTTTAAATCGTTTAAAAGCAATATATGAAGTAATTGAAATCATTTAGTTCTCTTGATTTGGAAAAACTTTAATGGCTCATTATTCAA
>JANKOD010000001.1:8506895-8523963 GCA_026284645.1 Erythroxylum acuminatum
AGAATGGACATTAGATGGCCATTAGATGGCCATAATTCTCGCGTGGGCGAGGGAGGCCTAAGTAAAATATTATGCAGATACGGCCATCTAATGGCCATCTAATGTCCATTCTCGCGAGGGCGAGATACGGCTCGCCCTCGCGAGAATTGATTTTTGCGTGAGTGGGACGTACAGGCTTTGACGGGATGAAATTTTTGGTTAAAAAACGACTTCGTTTACTCACTGGACAGAATAAGTCAGGGATATCTTGGACAGACGATCCGCGCTCCTGTTTTAGTGCTGTATAAAATGGTTAGAATTTAAATTATAATACAAAGAGAACCCAAATTTTACCTCGCTATTATTGATGCCAAACGCAAAACAAGAGGGTCGTTTTGTTCTACACTAATAGTCTTAGATTGACAAGGTCGAAACGGCAAGATGCTTAAGAAACGGCTTAATCTCTGGAAACATCAAACAATTTCGCTTCAAAGTTCATAAAAAGTCGAAGAAAGGAAAACCATAGTCATCTTCTAACCGAAACCCAACCTTTATCCGCCAGATCCTTAATTTTAGTTGTCGGATCGTACTGAGACTCGTCACTTTCCCTTCACAAGAAAACACCACCATTAACCAACAAACACCAACTAACAAGATTTCCAATTCATGCCGATTCCAGCAACATTTTACGATGACCAAAACATAAAATCACACGAACAAGACACCTAAAAAGCTCCTAAGATAATAGTGCTTTCCTTTTCTTCTCCTCCTCTCGTTTTGTGAATCCTGACAAGAAAATGAAAACATACAATATGCACAGGTCGGCAAGCTGGAACCGGGTAGCTGTTGACTACTTCATACACTCATCGCCAAAGGCCGCGCCGGGACAGAGATTGTCCCCGTCGATGGAGGAAAATGAGCTACCGGAGTACGATCCTGCCACGGAAATGGTCAAGAAGGAGAAGTCACGTATTAAGTTTGCCGAGAATGCGGTCCATGTTATCCCATTCGTTCTGCTGCTTTGTGGCCTGATCTTGTGGCTCTTCTCGAATCCAAGTAAACTTGACCTGATCTTGTTCCACCGATTATATTTATATATCAATCTTATTTTGTTCCATATTTTTCTTTTGATCAACTTGCATCGAGCAAAAGTACATACTCTCGTTAGATCGTTCTTGGAATGGACGAATCCACACATTTTACTTGGCAGAAGAAATAGAAAAGGAGTATTTCAAAAGGGTTTCAAAAACAGCACTTTTGTGTATGATATACTATGATACAATATGCTTTGTGTTGACGTGCAGACGTACAGGTGGGTGCTAAGGCGGACTCCGTAGCTGCAAGAATTGAAGGGCTAACGATTGAAGGAGATATAGACACTGACAGTGATGGCACTCAAACTGGGTTCTTGCCCATCGAGGTTGGGGACTTGGATACGCACAAAAGAACAGCCTACGGCAAATCTTCCAGGAAGTTGGCGACCATATTTTGAGATGAATCAGATTGCTTCTCCAGCTCTTGAGCACTACTCTTGGATTTCTATTTATGTATACTTTTTTTTTCGGGTGACTAGAAGCTTATTTACATTAGCATTTCAATGGAAATTAGTACTTCATTGGAAACTCCTATCAATTTAATCCTCAGCGGAACCTATTTACAACGAGTCCAAAATTAACAGGTTAGTCGAGTATTGGGTTCAATCTCTTTGATAATTTGGCCTCGGCTTAAATAAACCTAAACAACTCGAACCTAGGGTTAAATAAAATTATGTCAATTTGTAGTTTTAAATTTTTTAAAAAAGTTTAAGTCAAGCTCAGCTTTGGTCGAGTTGGGCTCGAATTCAGACCGTGCTGCTCTGGCCTTGTTAGACTCGGACTTGAGCCAGTTGCCTCAAGTTCAATCCGAGTTTGGACCAATTTGTAAAGATTTTAATATTAAAATTTATCCTTTCACATTTAAAAAATATTACTTTTTAAAATTAATTATAATGTACAATTTATGAGTCTAATAAATTGAATATTTTTTATATTAATGTAACTAATAATTATAATAATTTATAAGTTTTATTGATATTAAAAACATACAATAAAACTTATAATTATATTTTTGATCATTTATTTAATAAATCATCGTATGTATACAATAATTTACAAATTTTGTATTTTAAAATGGCTGTGAAATTGGACCATCTGATACTCATTGTACCCCTCCATTATTAAACCTCATCGACTATAACATATTGATGTTGATTGGAAAACAGTGGCGTCCACGAGTTTCAACTGGAATCACCGGTAACATTTATTATACTTTATATCTGCATTAAAGATAAAGCAAAATAATTTCAAATGGTCCGAGCTTTACTTGATTATAGGTAAAATTTTTAATAAAATAAAGTAAAATAAAATGAAATGGTTTATAATGGAATAAAAAATAAATGGTTGTAATATTATGATTCGTTTGGTTCTATTTTTATTTTTCTGTTGTAATTTTAAATTTTAAATTTTTGTTTTAAATTTTTTGTTTTTAATTAAATAAATTTATTTAATCGCTTATATAATATTATTTTAATATTATGCTAATGTAATAAATAAATAATTTAATATGTAATATTTCATTTAAAAATTAATATTTATTTAAAATATATAAACTAATTAGAAGTCCAAAAAGGGAAACCCCAGCTCCCTCCTAAAGAAGAATGCCAATATTGACAAAGAAGCTAATCTTTTCTTCTTTGTATGTCTCAGAAATGCTCTGATGACTGTGTCCAGCTACTAAGCATATTCAAAAGACACCTCCTCATAAACATCTACAACCTCTTCAACCTCCACCTCTTTAGCTTCATATTCCTCTTCTTCATCATTAGCTTTTCTGGACTTAAGAAAGATGGTGGTCTCAGTCGCCACAAAAACTGTCATTTAAGATACAAGCCAGCAAATGAGCAAATGCTCATCATGTAGCATTTGACACAATTATCATGGTTAATTGATATGCTAGAGACAACAGGAATATTTGTAAGGACATTGAACATCCAGAACAAATTATGAAACAACATAAGACTTCATTTTCACTAAGATTACCAATTTAATTGATCATCTTCTGAAGTTGCCACAAAAATTAAAGCATTCTCCATTTCATGATGAACCGAAGTCACCAATGTGACAACATACCTACAAACAGGCCATGTACCAAAAACAAGTAGAACATAATAAAACAATCTCATTGAAACAAGTTATGACTTATAAGGAAGCTAGATATTCTTTGTATCAGAGATTACCTCCCATTAGGATTCCATTCAATATCTGTTGCCATAAAATGCTAATTGAAGGTATTATATATCCATCTACATCAGGACAAATATCAATCAGCTTGTAAGTAACTACGATTGTGATGTAAGGTGATCAAGCACAAATTCGCTTAGGTAATTATGCACCAATAATAAAGCACAAATCTTATCAAGAAATTAACAGATTTGATAAATTCAAAGAAGTCAAGCTCATGTCTACATGAAGCATTGAAGAGATATGGTCATGCATTGCAAGAAAAAAGGCATAGTCAGAATGCGAGAATCCTAGCATCGCAGCTTCTTATTCATTTTTCTCTTGTATATAGATTTTTCCAGTTCACCATCATTTTGGTATTGCAATTTTTGAGCACTACTTTTAGCCAAGTCTTTGCGAAACTAATCTGTAATGTGATATCACTTAGTAATTATGTTTGGGGATGAATATAACAATTGTTATAGATGAGCAGCAAAGACAAAAGAAGAAATCAAAACGTGTATAGAAGAGCATTTCACCATCTGGGTAATGAATGGAGTGTTGTAGGTGCTTGGAGAAAGAATCTGCAGACACATTGCACACAAAAACAAACAGATATTCGTCAGCGCGTAAACCGAAAAGAGGTAAGAAAGAAAATAAGAGAATCATCTTGTTTGGGTTTCTACACTATAGCTGTGCGGGTCTCCCTCTCTAACCTCAATCTATCTCTATGTCATCTTAAATGGAAACAGAAGGAGACAAATCGTGAGAGACGTGAAATTTCAAAATCTGAACAAAACCTCAGATTGGAAAAATGCCAAGAAACCTGACCTTGAAATTCGTTTTGACTGGAGCGGATGGTGATTTCCGAGGCAAGCCTGTGAGAGACAACGAATCTCTTTCTTTCTCTTTTTTTTAAAAAAAATCTCAGGTCCTACTTGATAGATAAACAAGAAAAACCAGAGAATAATAAGAAGCTACGAACACTTACTTAGCTAATCGAAAGATGGTGAGCAGAGCAGCAAATTGGCGGGGCGCGGGAAACACAAAAAGTGACGGTGGAGTATTTGGGGGGAGAGAGAGATGCTAAAAAACACAAAAAAAAAAGAGATGGTGGAGTATTTGGTGGAGAAGAAAGTGCTTTAATTTAAAAAAAGGCAAACATCTTTTCCGACGTTTTATTGTATAAAGCGTCACAACTTCTATTTTGTGACGTTTTATAAAAAAACACGTCTAAACAAATATTACACATTTGCGAAACGTCGCAAAAGGTTTAAATTTTTTGTGACGTTTTTTAAACATCACAAAAAGACTTTACAATCTTTGACATTTTATTAATAAAACGTCACAGAGTACCTTATTTTTTTGTAGTTTCAATTACTTCTATATATAGCTTATATTATATCCGGTGACTACCAATTAAGATATCCTTAACTAGGATAAGGTATAAGTAGTTTCAAAACATAACAATCCTTATATAAGATGCTTTAGAGATTTCAAATTAAAAGATTACGTATGCAAGCATTATAATGAGATATTTCACAGGCATACAAGTAATATTCTAAATATAATTCTCATACCAGATCAATTTAGCGAACTTATTCGCTCATAAGCATCTACACATTTATTGAAGTATCTTTATACTTTAATTGAGGAGATCAACTACTCCCTTCCTAAAGAAGAAACACAATATATGCTAGTTTTTATGCTTTATTAATATACAATCTTAATTGAACAACAAAAATTATAATTTAGAGATAATACATGAATACAATATGAATCTCATAATTATGATTTCATTGAAATTTTATTTGCAATATATATTTATCTTATAAATTTTATCATGTACAACAGCTAATTAAACTAATGTACATAAGTTAAAGTGATCCTTTAAATAATTGACACAAAAATTACAATCAAATGATTGGTTATATGACATAAATCAATAATCGCTTACTTATGCTAAACAAATGGCTTAAGTATCTTATATTATATCTCCATATGACAATCATGCTACAGTTAGAATAATAGTTTAGTGAGAAAATTCTACAAGATTCTCTATAATAAGAATTTACTTAAATATTACAACTTTCATCTTAATTATCATTGTAATTAGGAGATTCCTAGATACATAATTAGATATCTGATGAGACTTTAGCTTATTTCACAAGCCTAATAGCTCTAATGTTCTATACTACGCTAATTTAACAATGCAAGGATCTATACCAAGCCTACTAAAGCAATTCTTAATCCAAATAATTATTTCCATTATATGAAAATATATTATGGGTTGATTAATAACTAATGCTACATTTGAACCTTTCTAACTTAAAGTAATATTGTTCTAAGTAAAATATACCTTAACTAGGATTAATTATGTCAAACTAAAGTTATTATTCGTATAACATTGTACTTAAATATCAACTCATATATAGAATAAAGAATATATTTAATACCCCATAAGTATTAGATTTCTTAAATATTAAATATATTTAGTATATTGTCTATATACTTAGACTAGAATAGGTAAACAAATTTTATATCTATCTCTATAAAACTAATTTTTATAATTAAGTTGTCACCTTTTCATATCTAATAAGAATTATGACCCATTCTTATAGACATTATAAATCCACAACCATCTACAAAAATAAAATCTTCGAATTCATCATAAAAGTGATTCTTTCACCATTTTATAAGATTTCTATGATACATCAAATGTATTAACAAAGGCACTAGTTTCATATGGAAGCATTGTCATAAGATTTGAAGTTTTTCAAACTTCATCTTACTTTCACTACTTATCTTGAGAACCATTCTTTTATAAGTATACATTAAAATAAACATTTTATTCAATAGAGTTTGTAAGATGATATCCAAAAATTTGGATATATTATAACTTTTTATTATTCAATTTAGTTCCAAAGTAGTTGCATAATATATATTTCAACTAAGAATCACATCCTAATTAAATTCGTTAACTTTGACACCTTTAAAGTCTTACCATTCCATATTAATATAGAATCCTACTATTTAATTTAATTGGAACTACTAAAGGTAAGTTATTATACTAGGTATAGCTATAGAAGAAATATATGTTGTATCATACAATATCCCATGTTTTATATTCCTTCTTACACAAAATCATACAATTATGTAAATTTGTTGTGGAGATATTCACCAGAAAATCTCATTATCTATAGATAACACAGAAAATTTGAAACTCACCAAAGCGAAATCATCGAAGTACTTTGCCATTGTCAATGCTTAATTTCTATTTAGATTTAAAAATTTTGAACATTTTAAAATTTTAAATCAATATTATATTTAATAATTATGACTATATCATATAAAGTCATTAGTAATTTAATGAAATACAAAAATTAACTTTAATATATCATATGTATAAGATTAATAATTTAGTAATATAATCTTCCTTTCCCCAAAGGCTTATTTGGTAATCCTTTATTCTAACTAAGTTTCATATAATCCATAATCAAAAGGATACATATATCTTTGTATGTAACTTTATGATTCTCAATATGTTGATTTAAACAACACAACATCAAAGGATACTATGGGCTATCTAACTTTATATTCTCACCACCTATGTTAAGTATAAGTTTCCCTTGATCTATCACATTCAAATTATTTACATAGATTTGGATAAATACTTTCACCTAATAATCTATTTCTTATCATCCTTTAAATTTTATGGTAATGTTAAACTTAAATTTAGTATCATTTATCCAAAAATATGAACTAGAAATATATATAATCTCCATCAAATCTTGCATTGGCAAGATAATTATAAAAAAAAACTTCTTCAATGATTTACCTTTTGTGTATGATTTTTTTGTATAATTTAATTATTTCTTCATATAATATTTTAATTAGACTTAAAACACGAAATTGATGTCTATTTTATTTGAGTCCAATCGTATTAGTTCTCCATCATTGGTAATTAATTCTATTAATAATATTTGAAAATTATTTTAAGTATCATTTCACTTTGGTCAACAACTTTTTAAATCAATACTAACCGAGAATAACAAAACATTATTCCTAATTACTTTAGGATGATAAGTCCTATATTAAGCACTAAACTATCTTTATATAGTTTATGTTATATTAAAGGACTACCAATTTAGATATGCTTGATTAGGATAGTAATTTTTTAAACGAAATTCTCATATTGAGTTAAGACATTGAACTTATTATCTAACAAGCATTGATACGTATGTTTAAGTATCATCACACTTTAGTTTACGAAATTGACTACTCTCTTTGTAAAAAAATAAACATAATGTGTGCTAGTTTTTCTCTTTTATTAATATTCAACCTCAACAGAAAAATCATAAATAATAAATACAAAATAAGTATGTTTATTTAATTAATAGATATTTATGTTGTAGTTTTATTTATAATTTATAATTTTCTTACATATTAATTAATTAAACAAATATATATTAAAGAATATAATATAAAGAATATATGTCACAATTACCATGTCCAAGGCTGCTTTCTTATAGGTGTTATTTGCTTAAGTGCTTTCTATAACAACTCACTACTGTTTTGTTATTAGTTCATTGTTTTGTTAACGCTAGTAGCGTGTTTGATTTAAGGATAAAATGGGTTTCTTCTCTTTTTAGGGTTGTGACTTTGGTTTTTGGCCAAAAGAGCAATTTAGCTCCCAACATTTACACTGAAATCTGAGTTGGATTCTAACATTTTAGTTCGTTCAAAATGAACCTTAACATTTGCAAAACATTCAAAATGAACTCTAACGTTTGAAAAACATTAAAAATAGCCCCTAATTGGATGACACTACTCACTGAGTTAGGCCTCTGTTAATTAAATACTGAAGTGACTTTTTTTAATTTTATTAAAGTAGGACCCATAAAAGGTTAAATGGACGTGAGTCCCACTTCTATTTAAATGTTGCCTGAGAATGTTCTCTTGCCTTCAGAGGATAATGCATGTCACCGAACCTAGTTGTAGTTTCAAAAAATCTTTGGAAGTTGGGTGTAGTAAGTTTATGGAATTGGAAAACCTTGAGATGGAACACAGAGCTTATAGTATTCTTGCCTAAGGTTGTTCATCATTTCCTCTTAGAGAATGCATTTATGATGCAATAAGTACTTCTAGTGCTGACAATTATCTGCTAGAAAGCATCCATAATACCCTTGAGCCCAGAGACATGGTTGCAGGCAGATTTTCATACTAGTCAAGTAAAGAGCAAAGGAATCTTGTAGTGCCTGAGACACTCATATATAAGTTAGTTGCTGACATTTGTTTCATCACTGAGATTTTAATACAACCTGTCCAAGGTTAGTCTTCAAAATCTTCTCAATTCATGTACATCTCAGTATTTTAAGTATATATTCTTCGTAATGTCCAACTTTTTTTTGTTCATTTATTGAGTCTGGACATTTTGTTTCTTTGGTGTCCAACTTATTTTCAGTCAGGTTATCATTTTACTAAAGTTTTGCGCTTTAGGATGGGACATGTCAAAGTTCCACTGTATGTTCTAGAGATGAGCCTTTCGATTGTTGTCTAGATGACAAGTTCTTGTGGACTTACAATTCCTTATAGTTTCCAATGGCTCAGGTAAGCTCAATTGCATTGTTTTCAATCTTTTTCTCTTTTAACTGTGGGTATAGTTATTAAATTTCCAACCCATTTCACTTGGAAAGCATAAAAGACTGAGGAAATTGGATGAAGCATTTCCCTAAGTATGTTCCTTACTATATATTTAAGTTCACTTCATTCTTTATACCATATAGAAAAATCAACCAGGACACTTTTTTATGGATAATTCTTGCTTTACTGCTGTTAGAATAAGACTTTTTTGGCATGTTCCATTGTTATGCTTGATTACAAGTTCATAGTTCTCTACTATGAGGCAATAGTCATTGCTACTGATACCAGTATCTTGCATTACTAACTTAAAATTCATTTCATAATTAAGCTAACTTTGGTCTAGATCGTGAATATGAAATTTGAAATGCTTTCTTTTTGTATGGAGGACTAGGGTATGGTCACAATGCTTGTCATGTTACTGATAACCAGACAACCAGTCTTTTAACAATGGATATGTTCTATTTTTGGAGTCCATTTCATAAAAGAATAAAAAATCATTCTTAGTATTTAATCTTCTTTTAGTAGGATGTAGTGTAAACTCCTCATGAGGAGTAAAGGAAAACATTGTTGCTAGTAATATGGTTGTACTTTTAAGACTATGAAGGGGAAGCAATGTATTATCTCCTTCACACACACAAAAAGATACAAGCATACACTCTTGGTTGTTTTTTAATAGTTTGGTTATCACCTATTTGTCTTTGAGTGGTAATCTTTTCTGGTGTATCTCAAGGGAAGCTCTCATTATCATCTCTTCTTCTTAAATAGGAAAATTGCTTACGGAAGTTTGAAATTCCAAAGTCCGCCTGTTCTTGGCATTGATGGAATTTTGCAAGTTAAGTTGTTGGGTAGTGTACAGAGACAATATATGGATAGCTTGTTCTATATATTCCTTCTTCTCTAATACTCTTTAAAAGGTCTTTCTTTTGTTTGATGCGACATTTATTGTGTGTATATTCTGGGCAAACTGAGAAAGATTGGATGTGTTGGTTTCTATATTATTCTTGATTTCAATAGCATTACACTTTTTCTTTGGTTATAGCTAGGCTTGCTTGAAAGAGCAATCCTAAGTAGGAAAACTAGTGAATTAGGACCATGCATTCCTATTGGTTGATAGATGAAAAGCTTGGCTTGTGACTTGTTGTTATCGTATCTTTCCTTAATCCAATTTTCTTTCTTGAAAAATTATTCTTGTATCATAAAGTTAAGGTTTCAACAAAGGCTGAACCACTGCTTTCAATGCTTGCATAGTTTGTTGTTATGGATAGCTTATGGTGCTAACCTTTTCGTTACAGTACAATTAGTGTTTCTCATGTTCAAGATGTCGAGTAACCATTATGGCCTGCGTTTGGTACTAAAATCCTTGAACCATCATGCAATTTTGTTCTAAAAGTGTGTAGTTATACCCAACCAAGCTTAATTGAAGAGGATCCCTTTACACGACCCAAATCATTTCTGTCTGGACAAGTTCCCAACCTAGAGCAAATTTTGAATGTGCTTCGACAAGGTGTTATGAAAAGGAATATGGTTGGAATGAAGAAAATAAAGACTCAACTTTTAAATGGAAGTGGAACCCACTTCCATTTAACCTCATGTGGGCCCACTTTAATAAAATTAAAAAAATCCACATTAGTAAAAAAATTACCACGTTAGCATTTAACTGACGAAGGCCTAACTCCGTGAGCAATTTTGTCCAATCATAGATTATTTTGAATGTTTTGCAAATATTAGGGTTTATTTTGAACGCACTAAAATGTTACGGTCTAACAAGATTTCAGCATAAACGTTGGGGATAAATTGCTGTTTTGGCTTTTTTTTTGAACGATTAATAGGTTTGAAGCTTTTGTTTTAGATTGTAATTAACTGTAATCTATTAGATCTGGTTCCTAAGTTGGTTATATCAGTTTTGTTCTAGAAATAGACTTTTGAGTAGTTTGCTCATTTCTCTTGCAACGGTGACTTATTTAGTCTTAATTCTTTTTCTTCTCAATTTGGTTTGTAATTTAGTTTTAAATGTATATATTGTGCTTCTTAGATTTCAACACAAGGTGACACACCTAATGCTAGGAGCAATGAAACTGATAATTGAAATAGAGCTGAATGAATTCAGATACCTTGTATTGATATGTACAGGTGTATTTATGTACAAGGTTGATGTCTAAACAAGGCAAGTGAATACATCAAAATAAATACAAAGATTTCTAAATATTCTCTTTAGCTACATCTGGTGGATTGATTGTTATGATCCTTGATTTTCTAGCGTGATCTTCTCAATTTATGTAATATGATTCTCCTTGATCTTATGTAAATGGGTGACAAGTTTAGAACAATTGAACAAGAAATACCAAAATCCATGAGTAGCTATTGGAGCCATACAATTTTAGAACTAATTGAGGATATTGAACAATACTCAGCTTCAGTGGAAGATTTGGAGGCACATTCCTGCTTCTTACATTTCCAAGAGATTAAAGAGTTGCCCAAGAACATGCACCATCTTGTTGTAGATCGTCGTGTATCAACATACCCAGCATAATCTGCGTTACTATATGCTAGAAGAGTAAGAGAAGAAGTGGAGGGAAAAAGGAGTCCATGATCATAAGTTCCCTTTAAATAGCGAAGAATGCGATGAAGAGCTGAAAGATGTGGCCTTTTCGGTTGGGAAACAAACTGACTAACAACTTGAACGACAAATGAAATGTTAGGACGAGTAGTAGTGAGATAAATGAGACTTCCCACTAAGCGTCGATACAATGAAGGATCAGAGAGAGGCGCGCCATCATCGCGCGTTAACTTCAGATTTTGTTCCATCATAGTGGAACAAGTTTTCTTATTAGTGAGATTAGCCAATTTGAGTAAGTTGGGTTAGAATGATGACATCAGATGTAGACAATACTTCCAACATAAGAAAATAAGTAAGAGTGCCAAGATCCTTCATATGAACAGAGTGTGAGAAATTGCGTAAATTCTGTAATGCCTTGTTGATCGCTACCTGTAATGATCATATCATCAACATATAGAAGTAGAATAATAATGCTAGCACGAGAATGACGAATAAAAAGTGAGTGATCTTTTAAACTTTGTTGAAATCCAATGGAGTAATAGTAGACTGAAATTTTTCAAACCATGTCCGAGGTGCTTATTTAAGTCCATAAAGTGATTTGCGAAGTTTGCAAACCATATTAGGATTTGTATTAGAATATCCAGGAGGGCATCTCATATAAATTGTTTCTTTCAAATCACAATGAAGAAATGCATTTTTCACATCTAATTGATATAAAGGTCATTGATTGATGGATGCTACAGCCAGAAGAGTACGAATAGTAGTCATTTTTGCCACTAGAGCAAAGGTTTCTTCATAATCAATCCCATATTCCTGTTTATATCCTAGTGCCACCAAACGAGCTTTATATCGATCAAGAGAACCATCCGGTTTAACTTTAATGGTATAAACCCATTTACTTCCTATGACAGACATGTCAGGTGAATAAGGAACTAAATCCCAAGTATGATTCACTTCTAATGCCTGAAGTTCTTTTTCCATTGCTTTTCTCCAACATTCTTGTTCTATTACCTGGTTATAAGTAGAAGGAATTTGGATAGAGTTTATATTGGTAAAGAAAGAATAGAAACGGTCATACCTTATAAATGGTTTACCAAAGTTGACATGAGTAGATCTTCACAATTGCGGTTGATGTGGTGTGGAATCGACAATGGAGAGGTAGGAGACAGAACCTTCAGGAACAAGATCATTTGACGGTGATGTGGACATCGTTTTAGCAGTAGTGTTATTAAGATTGGGAGAGGAATCAAAAAAATCATGCAAAAAGGAAATAGATTGACAAGTGACTTCAAAACTAGGGGATAAGGAATAAAAGTATATGTTTTCAAAAAATATGACATGACGAGACACACGTATGTGATGACTGTGTCGATCATAGCAAACATATCCTTTTTGTTTATCACTATAACCATTAAAAACACATTTAACAGCTTTCGCAGTTAATTTATATCGTTCACGAGGAGGAAGTAATATGAAGCATACATAACCAAAAACACGGAAATGGGCATAATTAGGTATTTTATTATAGAGCATAAAGTATGGGGATTGATTACCAATTATGGAGAAGGTTGTCGGTTTATGAGATGGACAGTTGTGTGTACAACTTTAACCCAAAATTAAGGTGGTACATATGATTCGAGCAAAATGGTTCTAGCAATTTCTAAAACATGACAATTTTTACGCTCCATAACTCTATTTTGTTCTGGTGTGCTAGGACAAGATTGTTAAGTTATAATGCCTTTTGCTTGAAAAAAGAATACAAGATTAGATGCATAAAATTCTCCACCGAAATCTGAATGAAATATTTTGATGATTTTGCCAAATTGTGTCTCAATCATAGCAACAAAATTCTTAGCTATATTAGTTAGATCGGATTTAACTCAAAGGAAATAGACCCAAGTAAAGTGTGTGAAATGATCAATAAACAGAACAAAATACTTATAACCAAAGTCTAGATAAGACAGGTAAAGGACCCTATAAATCACAATGTATTAAATGAAAAGGTGCATCAACTTTTGTAGTACTGGAAACAAAAGGTAGCTTAGCAAGTTTTCTAAGACCACAACTCTGATAATTCTTGGAAATATCATAGTTAACATGCAATTTTTCTAGAAGAAAATTAGAATGGAACATATACTCTAACCTACTGCCATGTGGGTGACCAAGACGTCGGTGCCATAGATCTCAAACTTTATTTTCACGTGAAATAAAATCGGATGGTGATACTGTAAGACATATGGGAGAATCCAGATCAAGTTGAAACAAATGTCCATGTTTACGTCCTTTTATGATCATTTGTCCCGTTTGAAGGTCTTGTATATCACAAACTAAAGAAGAAAATTTTACCAAACAGTTTTGATCTATTAATTGTTCAATAGAAACCAAATTGGCTATTAAGCGAGGAACATAAAGAGTATTAGGTAGACAAATAGATTTGTTGGATTCAGTGGGTAAGCAAACAATGCCAATTCCTTTAATGGGTAGTTTTCTTCCATTAGTTGTGGTAATTGATCTATTTGAGTGACAAGGTTTAAGTTCAGGAAAAGCATGCTTTTGGCATGTCATATGATTAAAAGCGACTGAATCAAGGAACCAAGGAACAATTTTATTTCCTTTACCTGATACCCCGGCAACAGTAAAAGCGAAAGAAATAGCACTTGGAAGAGTTGATTGCACTGAGTCCTGAATCATCTTTTGAATTGCTTATAATGAAGCTGGGTTCTCCTTAGAATTGGATTTTTTTCATCATTGCCCATAGTAACAAATGTTGAATAGCCTTGTTTATTCTTTAGAACTTTACAATCCAGAATGACGTGTCCAGATTTTTTGCAATAATTGCACATATTGCGCCTTTTGCAATGAGACTGCACATGTCCAAGTTCACCGCAGTATCTACATTGAATGTTATTTTTATCTCCATTCTTCTGCTATAATTGTTTACCACGTGAGGCCAAAAAAACTGCATCAACAGAGTTAGTTTTGATGGCCAGTTGATTTTGTGCATTTAGTCGCATTTCTTCCTGAACAAGATTTCCAAGAACAACTTCCATACTCAAGTCGCCTCGATTAATTAAAATGGCCCTTACGTTTTCAATTTCAAGTCGAAGTTTCATGAGGAATTGCATTACTCTTGTACGATCCCTTTCCTTTTTAATCTCCAAATATGCAACACCTGAGACAATATTTGAATAGATCATATCTTGTTATGTCCATAATTGTAATATTTCAACATAAAAGCTGTGCTGGAATTACCTTGATTGATCTACTTGAGAATACATTCCCTAAAGATGTTTCCACTTCGCTGCTGTAGTTTTGAAAGACCGAACATTGAGTGCGATATTTGGTTCAATTGAATTAGGTACTGAGTGTGATATTTGGTTCGATTGAATTAAGTATCCAAGCAATAATCTGAGCATTCCTCGTTCTCCATTGATTCTTGGCTTCAGAAGTTTCTTCATCTTGTTGGGATCCATGAAGAATATCAGAGTAACCTTTTCCTTCAACAAATATCTGAAATTGAAATTCCCATATAGCAAAATTTTTTCCATTGAATTTGATATATATGGATTCATATTTGTTTCCATCATATTAGCAATTTGCATTGCAGTTGTCCTAAAAAAAATAGCTCCACAATAGAGAGTTCACCAAAGAATCCGAATGGTTCAATAACCAACAATTTACCAAAGAATCTGAATGGTTTAATAACTAACACTAAACCAAACAAATATATTGTGCAATAACAAATTACACAGAAAAGCAGCTAATCGTCCATGAATCTGGACAGATCTGGAAGTTGTGAAAGAAGAGCAAATCTACCGAAAACAAACCTGAGCACCAAAGAAGGTGCAGTGTGCTTGATAGAGTGACTCAACGATTCTGTAGGCTAGAAATAAATACCTTGCTCTGATACCATGATCATGGAAATAGAGCTAAATGAATTCAGGTACCTTGTATTGATATGTACAGGTGTATTTATGTACAAAGTTGACGTCTAAACAAGGCAAGTGAATAAATCAAAATAAATACAAAGATTTCTAAATAGTCTCTTTAGCTACAAATCTGTTGCATTGATTGTTACGATCGTTGATCTTCTGGAGTGATCATCCACTAAGGTTAAGAAATAACGTGCATTAGATAAAGAAGCAGTATTGTAAGGTCCCCAAATATCACAATGAAGTAAATAAAAAATGTGTGTAATTTTGTTCATATGAATTGGAAAAGGCAATTGGGTATGTTTTGCTCTACAACAAGCATCACAAAAGGCCTCATGTATTTTATTCTTAGCAATAGATATGTTTGTAATAAGAGGAAGTCGATCCATTGGTAGGTGCCCAAGTCTCCGGTGCCATAAACTAGATGTGCTTCAGCCAGTAGTAGCTAGTGCTTTTCCCACCCCTCTCGTCTCCAGGTAGTACAACTCATCTCGCACTCTGCCCACTCCGATTGGCGTCATCGAGGCTAAGTCCTATATAACACAAAAATTCAGCTAGAAAATTAGTGCACAAAATTCAAGTCCTTACACAACTTCCGCACTGATAACAAATTAAAGCAAAAGCCTTGTGCGACAAGAACATTTTTTAAAACTAGTTTCTTACTCAAGGCAACAGTACCAATAGCTTGAACAGACACAGTGTCACCACTGGGTATTTGGAGAGGTTAGATTTTTCGATTCGTAATAGGATCAGATAAAATTTTAACATCACATAAGATGTGATTTGTTGCCCCTGTGTTAATTACCCAAAATTGTTCTTTCTTACCAGAGACATTATTCACCAAATTTGCAGAAGGTGGTTTCGTATCAGTGCCAAGTAATGCCATAAGCGGCTCATGTTGCTTGGGTGTAAGCTTAGGGATTGTTGGTGTTGGTGCAATTGAGTCAATGGCACCAGCAAATGAGCTAGATGCAGACGATTGTGTTAGCCCCGAATTTTTTTATATAATTAATTAAGCATGATTAGATTAAATAAATTAAATTGAATTAGCATTAATTAAGTTGTTATTAAAGCAAGATGTCATTAATTAGTTAGATAGCATGAAATTAAATAGAATTAAATGAGTAAGTGTAATAAATGAATAATTAATATGTTAGTTGAAATTTAATGTACTTAAATGAGTTAGGTGAATTTAATGAGTTAGTTATGTTGGTTGGGCTTGAGTAAATGAATGGGCCCAAATGAATTAAAAGAAGGAAGAATAAGGAAATGGGCTTAAGTGTTAGTAGGAATGAAATAAAGAGAAGGAAGATGAGATGGGCTTGGCCCAATGGACTTAAGTTATAACAAGAAGTATAAAAAGAGGGGAAAGGAATGAATTGGTAGCACCAAAGGAAGCAACCCACGAAAATTAAAAAAGAGAGGGAGATGAGAATGTCGTCCATGGAGAAAGGAGAAGAGAAAAAGAAGAGCTCCTAGGGTTTGATTTTCTAAGCTACCTAGAAGTGGTTTCAAGAAAGTACAAGTATAAAAAGGGTGGAAAATGTCAAGAGCTTCATTTTGACCCCAAAATCTCATTGTGTTGGTGAAGCTAAAGGTAAGCCATGATTTTCTAGTTTGAGATTTTACTTGGGTTTTGGTTGAGAAATGTTAGAAAGTGTATGGGTATAGTGAATCTCCCATCAATTTTGAGTAAGATG
>JANKOD010000001.1:8524063-8538401 GCA_026284645.1 Erythroxylum acuminatum
TGGCATTAAATAGGGGGCAGAAACTTTAATTGGGTTTTTGACCCTTTTTTAGGCTGATTTTGGTTTTGCGTTCTTCATGAAAATTATAGAGCTCACTTTTATATTTAAATTGATACCAAATTTGTAATTTTTGGAGTTTTGAGTGAAAAGTTATAAATTTTTGAAATTCTGTGTTTAAAAAAAAAAAGGAAAATCGGAGCTAGCAGCTGTTTCTACTTCTCCAAGGCTCGCGATCGCGAGCCGTCGCGATCGCGAGCCAACTTCTTTTCTTCTCGGATCGCGATCGCGAGCCGAATTCTTTTCTCCTCGGCTTCCGGTCGCGACTCGCGACCGCGAGCTGGCTGCTACAGTGTGTTTTTAATTTTTATTTATTTGAAAATTTTCCATTCTTTTGCTTATATCTTTTCCGTCCGACATCCGATTGACTTGATTTTTGAAGCGTTAGATTCCTAAGACATCCCTCTATCTTTCCATACCAAGTTTATGATTTTTGAGATTAAAATGAAAAAGATTGATTGAATCAAAGTGAGAGGATCAATTATAAGAGTATAAGTTGGATAATTTTCTAAGCATGGTTCAATATTTGGATAAATTCTTAATGTGTAGAGATCCAATTGAACTGATTCTTATTGCAAAATAAAATAGAGACATAGGGCTACAATTCATATGAAGGAATTGAATTCCAATTTAGCCCCTAAGATGTTCAATTTCTGGAGTGAAGTTAGGTGTAATATTCAGTCTTGGTTTAGTTTTGGGCTGAAAATGTTTTGGCTATAACTTCTTCATTTCTGAACCGAATTGAGCGTTTTTGGTGTCGTTAGAAATGTAATACAATGAGGAACATTTCTCTAGAAGGAAGTGTTAGCAAATTCCTTCAATTTGATGATGTGAAAAATATCCTAAACAAATCATGATTTAATGAATTTTGAGACTTTGATTTATTTTATGACTTTGAGGATTTATTTAACATGTTAATGTGGGTAATTAACATGTTAAATTGAGTAAGATCATATGGCATAAATTTATTGGAGTTTATTAAATTAAAGTGTTAGAAATTAAAGTGTTAGAAGGCATAAAGGGCAAAATTGGAAGATCACTTAAGTTAGTAAGTTATAAAGCTTGTATGTAAGGGCATAAGGGTCATTTTGTATTCATTAAAGACAAGTAAGGTGGGCTGTCTTTTAAGAAGCAAAAAGGGCACGAAAATAAGAAAGAAAAGAATGAAAGAAGAGAGAAAGGTGAGTGTTCGGTGGAGAGAAAGGGGAAAGAAGAAAAGTGAAACTAGGTTTCGGTTTTGGTAGATTTTAAGAAGGATTTTTAAGTTGATCCAAGAGGGAAAAAGATGGAAGAAGATGAGAGCTCCAACATGAGCCAAGAAATTTCAAATTTGGGAGAAGATTAAGGTAAGAGAAGATTTTGATCTTTGAATTTTTTTATGAGATTTTGGTTCAGATAGATTAAGAATGTTATGGGTTTGTGATTGCTATAGTTAATTTTGATGATTAAGCCCTAAATGATGTTCAATTTTGGATGTTTATTAATTAGGGATTTTGTCATGAATTAGGTAAAATTAAATGAGGCTTTGGAGAAATTGAAGCTTTGGACAAGTTTCTAGCATGGATATGAGGTAGGTACCATGTTTATAATTTGAATTATAAGCTAATTATGTGTTTTCAAAAAATCAAGAAAGTAAAAATGTTTTTAAATTACTGTTTCAAATGATTAATTTCATTGTTTTTGGAATGATTTAAGAAATTGTCATAATTGATGATTTTATTGTTTTTAAATGAAAGTGATATTGCCGTATAAATTTTGGATGATGATTATGCAATGTAAATTGGATTTTGTTTGAATTATGATTTTTAGAAATTGCTATGATTTTTGCATTCCTTGTGTTTGAATGTTTGAGAATTGGATATGTGGATTTGTGTGACTTTATATTTGAATATGATATGACATGAAAATTAAGTTTTTGAAATATGCCGTCGGGCAATCCGTTTTTTTTCAAGTATGAATTATCTATTATGTGGGTTTGGTTAGGTCCCATAAGAGGGTCAAGTGCACTTGTCTAGGCTTTGCCCGCTTGCCCGCTAGTGGCATTGGAGTTCCTTTTAGGACTCCCATAAGTTCACGGCTACACTGGACCGCTATGCGAGAAAGTGTAGTACGTTCTGTTTTCCCGGACCAACCCAAACCATTTATGATGTGTTGTGTTTTGTTTCTGTTAATAAATGTGATGCATTCATGTTTTGAAATTGTTCATGAATTTCTTTGATAAATTGAGAAATTTTGAAAAATAAGAAATTTGATGAATTTTTCCTACTGTGAAATTTTTATAAGATGGAAAAAGTTTTTGAGAAATGGTTTTGCTTATTTGTCGATTTATAAACATTTTATCTACGAGCTTTAAAGCTCACCCCCTTTCATCCCCATCTCCAGGTAATCAAGAAGGAGATCGGATGAAAGAAAGGCAAGACGTCCGTTCATTTTGTTTATGCTTGTTTTTTTTAAAGTTAAATCTTTGTAAAAATAAGAGCTTAGGCATATGTTGAGAATTTTGGGTCATTTATATCATGTGTATTTTGAAGTTGTATCTTTAGGTTTGGATTCGGATTTTGGAGATTTTTTTGTATCTTTGTATTTTAGCTTATGATTGATGATGTATTCGTGGCTTGAAAATGCCACTTTTGTTTGGTAATGTATTTCTTTTGGAGTATGAAAATAATGAGTTATGTATTTGAGTTTTGAATTGAGATATGAAAGTAAATTATGGTTTTGTATATAAATTGTATATGATGAATGGAATTGGTTGTGTTTGTTTATGCTGGGATTCAAGACAAGAGGTCCGATGAATTGTGTTGATGGATTGGAGTTTCTTGAAGTGCTTTTGTGTATGATTTGAGTAATTTTGATCGAGAATGCATTCCAAATGGGAATTTGAATTTGCTTTGTATGAGTTTGAATAAAGAGGAATAAAATGAAAAAGAAAAAAATTTACACCAGTTTGGATTAGTTTAGACCGAGAGTGCCATAGGGTTTCCAACGCGCTGATTTATCTAATGTACTCGTTTCGAATGTCGGACTTCGATTTAAGTTTGATTTGCGATCCTTCGATTTCTTTGACTTAAGTTTGTTTTGAAATCTTTCTCTTTTGATTTGTTTCCGTTCGTTCTTTCGCTTCCGCTTTGATCCGATTCGATTTTCTCCGTTTTCTGTTTTTTTCCATGTAAATCCGTTCTTTTGTTTCCACCATTTTGGTTCGTTTTTGATTCCGATATGATTTTCGTTTTGCTTTTGGGCCTTCGTTTCTGATTTGGGTTTCGCGTTTTCGTTTCGGCCCACTTTCGGGTTTAGGTTTCGTAAATTCGTTTTTGTTTTCTGTTTTTTCGGTTGGGGTTCGGTTCCAAAATCGGGTCCCAACAAACTTGAACGATTAATCCTACAACTACTTCAAATAGTTGCTAATTCCATAAGCCGTAATCATACAATGACTAGTTTTTAGGTATATTCTATTAGTCTTACTCGATTTCCAACAAAATACAAAAAGAGGGCTTTTGTCGAATATACCTGAAGATGCCACACAAATTCTTCAGTTTTGCCTCCATCCAAACAGAGGAAGACAGCATCTGCAAAAAAAACCCTATACACAATCACCAACTAAATACAAAATTTCTTCTTTATGGTACTATAAAAGCTTATTTAAATCACCAAAAAGGATGTTGAAGAATTTGATAAAGTATTTTAAAGTAAAGAGATTTGTCACATACCAAACAATCATTTTAACCTATTGTATATAATATATGAATCAGTAATTATTTAACTATTGAAAACATGAATCAATTTTTTAATATAAGTAGTTTTTATTCAATGATGTACTCATTTATCTTTCTTATTATAAATACATGGATAAATATTTTAATAGAAGATGAACGCTCAAGAGATGCATAAACTTATCGTTCTAATCCTATTAAACCAAAAATCAAGAACTAATAAATCAAGCAAATCACTATTGAGTATTGACACTTTCCCTTACCTCACTTCACATTCCAAACCCAAGAATATGTTGCATTGGTTATAGAAGTCTTCAATAGATTGCTTCAAAGAATTATTGAGAGGACCAATCAATTCAGATTTTTGACGTGTAAGAGACTTGGAATTTTCAACCTTTATTTTGTTGATGACTTAATTTTGTTAGCACATGTATACTCAATTTCCTTCAAATCCTTATTGTCAACTCTCAAAATCTTCACTAAACTTACAGGCCAGAAGTTAATTGCACAAAAAGTGCCATTTTCATTTCAAGGAGTCCTAGTTATATGGAACATAGTATCAGTCATAAGATTCAAGTCGTAGTAGTTACCAATGGCTCATTCCTATTAGAACCCTGAATATCATCTTGATGATTAAAAGATTGTGGAGGTTATACAAAGATAATCAGTCCATGTGATGTAGATGGATTCATCATTATTACATTAAAGATACCTATATAGAACTACACATAACTGAACCTTGGTTCTCCAACATCACAAATTGAAAACACTATGAGGATATTTGTCAAACACCTTATGGGTAAGTAATTTTCAACTCAAGAACAAAAAAAATTATGTTTTCCCTTCCTTCAACAACAATAACACACCTTCTGCTCCACTCAATCATTATCATCACCAATAAATGCAAACAAATCGACAACAAACTCAAAAAATAATACAAAACCATCGAACCAATATCGACTTCAATGACACGTCTAAAAATCCAATCAATAGTACTCACCAAATGAAGAGAGCAAATGCACAAAGAAGATTCTTTGCTGTTGTGCAAGATAGAGGAGAAGATAGGGCACGAAGAAGAAGTCAGTTTTGAAAAAACGAAGGAGAGAAGAGGGTGTTGGTCTTCGGAAGAAAGAAGAGAGGGAGCAAGTGTCTGTGTTTAATAGACGGTCGGACGACATCGTTTGTCATCCCACAAATGACATCACCCTAGCGCCTGTTTAATTTTTCTCATCAGTACGTTTCGTCAGCAAACATAAAACATTTGCTACGAAAATAAAATTAAAATGAAAGTAATCAGAAAATTAATTCTCTCAGTTATATTACTATTAAGAGATGTCAACATATATATACTACACAGGTCCTAATTCAGATCCCACAGTTAAGGGATATGTAATAATTCTATACCAAATATAAACAATTAGCTATATACAGATAAGCATGATGAGAGTGACATGAGGAGTATCCCATTAACCACGATATTTCCTCCAATAATTATAGTTGATGAAGTTCCTCCTAAACTTGTGAAGAATTCAGTTTGTGTTTGCTTTATATTGCAAAGTTGTCTTCTGGGGCGATATGAAGTCACTTGGGATTGTTTTCAGCTTTACTTGGCGAAAAGCTAAAGTTAAGGGAGTTTTCTAAGAATTCTGTTTAAAGGTCTATTTTAGTACAAAATGGTGTTCTTCTGCACAAAATAACCCGCGTATCTTTTACAGCTCAATTTGATAACAACGGTTGGAGATTGGACAGAGTAGTATTACTTTCTTTTTTTAGCTGCTGCTGATGATGATTGTGAGGCAATCGCTACTGTTTGCTTAACTGGAGAATGAAGAATACATTTATCGTAACAGTTGAAGATGCAAAAGCGAACAACGCTACAATTGAGTACTTCAAACACTAAAATCATTGATTGGGGTGTCTGTCTAGCATTTGACAAGGTAATTTCCTACGTATTAGACATATTGTCTGTTGTGTTTGGCAGTTTGAAAGAAGATGGTGATTCGGTGAATTGGATTCGAAATGTTAAGAATATCTAGGAGGACCTGATTCTAGTTTAAATAAATAGTTCAAAGATGTGTAAATCAGAGCACCGGGTATTGTAAGTGTTTGTTGTCCAAATTTTGGGGATCTATCTGTTTGATGTTGGAGACATGGTGCGCCAACTTGTAGTGATTGGGTTACTGCTAGGAGGCTGCTCACTTTTCTTCCTCATTTTACTTGTAGATATCAATGCAATGCGTGCTGCATCCCATAATTTCTTGGATGAAATGTTAATAGTCGATTGTTTTTAGAAGGAATATCAAAGGATGAGGATCCCAAATCGATTACGGCAAATAGAATACAAGAGAAACTTATAATCATTATGAGGACTTGGAAAGTTGAATTAATTGTTATATTGTTGTCCCTAGATACTGAGTACGTAGATTTTTCACCAAATCTGCGAAGGTGAGAAAGTTTTAATTATCAGAAAACAGGTCAAAGTGAAGGAAAGAAAAATAGGAATTGGACAAGAGACTTGGTGAATAATATATTTACTTGTGACAATTCAAAACAACTACATCAAACTCTCAATTTAAAGACTCGAAAAAGCTAAAAATTAAGACCATATCTGATCCACTTTATCATGATTAGAATCACAACTAACAAACTACTTCCGTGACAAATCATAACTGATACACTACTTCATGACTTCTTATAACTAGGACCACTACTCACAATTTAAACTAACAGAAAATCAGAATTAATAATTCAACCAACATCTTCCCTTAATTCTGATTTGGAACGGTCTTCAAGCCAAGCAAGTTCCTCAGCTTGATAAAGGCATCAATCTTCAACGGCTTAGTAAAAATATCTGCTACTTGATCTTCTGTATTATAATATTCCAACTTGATTATATTCTTCGCAACTTGATCTCTCAAAAAATGATATCGAATGTCAATATGTTTGCTTCTCTCATGAAAGACTGGATTCTTAGCTAACTTGATTGCGGACATGTTATCAACAAAAATCTTCAATGGACGTTGAAGATTAAAACCAATTTGGTTCATGATATTACAAAGCCAAACCGCTTGACACGCACTAGATGCCGCTGCTACATACTCTGCTTCACATGTTGACAAAGCAACAATGGACGGCTTCTTTGATGACCATGTAAAAACTGTTTGTGCCAGCATAAAACAATGACCACTTGTACTCTTCCTTTCATCTGAATCTCGACCCCAGTCGCTGTCGGAGTAACCAACAAGTTCACATTCTTTAGATGATGTATAGAAAAGACCAAAATCATGAGTACCTTTGATATAATGCATCACTCTTTTTACTGCTTGCAAATGTATTTGACAAGGAGACTCCATGAATCGACTAACTAAACCCACAACAAAACAAATATCTGGTCTTGTGCATGTGAGATATCTTAAACTTCTAACAATCTGCTTAAAATATGTAGGATCAACGATTTGCTCATCACCATTTTTTGTCAATTTCATACCAGTTTCAGTTAGAGTTTGAATTGGATTTGAGACTTCCATCTGATACTTCTTCAAAAACTCAGCAGCATATTTCTTCTGATTGATGAAAATTCCATCTTCTATTTGAACAACCTCAATGCTAAGAAGTAAGACATAAGACCAAGATCCGTCAACTCGAACTCCTTCTTCATGGTCTGCTTGAAATCAATAATCATATTGACATTGTTTCGTGTGAAAATAATATCATCAACATAAAGACAAAATCAATATATCTTTAGAGTTATTAGTCTTCACATATAGACCATGATTAGAATGACATTTTTGGAAACCAGCTCCATGAAGAAACGAATCAATTCATTTGTTCATACCCTCGGTGCTTGTTTAAGGCCATATAATGCCTTATTAAGCTTGTACACCTTTTCTTCTTTACCCAATAATATGAAATCGGGTGGCTGCTTTACATAAACCTCCTCCTCAAGTGAACCGTTGAGAAAAGCCGACTTAACATCCATTTGGTGAATTTTCCATTTCTTTTGTGCAGCTAAAGCAATCAATAATCTCACTGTCTCCATTCGAGCAACCAGAGAAAAAATTTCCTCATAATCATGGCCTTGTCTCTGTTCAAATCCCTTCGCTACTAGCCGCGCCTTATATCTTTCGATTTCACCATTTGCCTTCATCTTGAGTTTATAAACCCATTTTACATCAATTGCTTTGTGAACTTTTGGAAGATCGGTAAGTAGCCATGTTTTGTTCTTATCAATTACCACCAACTCCTCATTCATTGCATCCATCCATTTAGGATTTCTAAATGCATCTTCCGGTGTTATAAGTTCAGTATCTGCAAGAAAAGCATAATGCACCAACTCTCCATCATCATCAATTTCATTATCAAGTGTTACCTTGTAATCTTGCATATGTGTTGGTGGTCGACGTTGTCTCCTTGGTCTTTCTGGTCCAGTAGAAATAATTTCAACATCATCAGTTGGAGCTGCAATTTCATCTGTTGTTGGAACTTCCATTTCTTCTCCCAAAACATAAATTGAACGCTTCTATGAATCTTCATGAGTACCAACACTCCAGTTCCATGCCTCATCTTCAGTAAAAGTCACATCACGACTGACTATTAACTTTTTGGTAATAGGATTGTACAGCTTATATCCACCGTGTTTGTATCTGATGAGAACTGTTTTCTCTGCTCTATCATCCAACTTCATTCTCTTGGCTGTAGGAACGTGAGCTTAAGCAATAGAGCCAAACACCTTAAAGTGTTGTACATTTGGTTTAAAGCCAATCCAAGCCTCAATCGGAGTTGTGTTAGCAACACTTCTTGTAGATGATCTGTTCAACAAATATACAACACATGAAACAACTTCTGCCCAGAAATAGTTTGGCATACCTTTTGCTTTCAACATACTTCTCGCCATATCTTGTATGGTGCGGTTCTTTCTCTCGACCACTCCGTTATGTTGTGGAGTGTATGGAAATGTGGTGTTGTGCTCTACTCCAAGCTCTTCACAATGGTTTCGGAATTCATTAGAGGTATATTCACCTCCTTCATCGCTCCGTATTGACTTCAATAAGTAGCCACTTTGTATTTCAACAAAAACTTTAAATCTCTTAAAGCAATCAAGCACTTCAACCTTATTTTTCAACAAATAAACCCAAGTTTTTCTTGAAAAATCATCAATGAATGTCAAAAAATACCTGTTACCACCAATTGACTGGATATTTCATGGGGTCACATACGTCAGTGTGGACGAGCTCCAAAGGCGATTTCGCACGCTATGACTCTTTGAAAAACGGCAACCTATGACTCTTCCCAATAATACAATCTTCACATAGTTGATCAGGATGATTGATCTGAGGTAAACCTTTCACCATATTTTGTTTGGCAAGTGTTTCCAGACTGTGAAAATTTAGGTGCCCAAATCGAGATGCCATAGCCACGATTCGTCATTCACAATTGCATTCAAACAATTAACTTCTCCTTTACTAATATCTATTGGAAACATGCGGTTTTTTGATAAATAGGTTATAAGAATCAAAGTACCTTGTTTATCAAAATTGAAAACTGGTTTCCAGAGATATTCATCATAAATCCTTTCTCATCTAATTGACCAATACTCAACAAATTACTTTTCGTATCAAGTACATAAAACACGTTTGAAATGTACCTGTGATCTCCATTCTTGAGTGTGATAAGAATTTTTCCTTTTCCAACCACTGGAATGAATCTACCACCAAATTTAACTCTTATACGAAATGACTCATTAAGTTCTGACCACACATGTGGTTCGTACAACCAGTATCTAGATACCATGTATGATGATTTGAAGATTCATCCGATGAAGACATCATCAAAATAGCATGATCACTTTGTACTTGCTCTTGATTACTAACCTTTTGTGCAAAATTAGCAACTTGGTTGTCACCCTTGAATGTACACTCATTTGCATAGTGGTCAAGTTTATGACAGTTGTAGCACTCCACATTTGCTTTATCAAACCTTCCTCTGCCATATCCACATCCTTGCCCTCTTTGATAAGAGGAGTTCGAATAGGAATTGTTGTTTATATTGTTTTGCTCTGCGGCTCCATTATTCTGTCTACCATAGTGTCCACCACGACCTCTATTGGAGTAATTGCCACCTCGTCCTCTTCCTCTACCACGCGAATTTCCTTATCTTTGAGAAGAATCACCAATCGAGACTTGCGCTTGTAAAGCTTGTTCAATTGGCTTATCCACTTTGTTTTCATTCATTCTTTGCTCATGTGCTCGTAAGGAACTAGATAATAACTTGGTTGTCATTGTTGACAAGTCATTGCTCTCTTCAATTGTAGTGACAACATGCTCAAACCTTGGAGTCAAAGATCTCAGAATTTTCTCCACTTTACTTTGTTCGGACAGAGCTTCACCATTTGTTTTCATATTGTTTGTTAACGCAAGAACTCTGTTGACATAGGCATCAATTGTTTCACCAGGCTCCATTTGCAACAACTCATACTGTCACCTCAAATTTTGAAGATGCACTCTCTTAATCTTCTCATTGCCTTTGTATGAAGTGGACAAGATAGTCCATGCTTCATTCGCGGTAGTTGCTCCTTCAATTTGTTCAAAAGTCTCATCATTCATCCCTTGATGGATGAAGAACAAAGCCTTCTTGTCCTTCTTTTTTAAATCACGATGTGCTGCTCTGTGTGTATCATTTGCATTATCTGCCAATGCAGGCACTCCATTCTCCATGACCTCCATTAATTCATGGTAGTCAAATAGGACCTTCATTTGAACATTCCAACGATTGTAATTTTTGCCATCGAAGATGGGAGCTGACAATTGGGTGGTACCATTCATCTTAACAAGTTATGCGGCCCTGATACCACTTGAAGGAAAGAAGAACAGGAACTGGACAAGAGACTTGGTGAATAATATGTTTATTTATGATAATTCAAAACAACTACATCAAACTCTCAATTTAAAGACTCCAACAAGCTAAAAATTAGAACCATATCTGATCCACTTTATCATGACTAGAATCACAACTAACACACTACTTCCATGACAAATCATAACTGACACACTACTTCATGACTTCTTATAACTAGGACCACTACTCACAATTTAAACTAACAGAAAATCAGAATTAATAATTTAACCAACACAAAGATGGATCGCATGTTTTTGCCATGAATATTGCAATTTGCTAGCGCCTCAAATCTATCAGAAAAAAGTGAGAATGATCACAAAGTTCCAGTTGATGAGGTTTAAATCAGAAACTGCATATGCTGACGGTATATCAGATTATGAAGATATCTGAATGAAGCATCTAAAAAGCAGGGGGGAGATGACTTTGATATTTTGAGATGGTGGAAAACACAGAATCCTAGGTTTCCTGTCCTTTAACATACGGCATTTGATTTGTTCCTAGTTTTTTTAACTGCAGCTATTTCAGAGGTAGTGTTTGACACAAGTATTCTGCTGTTACATAACTATTGAAATCATCCAATGTGCGTGAGTTGTGATCATGTGGTTGAAGAGTATGAAACTAGTTTCCCATTGCACGCAAATATTCAGTTGAGGACTCTGCCTTCTCATATATATGAGGTAGTTCATATTAGGTTGTCTTTGCATAAGATGTGAGCGTAATCATTCTGGTTGTGGACATTGATTGGGTACAGTATGCATAATCGGCATGTTTCATGGTTTTTGAATTTTGTAATAGACTCACTGATCAGTAACTAAATCTGAAATTCAGAAATCCCATGACAGAAAGCTAAAAGAAGGCTATAATTGAGGTTTTCATTGATTTTGAGTGCTGATAATTCAGACTAGTCACCTGCAAAAGATAAAAAAGACTACAAGAACAATTTAAGAGGGATGCTATATGTGTTGGCATTCCAAACAAATTAGTTTGTAATTAGACGCACAGCAGTTTTGAATCTATATCATGCCCATTATGAAGAGCTGCAGTGTGTGGGATTACAAGAATATTCATTAAAAGCAAGTGGTATTGGAATCGGGATTGGAGTGAACCTACACTTGGATGTTGACCTGCTAGTCTTAAGGTTCTTGAAGTCTCTTGATGCAGCTGAGTGCTTGGGCAACTTCCTTCATGGTGGGCCTTTTATCAGGGTCTTTCCTGAGGCATCGGAGAGTGAGCTCTACACATTGAATTGCCTGCCTCTTGTGTTCCCTTTCCAGTACGTCCTTCAATTTGTTCTCAAAGAACTTGTCCCACTCGTCCAAACAGCCAGAGGAGACCGGAAGCAATCGGCTAAAGGAAGCGCTGGTCGTTCCAAAAGATTCATCTTCTTGCAATTGCCTCACTCTTTTACCCGTCAAAAGCTCCAAGACTATCACACCAAAGCTGTAGACATCACATTTCTCCGTATACCTTCCCATCAGGAAAATTTCTGGCGCTACGTACCCAGCAATCCCACAAAATTCTTCTGTATCAACATGGTTTTCACCAGCGGGAATTGGGATTGCCAACTGAAAATCCATCAACTTTCCAGTGTAGTCTTCATGGAGGATTACGTTGGTTGTATTAATGTTGCGATGAAGAATTACTTTGGATGAACCGTAATGAAGATAAGAAACTGCATTAGCTATCCCAGTTACAATCTTAAGCTTGGTCTCCCATGAAAATTCCTGATCATTACCTTCAACTACCATGTAATTGGACAGCACACCTTTGCTTGCATATTCATAAACCAGAATAGGAAGTTCGGTCTCCAGACAGCAACCCAGAAGCTTGAACATGTTTCTATGATTGCTCATGAAGGAAGCTACTGATATTTCATTTATAATCCACTCCACCTTGGACGTGCTCTTGAACTTCTTGACTGAAACTTGGCGGCCTTCATGAACACCTTTATTCAAAGTGTGGTATAGATCCTCCCTCAATATCCCATCTTCAGAATAATTGTTCGTTGCCCTTTTGAGCTCTTCCTCAGTGAAGCTCCTTATTGGGTTGCATTTGCCATCGAAACCGGTGATGATCTGCTCTAACATCTTGCCTCCATTAGTGAGGAAGAAGCTTTGTTTTGCTTTCTTGGAGTTGAATTTCATTGCCTTTGAACCCATTCTAACCTGTTAACACCTTACGAGGAATGATTATCTAAAGCATCGGATTCCCCACTTGGGACTTCTCATCTTTTTCATTAGATCTGGCACATAAGATTTGACTTTTTGTAAGAAGCCGCCCACGGATTTTTCCTCGTTTTCGCAGTTGTTTTTTTTTTAAAATATTTTAATTTGCAATTAAATTAGATAATGGAGGCGTAAATTGGTGATATAATTCAAGAAACTGAAAATATGCAATCTCAATAACAATTGTCAAAATAAAATTTTTTATTTAATATTGACTTGATTTTATGTTTTATTTCTAAATAAAAATATATCAAAATAAATATCATTGATACGTGACAATTAATTTACTTTTTAGTTAATTTTAAAAAATGTGGTAGTAAATTTTATTTTTTTAAAAAATAAAAAATATTTCATTAAATTGATAAAAAAGGTCTATTTAAATATTTTAAGAATTGCTAAATTTTAATTTAAATGCTGGGAATGTTTAAATTGTATTATTTTGAAAACTTGTATGTATAATTGGCTTTTCTGGATCATCAATTAGGCTATTTTTTATTTTGTGGTTATTAATAAAATATAATGGGATAGAATGTCATATTATTTTATTGTTTGATAAAAAAATTTAGAAAAGAATATAATAGAATGAAATAAATATTATATCTCTAATTTATCGTAAAAATAAATTATTTCTAATTTAAAAAATTTATAATAAAATATAAAATAATAAACAAATGTTTTACTTTATTATATTATTAGTCCAAACAATAATAACCTTGCATCAAACCATCAAACCGAACGTTTCTTATTCTCTCAAACGAACAACACAATCGTACAAGACTCGGTGTGAATGTCATCCTGTGAGCTAAAGCACTGACCCGCAGCTTGCCTCGAGAAAATGAAAGACGAAGCAAATGAAAAATACTGGCTTTCAAAACCCTTCTCTCAGTAGTGACCACCTTATCATTCTTGTACAACCTTTTGTATAAATCTGGTAACTTTTAGTACTTTTCTATATCAGCGTAATTTTTGTTGTTTCCGGCTGATTGTAGCTTGATTTTGGTAGGATTTTTTGGCCAATTTGTACTTATCTTCAATAGTTGATTGCTAGTGTTTGACCATGCTTGCCTCCAGACATCAATGTGAATAAATTGCCTCTCTCTTGCTTTAGTTTTTCATGTGGGTATCGTCAAAATACGATTCTGGGATATGGCCCTATGGGTTTTCCTTATAATGTTTGTTCATGCATATGATACTGATATTTGAGTGTATGTTTATTATAGGTAGGGCTTTTATTGTCGTAACACTTCTCTTTATCTTTCACTCTTTATGTCCCATTTAGTCAAGTGGATTATAGGGCTCATAAAGAAGCACGGACACGGACACGCAACACGGGGACACACTAATTTCTAAAATTTGGTGGACACGGACACAGTATATATATATATATATTATAAAATTTAGAATTAAGAAAAAAAATTCAGAATTCATAATATGATATATATTGATTGA
>JANKOD010000001.1:8538501-8549536 GCA_026284645.1 Erythroxylum acuminatum
ATAATATGATATATATTGATTGATGTGTTTCAAGACTTTCAATATCTTGATAGTTCATACATATTTTGTACTTTATAGCCCCTCTCAAAAAATATGGAGCATATATATGCACTTTTTGTGGGTGTCCGTGTCAAACACGTGTCCGACACACAGACACGGCTCCATTTTGCCGTGTCCGTGCTTCTTAGGCTCATATCGATAGCTTCATTTCACCCCTTTAGGGTGTTTTATGTATGGAGAGCCTAGTTCACTCAAATTGCATGGGTGTTAGATTTTCGAGACTGAATTGACATGAAATCTTCTGCTTGTATTTGAGAATTTTAGGTCTTGAATGTTGGTTATTTTCTTTGTTGTGGTGACAAACTGATGTGCAGATGTAGATTTTCTTTGCATTGAATTTGTTTATAGTTGCCCCTATCATTTTTGTGGTGAAATCTGTTTGCGTGGCTGTTTTATTTTTCTTACTGTGCTACCTTGGTACTTATGTCTAAGCAATAGCAGGATCACCGTTGAATAAATTCCAAGTAAATTAGACTTGTTAGTTCTGTAAGAAGTTAAGAAATTGAGACTTTTTCTTATTCTGTGGCAGCTTGTATATATAGGAAAATGGTGGTGCCAAGTGTTTGAAGATGCCTGGTGAAGACCAGTGAATATTACAGGTAAGGTTGGTATGATTTGAGACAAATTTGGCTGAAAGTATATAGCAAAGTTGAGAAGTTCTCTGTTACTAATCCATGCTGCCAACTCAGTTGTCAACC
This sequence comes from Erythroxylum acuminatum, assembly GCA_026284645.1. Taxonomy (NCBI): domain Eukaryota; kingdom Viridiplantae; phylum Streptophyta; class Magnoliopsida; order Malpighiales; family Erythroxylaceae; genus Erythroxylum; species Erythroxylum acuminatum. Next base: position 8,539,260 of record JANKOD010000001.1, read on the forward strand.
TTAGATGGATATTCCTTCTTCTGAACCAAATAACAACAGTCTGGCTGACGAGTCCCCTTTGCTTATGGAGCGGATAGAAGGTCAAAATGATCAAGAGCACAGAATAAATATAATAGCACATAATGATGTTTCAACGAGCTCATTAGGTAGTCATCATGAGGAAGTGGAACTCCATCAACAAGAAGATGGACTATCAAGTAGTACAAGGGATCCGACTCATCGAAGTTCTTCTACCTTCTCAAACAGATTAAACTCCCAGGGTTCAGCATTTACAAGGCGAGGTGGTGGATATGGTCATCAACATAGGAGCCCATTGAATTCGGGCCTGTGGATAGCTGTTGAGTTGCTTGTCACTGTTGGTCAAATTGTAGCATCTATTGTTGTATTATCTATGTCAAGAACTGAAAATCCCCAGGCTCCATTATTTGCATGGGTTGTGGGATATGCATCTGGTTGTGTTGCAACACTTCCTATTCTCTATTGGAGATTTGTCAACCGCAACCATGGTGCACATCAAGACGCTATTCAATCACATCAAGGCTCTTCTCGAAACAATCCTGATTCTTCTTCGTATACCACAATTTCTGTTAGCCAAGCCTTAGATGAGGACAATTCTCGTTCTGGACCAACTGTGGGGAGCAGTCACTTTGCAGTACAATTACGTGCTAGGTCAGATTTACCTCTTCAAGAATTCCTGGTTATCCCTTTTTTTGTTATCATTTAGGGCTAATTACTGTGTGGTACATTGCAACATTGAGGTGGTATTATCTGTGAAATTCTTTAGTGAAGGTTTTTCTTTTAGAAAGTATATCTATGTGCACCTATGTTGCACTAAATACAAACTTAGATGTTGTTGATATTATTCAACCACTTAATGATGGTGAAATCCAAACCATGCTATACCTGTATGCATTTATAGCTGGCCCCAATTGATTAAATTTAATTTATTTCTAAGCTGATTGAGGATTGAATACTCTTTAAGCCAATCTCGCCAAGCTAATTGTTTTATGGAAACCTTCTATTATGTGCATCAGAGTTGGGATGCTAAAGCAAACTTTGAATAAATTTAAGTTTTTTATTTTTCTGCAACCTGGATACCACATACATAATAGAGATCTTATTCCCAAATTTCTCACAAAATGGAAGGAAAGTTGTGTTGTATGATGGTGCACTTACCATCTACATCATTAAGATCCTCTAGGACCTATGATGCAGATAGACTTCCAATTAAGATGAACTGTTCACCATTATTTATGTTATATATAAATGCCTTCAATGCATAAGCTGATATTTCTGTGTAGGCTTAATGGATTAGTAGACCACTTCAAGATGGCCCTAGATTGCTTCTTTGCAGTGTGGTTTGTTGTGGGAAATGTGTGGATTTTTGGAGGTCACTCCACTCCTACTGATGCTCCCAAATTGTACAAGTATGACTTGCCAGTTTGTACAGTTTTTTCATTTCCATCCTTTCCGAATAATCTAAGTGTCACATGGATTTGATGCAGATTGTGTATAGTGTTCCTTACATTTAGCTGCATAGGATATGCCATGCCTTTTATCATATGTGCAACAATTTGTTGCTGCTTGCCCTGCATAATCTCTCTCCTGGGTTTTCGGGGGGATTTTTCTCAAGATAGAGGAGCAACAATGGAATCTATCAATACTTTGCCAACATATAAGTTCAAGTTACTGAACAGTTGGAGTGTTGACGGTCATGACAACTCAGGGGTTGTTGAAGGTGGGGTCTTGGCGGCAGGAACAGAAAATGAACGTGTGATATCAGGAGAAGATGCTGTAAGTTTGATAGATGATTTGTAAATCCTCTTTTGAGACTTTCTGTTCGTGAATCCATAACTGTCCCTAGTTATGCAAGTATTTCATAGTTCTAGAAGAAAATTTACTGTTACGTGCATATGTCACATAGTATAATATAGCTTAAATAGTTTGTGTAACATCAATCATTAGCTTGATGGCATGTTCCACTTCCCAGATCCTCTGACTTGATTTTGAGTCTCATTTTAATTATCTGAAGAAGTCTTAACTATCAATTCTCCACCGCACCCTCATGATTTTTAATTATGAATATTATATCTTCCCGGCCATTGGCGTTTATTCTATCCTTTGTATGCTTGGAAGTATTTGTAATAGACTGCAATTCCACTATTTCTAGTTATTTAGTGTTCCAATTTATGCATAGCCAATTTGTAGGGCAATTTAGATTCACCATTCATTCCAAATGATAGCAACAAACCGAAATGTTTTCTGAATGAGAGTAATTATCTTTTACTTGTTGCAGGCTTGTTGTATTTGCTTAAATAAATATGTGGAGGATGATGACCTGCGGGAGCTTCCCTGTTCACATGTATTCCATGTAGACTGTGTGGATAAGTGGTTGAAGATAAATGCATCCTGTCCCCTCTGCAAGAGTGAGATTGGGGAGAGCAGTGGCGTGATCAGCCAAAGATTAGAGCCATCAGGAAGTTGAGGGGACGAACTTGGAAAGAACATAATGGCTTCGTCATTTGTTTTCAAATCGTGGCACTAGGAAGTGCTCTTTTTGGCCCATTCTATTCTATGTATATGTATCATCATAGTTGTTCGATCGAGGTGTTATGCTCTTTATTTTGGCATAGGTTCAAGCTCACATAATAATATTGGGAACTATGCGTGAAATTGTTGCAATATCCGTTAAAACTGAAATCTCTAGGCCTATGCTCCACTTTATTTTTGACGCCTGCAAAATTCCCCGAGTTAGATACGACATATATTTCATTCTAGTTTCTTTTCCGCTTTCCAGAAGCGCTCTTGTGACTTGAAGTTTGACGTTAAAACTGTGAATATAGGAGTCCGTTTAGGCAATCACTCGGGTATGTTCAATTACGAACTCATGTCTTGAGGGTCCTCGGCTCATTTGCAAGCAGCATGCCTTGTAGCTCCGAGTTAAGAAAAATTCGCAACTAAAATTCCTTAAACATTGCACCTTAAAAAGTGGACTTGCGTTCAAGATAAAAAGCTTAAAATGGGGTATCCAAAAGCACCTTGGTAGTGTGCAAAGGCACAATTTGGCTTGGATAATATTGGAACTTCAAAATTAATAAATTATTGATTCAAGAACCAAGCACTATTAAATAGACCACAAAATCCTAATTTTGTTCTCAACCCGCAAAAATTATGGGCTACCGTATGAGCATTGTAGCAAAATTTTTCACATGTTGGGTTTATACATGAAATATAAGTTTACAGAAGGGTAAAAGTACAACATGCTGAGACCAATCTCCAAAAGAACATGCTCTGTGCTCACCGGATGAAGGACCAGAGCATCAAAAATCCTCCGGAGCTCTCTTGACCTGATCAATAACGTCAAGCATTTCCATGGAGCTACCCTTATCCGACAGCTCACCAAGTAGTGAGTTAAAAAAACAAACCCTAGAAACACAATGGATGCTGGTATACACAGTTGCAAACGAATGCATTCAGTATAGGGCAAGGCAGGACTGGTGAGAACCAACAACTAAGAGCAAATGGATTGGTAAGGCTTGCGGTCAACACCAGAATCCCTCTCAACGAGCAGCAGCCTAAATATCCTCTATATGCTGCTTTGGTTTATGTAGTCTACCCACTAAAGCACCAGGCCATTCAGATGGCGTGTGCAATTATCTTTATGTTCGAATTGAAATATCCTTAAAAGCATCCAACTTTCCATTTGATGCAATGGACTCTGTAATTTCACTAACTTCAGGATGGCCAGCACCCCCATTCTCGGGGTTCTGTCCTGTTTGATTGTATATTGAATTTGGCATTGCAGAACTAAGGTTACCATTAAAATATGTCGAGTAAGTAAAGTATCGGGCACATTGCTCCTTCCACCCTGCAAAAGTATTAATAATGATGGTTTGTCAATCTACATACCGTTCATTAAATTTTTAACCTTCTCAAACAGGTTGCTTTTGACTTTATCAAATTTCAGCACCAGAAATACCTCAACAGAGATCTGCAGATTAAGTGAAGAATCAAAGTGACTTACTTGATGCAGCATCACGGTCATGAAAAACTGATCCTAGTAGTTTGTGGATTGCAATGCAGTCTTTGAGCTTCAATTCCTTGATTGGTCCAAGAGCTCCATTTCTGTTGATAATAATACAAAAGATTTTTCAGTCAGGAAGTACTACAATAACCAAGATGAGAATTCAAATTAGTTAATAACATTACATAGGAACACGGTTGTTAATAAAATCTTCAATCAACTTAACAGCCTCAAATTTCTTGCTAGGTTCTAAAGCATACAACATTTCGGCAGCTGCAGCTCTATGCATCAAGGAATCTGCAAAAAAGAAGAAAAAGGGATTAAGCTCTATACAGGACTGTAAATAGCCATGCATCAATATGTTGAAGGATGGATGATCACCTTTATGCTTATCAAGGAAAATCTTGTTTGCCTCTATGAGAGACTTCTCTTGCAGTTGACTACAAAAAAGAAAAAAGAAAACATTTCAACTCAGTTTATAATTTAAACCATTGAAGTTAGCAAGCCCAAACAGTGAAAAAGGAGAGGAACCTCAAGCATACAACACAAAATTTTAACAAAACCTGATTGATGGGCGTTCTGCCTCTAATACACTCCAAATAATGTTCTCAGTTTCTGTCACTGGAGCAGTTGTAGAACCAACTTTATGGAAAAATCTAATCTGAAAAATATAAAAAAATCATTAGCAAAATAAACTGTCATTGTTTCTCTGCAAGCCAATTTATATACAAGACAGCGATAAGAAGTAAAATAAGAAATAAAAACCAGAGGTAGTTTTATACTTTTTATAGCTAGATATTACATACCAGGCAGCGATGAGAATCCGGGTTTTCAGCATCCAACCTTAACAATTGCTTTACAGCCTACATGACCACAAACACGAAACAGATCAACCGACGTTCAGGCAATTCTACAAAATACAGTTTAGAAGGCAGAAGATAATGAGCATCAGGACAGGACGGTTATCCTCATCTCTAATAAGAATTCAGTTTATAAAGAATGGTCAAACTTAAATTGTTTGGTCAGTCATTGCCAGATGATCTTCCCCATGCCTTTTCACTTGAGAGAAATAATGTGATACTGGCCCAATGGACCATTCTGGCTACTGTGTAAACAGGCAATGTTAGAAACAGGAACATTGACCATTTTGACTAAGTACCTGAAGAGCAAGAAGAATTTTCTGATTTCTCATATTTACTTCAAATGACAGCAAGTGTGTCTCCAATGAGTCAGAAGAGTTCTTCTGAAGCAGTTTCAAATATTTTGTAGCTTCAAACAACGGATCCTCAACCTAAACACGGATATATGATATCATTCTGTTATTCTTCCCACACAGAAAGAAGCACGCTTTAAGAAGCCCATATGAGCACCTGCCATAAGTAGAAGTTAAAGATAAGAAACTGTCCGTATCTAGAACTAACCTGCAACAACTTTTCCCCATTAGGATCAGGATCTACAGGTTTGACATGTCGCTTTCCAGACTTAGATATGCCACTAGCATGTGATTCTTCATTTTTCAGCTCTGCCTCCTAAAAGAGTTGAAACCATTAATTCATATCGAATAAGTGCTCCAGAATGCACACATATAAAGCGATATACTTTCTTAGCTCGGGCTTCTGCCTTCTTCTGTTTTTGTCTAAGCTTCCTTTTTTGAGATGGTGCCAATTTTGAAATATCATCATCTTCTTCAGCAGTTGACTTTAAAGGAGAATGATACAACTTAATGTAACACCTGCACCACAAATATAGTGACAGATAAGATCCTATGAGTAATTTTGGTAAAACTGAACCCTAAATAACATGAGAATGGTAAATACTCATGGAGTAAATTACAAGAAATTGCAGTCCTTCCTAGAGAACCCTATCTAACCCCTTCTTAAAGAACCAACTATCAGACAAAAAGAACTGGTCCATATATTGTAAGGAAATGACAAGGTTCAGAAACTGAAGAATCAACATTAAATAAATGATTTGTCAACTGATGAACAAAAATGTAATATAAGATATCTAACTAAAGATCCAATCAATGTTTCACCTGATTGCTCCAGCCGCCGCTTTGTGAAAATATGGATGTGAATGCAATCGATCCTGGAACTTGAGCATTGCCACATAGGCCCAAAGAGTCATTTTTCTTAAGCAATAAGAATGGAAGTCAAATTGATCTTCAGTGATATTAGTATAATGCTTCTCAACAGCCAAAAACTTCTTGAGAGCCCGCCCAAGATCACCTTGGCGGAAGTAACTTTGACCAGAAGCAAGCTCGTACCTGCCTCAAAGCGTTCAGTACTAATGAACAGCACTAGTCAATACATGTACAGACAAGCAAAGAGCAGAGTATGAACAGACCACATGCATTGCATGTCATGAAGATTATTGTGCTGGTCTCCATCTTTTGTGAATAGCGCAGCCGTCTTTCCTGCTAATGTCACCTTCAGGAAAACATTCCAATCAAGAAACAATAAAAAGAAAGCTAGGCAGGACAAAATGTCAAAATTTTGAACATAATTGGAATGAAAAGAATATTCAAAAGAAAGGTGTCAAAACCTGATCAGCCTGCAGCATACGTTTGACACATTCACTATTTATGTATCGATCGGATAGATCCATACATCTAGCTTCATCTGCCAATGATGCAGCAGCCACTAAATCACCAGCATGCTTCAAAATTCGGCCCTGGAATGAGGAGATACATACTCATTTGGGGCAAAAGGGTATGAAATTCCAACAATTTCCATGCTCAAGGAGAAAGAATCATTTAAGTTCTCATAAATTCATTTTCTAAAGAGTCAATAATCAAGTTTCTTAACTACAAACAGTACCATGAAATAAATCTCTGACCCACTGGCTACTATTACATGAATTCAGGTTCTTTTCAGTTTTCTGGACCTGAAGTTTTTTATTGTCTCCTTTTTGCATGTTGATTGGAATCTATTATGTGCTACAATTTAGTACAAGAGCTTCCTTCATTGGCTGAAGAAGATATCAATGATGCCTCAAGTAAGAGTAACTCGCTGCAATTAAAGCTGACAATTATCCCAGTTTTCTCCTTATTTTCAATGAGAAATCAAAGATGATAATCAAAGAGCTGGGGCAGAGCTTTTGGAAAGCTCTGATATTGCATAGAGTACAGGCAACCAACACCAAAATATTAAACTATCTAAGAGGAGCAGAACTAAGATTAGTTAAATGAAACATTCCACATAAAGTTTGTGATGCATGGTGTTACTAACCTTTACAGAATATAAGTCAATCACAGTTGGCGTATATTCAATAGCCTCATCAATCTTAGTGAGAGCTATGTCATAACAACCTCGCCTGTCGTAGTGCTGCATGAGCGAAAAATGAGCAGATACCCAGTACAAGAAACAACGAGAATTGCTTAATCAAATAATCGGACGATGAATTTCTCAAAATGAAAATAATTTGAAGATGGTACTCAACCTGGGCCAAAAAGAACAAGGTCCATAGAAGTGTTGAAGGGGGTTCTTTATCTTCCCTGTACTTACAATGAGAAAGGTGAATTAAAAGACCAGACAAATTTTGTGACGTCTTAAACAAAAAGAGAGCACATACCAATTATTCGAAAATGCATTACAAATGCTTCTCTTTTTTTAGCTTCAACAGTGGAAGTTGATTGAAACAATGTACAATTAGGAGGAGAATGTTAGGAAGTAACATTTCAACACAACAAATTCTACTAATGCATGCATACAGGCTACTATTATAACTATGTGCATCGAAGTATGACAATATGTGGGGCCCAGAATATGTCTACATGTTCAGTCCTGGTATACCAGTTAAGTTCCTACCCATAAAATGAGAGACTTCCCCCTCTCCTTTCCAAAATAGTAAATTAAAGAAGCTCGTACAAACATAAAAAACAAAAAGAAAAAGGCAACATTTATCATTGCTTAAAAACCAAACAAAACACTTCTACTAGAATTGTTTCAAACAGTTTATGGCCCAAAAATTCTATACAAAAACAGAAGGTATGAAGATACTAACAGATATCACAGGATGCCAGTTCTATTTTCCAGAATGAACAAAGTGAAAGCTCCATAACTTATAAGAGGATCCAAAGTATAGATTACCTTCCAGGATAAGTACCATTACTATGAATTGAATTCTCAAACTCAAGAATAAGTTGCTCCAGCATATCTGCCTGTTTAAGAGTCCATAGAAATAATGTTTACAACAATACTATTAAATCACAAATAGTAAAAAGAGCAAACTGACCTTGTCAGAATTGTTGTAAAGAGGAGAAAGATCTGAGAATAGTGAAGGAACTCCCTAAATTAACAAAGAAGATGACACAGAATTCAGTTCAAATTTAAAAGCTGAATAAGAATTGCCGTAAATTTTAACACCAACTAACCTTGGTTAGGAGGGGCCGAATATAATTTGATGCAGCTTCTCGAAACTTATCACCTTGTAGAAAATCAAGAGGTATTCTCTAAAATTGGGAAGATGAGAAATGAAGAGAGTTAAGTTACAAGCCCAAAGGTGATAATCCCATTAATATATGAACCTCACACAAATACATAAATGCACATACTACAAGGACATGAGCAACCAATATTGATCAGAAGATAGATTAGATGCAGTGAAAATGAATAGAAAAAAAGAAAAAGTCTATAATAGCATGCAAGTAAAATTGGTACTAAGAAAGCCACATCAATTGGCTCGTACATTTAGCACAAATGTGTCTTATAAAAGCATTTTGGCCCTCAAATTATTCAGGCATGAGTTGAAGGTTAAAAGTTCAAATGGAAAACAAAGCATGCAGCCAAAACAGCATTCCCAACTTAATTAAGAGTGAGTGGAAGAGATGTTCAACTATTAGTTCGCAAGTCATCCATATAACGCATTGGTTCACTTCATTGTCTGCGGGTAAATGGCAGTTACTGTCAAGGTGAGTTCTTCAGTTGGAAAAAGGAGCAGGATTTTAAAAATGATGGAAAAACACAGTATTTAAAGGAGGCATAGTCTAAGTTGGCACAATCTTAATTTTTTAACTCAATATGAAATAAGAAGGCTATACAGGTGACATGTACTTTAACAGCAGATGACCAAGTGTATTGCAGCTGAAGTGATTTGTACAAAGCATCCAGCTGATCAATTTCATCGGAGGAATAGTTGCTGTTCTCTGAGTAAAGCCCATCACATTTTTGTAGGCCATTATAATATCTAAACAAAGCAAGAAAATAAAGATAACCAGGATGGATCATACTTCACAGAAGAGAGAGTCATAAATATCTCAGCCATTAATATTAACAGTGCTACAAATTTATCAGCATGGTACAAATCCATAATTATTATTAAGGCATATAATAGGGATAAGACAGAGAAACCATAAAGGGAATGACAAACATGTATTGTTAGAAAATCAGAATATTATATACTTGTAAATATCTGATTAATAGCTATGATTCTGATTTACTAATTTAGGTTGATTGTAATCTTTCATTTATTTAGGCTCATTTTTTCCCATATAGGCTGATTTTTCCTAAAATAGGACAAATGACTCTTTATATATTAGCGTATTCAGTCTATGAAAAGAGTAGAGAAGAATTTCAGTTTCTGTTCATGGCATCAGAGCCTCTCTATGCACTTTTAAATCCAAAAAACCCTGCTCTAACTCTTGGGTACTAGCTTCTGAACTTCTTTCAATTCTTCTTCACTTAATTTTGTTTTTGGCTTCTCATAATGTCCTATTCATTTGAGAGTCAATCTACTATTATTAGTACCAATAATGAGGCTGAAACATTAGTTCAGTCAAAAGAAGAATTGCAGAACATACAATCTTCTTATAGGCTCAATGGCCGAAATTATCTTCAATGGTCTCAAGTGGTTAAAACCTTTATCACGGGAAAGGGTAAACTAAGCCATCTTATGGGAACTGGACCTTCCGCTGTAGATGCACGTTTGCAAAATGGGCTGAAGAAGATTCCATGATCATGTCACGGTTGGGGAACTCTATGACACCTGAAGTGAGTCGAACTTGTATGTTTTTAACAATTGGAAGAGATATTTGGGAAATTGTTCCTCAAACCTATTCAAAAATGCAAGATGTTCTGGTAATTTATGAGATCCGAACCAAAATCAATACCACAAAGCAAGGTAACCCTCGGTCACTAAGTACTATAATACTATGAAAAGCTTGTGGCTTGAATTGGACTGAAGTTTCTAATGAACCTCCTGTAGAAAGTAGCTAGCCCATGGAAAGATCGAACCTCACTAACATTCTTAGGGG
>JANKOD010000001.1:8567449-8585168 GCA_026284645.1 Erythroxylum acuminatum
GTGTAATACGTTCTGTTTTGGATCCACCCAAACCATTTCGATGTGCTTATATGTTTATGATTTGTGAACAAGATGATGAACGCATGATATATGTTGCTTATGTTTTGTTTGATAAAAGAAAATTTTGAGAAATATGTGCTTCATGATTCAATGTGCATTCTACAAGGAAGATGAATATTTTTCAATGGTTTTTACTTGTTACCGGTTATAAAATTGTTACCCACGAGCTTTATAGCTCACCCCCATTCTCCTCCCCCTATTCAGGTGATGAGCAAGAGATTGAGTAGGTCAAGAGTTACGACATCACTTCGAATTGACATATTTTTGTATTTTCAAGTTAGACTTTTGGAAATTCAAGGCTTTAGCCGCATTTCAAGTTTTATTAGTTAAAGTATATTTTGTATTTTTGGTTCTTGAACTCAACTGATGTATTGTGGCCTGAAATGCCATTAAAGCTTTGTAAAACTCTTACTTTCGATATTAATGAAATATGTGTTTGGAAATTTTGTCTATGATTTCTTCAAGTGTTCGCAAAGTATCTGATTATGGAAATGAGATTAAGATTTTGAGAAATTGTTTATGGTTAGGTTCATAACCATTTTGTTTGGTCTTTTAGTAAATTGATGAGGGTGGTTGAAAGGTTTTTAAGTTAGCATTTAGTAAGATAGAAAATTTTGGGTTTTAGGTTTTGCTAAAGAGGTTTTAACCGAAGCTCTTTATTGTTGTTGAGGTGGTGAGTTCGTCGCAACGAGACCAATTGATCGCCGCGGCGAAAATAAAATCACAGGTTCGCCATGGCGAAGGTTAAATCGCTCGCCACGACGTAAAATTCCCGAAGGGTCCAAGGGGATTTGCCTATCTATTCGCCGCGGCGAACTTTGCTTCCAAAGGATTTTTCTTCTACTTTTCAACTTCTAAGCCTCCCTCCACGCTCAAGCTTCATGATCCTATATCCGATGTTGGGCTCCGAAAATGGGGTCCAATAAGTTGCAAGTGAAATACCAAATCCATTTTCTTCGTCATCCCTTCGGGCTCTTAGTGAAGGTTTATTCTTTAGCTTTGATACAACTGGATCTATCTTCTTCTTTTTCATTCTTAGATTAGTTTCTTTACCATATCTGCAAAGCTTTTATTAGCTTCTCTAAGTTTTGCAGGTATTAAACACATTACTTTTGAAAGTAAGCTACAAAAGATTTAGATCTAGGTTAGCAGTTGAAGATTTTTTCTTTTCGTTTAGATATTGTTTTCTCGCTCCCAAATCTATGTTAGTTTCTTTTTTCGAATTTTTGTTGTCTTTTTAGATCTTATTCTACTTTTTTAAAGGTGGTGTTTTATGATAATTTTTGCTTGACATTTTTCTTTTTTCCCAAATTGATCTTCGTTTCCTGCTATTTCTAAGTTTGATCCATAGTTCTTTGGGTGTTATGGACACATGTTTTAGATTGACTTTGAGTTTTTAGTTGTTATAATGACTTTTCCATCACCTATATGGGATTGAGAAAACACACACGCACAATCACAACTACTGGAGGCTCTTTTCTTTTTTTCCCTTTGGTTTTGTCCTTTTTCATATGACCATGCAACACCCACTTCTCTCTTTCCCTTATCATCTGCGAAATTCATGTGAAAATAACCTTTTGAGATCATCCTACTTTGATTAAAATAGCCTTTCGAGGTTGTCCCATTTTGGTTTGCTTACTTGTCTTATTGTACATTCACTTTATTTGGTTGTGGTACATCTCTCTCTTTGTTTGGATTTTGGTTTTTCACTTTCCTCAATTGTTGTTGCTTTTAACTGTTTTGGTTTTCAGTGGAATCATTTGTTTTATTACAATTAAGTGGAAGGATTTAGGGATTTAGAGTTTTTCAAACTTCACTTTTAAAATCTGTGTGTTTTCTTCTATTTTCAGTAATTGAAAAATGCTAATGGTTACCAAGTAAGTTTTATTAGTATATACGTGATCTTGCAGCTTTGCTTGCTTTATAACTCTGATATAATACTTCCTGAGAAGACTTCCAAAGTCAATCTTTTCACTTTCCATTGTCCATTTTCTTTAGCTTTGCTTGTCTGCTTTATTTTTCCTCTAAATTCGAGTTGCAATTTATGGGCTTGTATTTTGCTGCCATCTACATTTCACTATTTTGGTTTCTCTTTGTTTCTTGTGTTGTGTGTTCTCTTTTTTGGCTACTTTGATGCTTTTATTTCTAGGTTTTCTTCTATTTCAGACGTTTCTCATTGATCTTTTTGTTCTTTGCTTCTCATGTTTGGTTTATTTTTATGATAGTCAACATCTAGTGGCTTGGATTTTTACTTCTTTTGATAAAACATTTATGATACCACTTAATATTAAGAAACTTTAGACATGCTTTATAGTAATATTGCTTAATTGACACCACTTAATAATCTAATATTTGATTTTTTATCACTTTTGTATTATTTGGATAATCAAGTAATCTTAGAGTCGTTTAAGGACTTGTTACACTTGCCTTCTATAGCTGGTGTTGGGTATTTGGGTAAGAGGGGTGGCAGTGACTTCTGATGATATAGTAATGAGTAGTCCTTTAGCGAGTCTTAGGTCTAGGAGAAGAGAGGACGTTGATAAACTGTAGATATGTTCTTGGAATATACAAGGAGGTTATTGGAATTAAAGGAGATTTTAGAAAAATATAAGATTCATATAACATGCATCCAAGAGACAACGCGGACCGGAGCTAAAACAAAAGAGATCAATGAGTTCAAATTTTAGTATCTAGGGGGTTTGAGGTAACAGAATGAAGTAGGTATCTTAGTTGTCAAGGAACTTATACATCATGTTATGGGGGTAAAGAGGACTAATGTTAGGATTTTGTCTGTAAAGATTATGGTGAAAACTTTTGTTTTCAATATGGTGTGTGCTTATGCACCCCAAGTAGGGTTAGACGAATAACTTAAGCGTCAATTTTAGGAAGAGCTAGATGGAGTGATTTAGCAAATTCCCTTTGACGAGAAAGTTATTTTGAGAGGTGACTTTAATGGTCATATCGAGGGAACCTCAGACAAATATTTATAGGATCATAGAGTATGGAGATATGAATGATAATGGGAATGCTTTATTGGACTTCATAATAGCATTTAAGTTGGTGATAGCTAACTCATTTTTTAAGAAAAACAAGCAGCACTTGATGACTTTTAAAGGTAGAACCACAAAGATTCAAATTGACTACTTACTTATAAGGCGGAGAAATCAACCTAATTGCAAGCATTATAAGGTGATATCTAGCACTTGCTTGTTAGCTTAGCATAGATTATTGGTTATGAATCCTATAATTAAGGGTTGGAGAAAGATGAGAAGTCCTTAGAGGTGAACTAGAGTCTGATGGTGGAACCTGTAAAGAGATACGATGGAACAATTTAGGGATTCAATAATATATGGAGAAGAATAAAAATGGAAGAAGATGCTAACCAGATGTAGGAGAGAGTAGCAACTTATTTAAAGAATGTAACTAAAGAAATCTTGGGTATTTTTAAATGGCCTAAAAGTAGTAAGATGGAGTCTTGGTGATGGAATGAAGATGTACAAGATAAGGTTATGATCGCGAAGGTTGCTTATAAAGCTTTAATGGATAGCGCCACAGGGGTAGAAAAGGTAGTTAATAAAGAAAGTTACAAATTGGCAAAGAAAGAAATGAAGAAGATAGTATCAAAAGCTAAAAGCAGAGCTTATGAGAAATTATATCAATGATTGGAAACAAAAGATGGAAAAAAGATATATTTAAGTTGGCAAAAGCTAGGAAACAAAAAGCGAGAGACTTAGATTAAGTTCGTTGTATAAAAGAAGAAGTAAGGCAGGTGCTTATAATTGAAAATGACATCAAGAAAAGATGACAAAGATACTTCTATAGCCTTCTTAATGAAGACATAAAGGAAAACATCTTTTTAGGTGATCTTAACGCGTTTGATAGGTATTGTAACTTTACTTATTGATGACAAATCACAAAGGAAGAAATTAAAAGAGCTTTAAGGGGATGAAGAGTGAAAGGATAGTAGGGCCTAATAAGATACTCATAGAGGTATGGAAAAGCCTAGGCGAAGAGGGTCTTACTTGGCTAGCGAAACTTTTTAAGGTGACTCTTAAGTAGGTCAAAATGCCAAATAAGTGGAGACTTAGTATGCTAATTCCTCTATACAAGAACAAAGGAGACATCGAAAGCTATAACAACTGTAGAAGCATCATACTACTTAATAACACCATAAAGTTATAGGAGAAGGTGATTAAGAAAATAGTGAGAAAGGGTGCATCTATCCTTGAGAACTAGTTTGGTTTCATGCCAGGAAGGTCCACGATAGAGGCTATACATTTCTTTAGAAGATTAATGGAATATTACAGGGAAAGATAATGTAACCAATATATGGTTTTCATTGACTTAGAGAAAGCTTATGACAGGATACCTAGGGAAATCATGTGGAGGTGTTTAGAAGTTAAGAGAATTCCTATGACCTATATACGAGTTATTGGAGATATATATAAACGTGTAGAAACTCGAGTAAGTAAGATAGGAAGAGATACAAAGCATTTTTTATTGATATCACACTACACCAAGGCTCCTCATTAAACCTCTTTCTATTTGTAGTAGTGATGGATAAGCTTATCAAGAGCATCCAAAGGAAGGGTCCTTGGTGTATGTTGTTTGTTGATCACATTGTTTTAGTGAATGAGACGTCAATGTCAAGCTAGGACTTCGAAGAGATATACTAGGTTGAAGATCTTTAAATTGAGCAGGGCTAAAACTGAATAATTAGAGTATAATTTTTTGGTCTATAAGGTGGCTTCTAATGTGGAGGTAAAGATTAATTCAAAAGTTATATCACAAAAGAATGTTTTAAGTATCTAGAATCTATCATCTAGGGCAATGGAGAGATCAATGAAGACATAGTGCATCGTGTTAGATCATGATGGCTTAAATAGAGGATTACATCATGAGTTTTATGTGACAAAAAGATATCACTCAAGTTCAAAGGTAAATTCTGTCATTTATCGATTAGGTCAATTATACTTTATAGGGCAAAGTATTGACCCATCAAACAGGTGCATATTCATAAGTTAATGATGGCAAAGATGAAAATGCTTCGTTAGATGTGCAACTTTATAAGAAGAGATAAGTTAAGTAATGTAATGGTAAAAGACAAATTAAGAATGACTAATATCGATAGAATATTAAGAGAGACAAGGCTTAGGCGGTTCAGATATGTTAAGAGGAGACATTTTGATGCTTCAATGAGAACATACAAGAAGATTGTACTTATAGATTGTAAAAGGAAAAGAGGAAAACCTAAGAAGAACTTGAGAGAGGTGATAAAAAATGATATGATTATGCTAAACTTATTGAAGACTTGACCCTCAATAAGAAACTTTAGCATATAAGAAATTAGGTAAAGGATTTCCGTAGAGAAGTCCTTCTATTTCTCATAGTTATTTAGCCTCAACTCTTATCATGTAGTACTTCCTTTATAGTTATTTAGCTTAACCATTTTCTTATCTAACTTGATCATTCTCTTACAATAACTTGTTCATTTTATTTATTTATTTGTCTTCTTTTTTATTTGTGTATTTATTTACTTATTTTATCTTTTATTTTTATTATTTACTTTATTCTATATTTATTGCAATATTTATTTTTATATTTACATATGTTTGTATTTATTATTATTATTATTACTACTATTATATTTATAAGTATTTAATTATATTTAATGTATCATTATTATTCTTTTTATTATTATTTTATTATTTTAATATTTAATTTTATTATTATTAGTTATTTTTTATTTCTATTTTAGTTATAATTGATATTGTATATATTATATGTATTTTTCATCTTTTATTGTAGTTTTGATTTTTCCCCCTACAAACAATTCTAAAAAATTATTATTATTTTTATGTTTTTGTCTTTTTTTTTCTCCTCTATGAATCTATCACAAATAATCTCTCTACTAGTTAGAGATAAGATTGTGTACTTCTGGACCTTCCTAGATCTTATATCTCAGCAAAACTTGCATTGAAATATTGTTGTTGTCGCCACTTTCATGCAGCCTATAAAAAAAAAGTAAATGAACTTTGAAAATTGAAAATTACTCACTTTTATTATTCAACCATTTGCTTGCTATTTGACTAATTACTCGTCATCGTCATCATCATCATCATCACACCCAGTCTGAAATCCCGCAGTAAAACGAGGTCTGGGAAGGTTTGATAGTACGCAGCCTTACCCCTACAAAGTAAAGAGGTTGTTTCCGGTAGACCCATATGCAGATGTGATATGCAAAGTAATGATGCAGGATACGAAAAAGCCACCAAACAGTTAAGTAAATAGAATGCCAATAACAAACGAAGACATACCTGAGGCATAACCCGATCTGGCAGGACCTTACACCCTGTAAAGACCTTATACCTTTCACTAAGCCGCTTTGAGGAGAAGACAAATCCTACGTTTTAGGAGTTCATCGCGAGAATCCTTCCCTAATAGTGGGTTGAATTTCCAATGTGGGACGTGAGTCGTTGATCCTTATTCTATCACGCCAGAATTTCCTACTTCTAGCAACTACCTTCGTGAGGCCCAACTCTGACATATCGTTTTTGATCACTTCCCTCCAGGTCTTGTAAGGCCTACCCCTCCTCTGCTTAAAGCCACTCAGATCTACGATCTCACCGCGCCGTACCGGAGCATCAGAGGGCATCTTGCGAACATGCCCAAACCACCTAAGCCTTATCTCTCTTAACTTGTCTGCAATACTTGCTACTTGTAGTCTCCCTCTCACAACCCGATTTCGTACCCTATCCCTTATGGTAATGCCACACATCCACCTAAGTATACGCATTTATGTGACTACCAACTGTCTCGTGTGTCGACTCTGAGTCGGCCAACATTCGGCCCCATAGAGCAAGGTGGGCCGAATCGCCATTTTATAGAACTTTTCTTTAAGTTTTACGAGGACCTTTTTATCACACAAAATGCCTGATGCACTCCTCCATTTGCACCATCCCGATCTAATACGATGTAGTATATCGCCATTGATATTTTCATCACTCTGAATGACAGAGCCTAGATATTTGAAACTTGATTTCTGTGGGATGACGTCAGTGCCAATCGCTACCTCTGCCTGTACCATTTGGCTACTTGAGAAATTTTATTCTAAATACTTCGTCTTGGACCTGTTCATCCTAAAGCCATTCGACTCTGATGTTTCTCTCCAATGTTCTAACTTAGCATTTACCCCCTCCTTAATTTCATCCACCGAGACAATATCATAAGCAAATAAACTATTATCTTCATATTCAATTAATAAAACCAATCATTATGATATCTTGTTTTTGTAAACAAATTCAATCCATTTAAAAAGAAACACATTTTAATTGTATGGAATAGTCATAGTAAAATGGATCTTTGTCATTTTATGAACAATTCAGTGTTGTACCACATCTTAAGATCAATTTTGACATGACTTACATATCATCTATGACACATCTTTCGTTTCAGCATGCACTACATAGAGTTTGATTAGAAAAATACAAAAGCAGGGCTCTTCTTTCAATTCCATCCGACTCATTTGCATTTTTTTAATCGACTTTTGTTTTGTCAAAACGAAGATGAACGCTTAAAAACTAAAATAATCTAAAAGGTAACCATATTATAGTTTCTTCGTTTTAAATATTTCATTCTCTTAATATTGTACGATATTTTTAATTTTTTTTAAAAAAAGAACATCGTACAATTCTTTTGGCATCCTCGTATGAATTTTTAATTGCAAAATTCAAACACTTTAAAAAAAAAAATACATCTCACATCATTTTGTGTAAATCTTCTCTTTCAATTGAGAGACCTAATGAAACCTTCACAATGATATCAACGCATATGTACATAACAATTTCATTTTCATATTTTCACTGAATTAACCTAAGCAAAAACCTGAAAATAAATAAATAAATGTAGTGTTGCAGGAAGAGCAAGAGAAAGAGTAGGAAAGAATGAGGTTTGTACATTCCAAAAATTGAAACCGAAACAAAATAAGAGTAGGAGGAGTTCTGTAACAATCGAGGGAATAAAATTTCCAAAACATGGCGTAGAAAGACCCTATTAAAGCCACCCACGCATCGTCAAGTGTAACTAAATTGACATCAGTGATTACCATATCATCTATTTAATGACACGATGGACCTAGTTAAGAAAGTTAGTGAAATAGACAAGAATGAAAAAGAAAGTGTTAGCGTTGGAGGGCTAGAAAACAATCACAAAAAGTAGAAATGCTGAAATATATTAAAAAAACTGAATAATAAAAAGAGCAAAAATATCGTTATCCCGCATACATATATATTAAATAATAGGATGGTAACAGCGATGAGTACAACAGCTCACTTCAAAAGCAATAGAATCAACCGATTCCAAAAAGATTTGTTTTAAAAAAAAGCAATAGAATCAACCTGCTATATATTAGTGAAAGGCTCAACCGCATATCTAATAGCAAAGCTGGCTGCTTGCTCATCCATATGTACCAGTAAAGAATTTTTACTCCGACTTGTAACAGAATGCAACTAATTAACAAGCTGGTCTATGACCATATAAGCACAGGACAAACAACAATTTTTGCAAGGTAATACCTTCCTGCAATGATCAAAATTTCCATTGAGATCAAACCGAAGAGGCAACAGTATTGTAAGCAAGGTCAATTTCTTCCTCCGTCATCTCAATTGTTTCATCACTGTCATACCCTTCTGCATCAGTGGAGATGGCACTTTTTCTCCTGTCAGTCTCACATTGATCCATCTTCAGTTTTTTTATCTGGTACTTAGAATCGTCATTTGAACATCTAAGTTCAGACTCATACAATTGTTTCAATTCCCTGGCCTGTCTGCAAATGTCATCCTGTAGCAAATTTGGATTATTCCGACCATCTACAAGCTTTACCAGCTCCTCAACTGCATGAGGAATGACATTCCACTGCTCTGCCACTTTCCGTACATCCTAAGCAAAATAAACAACTTTTATATGCAAAAGATTGAGAAGGGTTCAAGATCTGCAGAAGTTGCAGAAGGGATTGAAAATGCTCTAGATGAGAATATAAAACACCTGATTCTGTTCAAGGGAATCTATGGCATCTTGTAAACAAATTATGATCCCCTCCGCAGCTATTTGTTTTATCTCACTTTGGTTTGGCTGTTGAAACAACAAATTAAGATCAGGTTGTGCACATGGTCCATTGTCCTTTAAACTTAGTGAGACTAGCAGTGGGAAAATAATATGCCCAAAAATAAAACTGTTATCTTGTCGTCATAAATGACAATCTGCCAGGCATCTTTTCACACTTATCTTTTCCCTTCATTGATTGCAGTATCGTATTCATACCCAAGAGCATCTTGTTTCATGTTTTATAAAAAGAAGAGATTGCTCAAATACAATAAATTGAAGAAGGATTGACTCATAGAGCTCTATGAGTATTAGTTGAAAACACAGATGATAACAGCAACGAATGTGGAAGTAATTGTCAAAGGTACGCACCAGAACAGGAAAATGATAACAAGAGAAAGCTACTACAATTAGGTGAAACTTACCTTTTCATCCTGACTTTCTAACCATGAGATGGTTCGATTAAGATCATCAACAGCCCACTCTTTCACTTTAGAAGGAGAAAAATACACTTTAGCAGGATCAGAAGCTCCATTCTGTTAACATACCCGGCAGCACCAATTATTATCAGCAGATCAAATGATTGTGGATATAAATCCTGAGATCTCATTGTAGAGTAAGTTCTCAAATGGGAAAATGCACTCAATTGAGAACTTATTTTTTGAAATAACCTTTGTGGAAGTCTTCTTTGAATGTGATATTCTTTCAACTTGTTTCTCCGATTTTCTAGACAGCAGGCTTGCTTCTTGATCTGCATCCACCCCTACAATTCAGATATCAATCAAAAGTTAGTATAATGGTCAATAACACATTCAAGACACCAGAAATGGACAGAACACAAGCAACTGCCGAACTTGATGCATGTATGCTTCATAAGAAAAAAGAATACGTCTTGGTGCTTGGTCTACAGCTGTGCAACTTTAAAGCACAAACATTAAATATACCAACAAGGGCAAGAGAGCCAGTTAAAATTATCCATCTCCAATAAACATAAAGGAAACAAATAAAAAAGAAGTAAATTTACTAGGCCACTTACTTGCATTTGAAACAGGGGTATCCCTCCATGGCTTGCCAGCATGCATGAGGTAAGGATCAATCTCAACAAGCTTCTTCGTCCTGTAACATTCTGCTATCCAGTCCTGAACAGAATTACCAAACAATAATGGTTTTAAATTACAGAATGCAACTGCAATTGCCGCCACAGTATTACAAATGCCATGCCCACAATTGTAATCGCATTGGCAAACAGTGTTACCAGCAGTTCACAACTTAGAATCCTCGCAAGCAATGATAATAAAAAGCTTAATTTTTTATAAGGTTTATCGATGTATGTTACCTTGTGGACAATTGATCCAGAAAGAGCCTGCACTTGGCGGAACTTTGGAGTGTTTGAATAGGCTGAAACCAAGAGCGTGCAATCGGAGCCCCAGTCGGGTCTGTACTGGGCACCCATTTCAAGAGCCTGAGAGCGTATCGTAGCGCGATCCGGATTAACCAACCCAGACAACACTATCACTACACCTTCCTGCCCAATTCAAAACCTAGTTCATTCATCTAGCAAAAGAAAAACAAAACGAAAAAATAACAAGAAATACCAAGAGTTTGGAGAAGTGAGGAGTGGAGGATGAATTGTTGGCTATTATAGAAACGTCTTCTGGGTTCTTCCCGGCGGGCTTATCCCGGCCACCTTCCGGAGAACTCATCCACGGGGGAAGATTCCGCCTTCCTCCGCCACCACTAGCCATCGAACCGGACACTTCCTTTGTTCTTTCTTTTACGTCATCATTCGGTTCTTAATGATTATTAATTTATTATTTCTACAATTTTTTAGATGGGACACGTGTCGAATGTATAGAGAGGGGCGCGTGATGATTAAAATGGTCTTCAATTACAAGATCACATCCTTCTTCCATCTATCTCCCGCTCACTTCCTCTCTTCGAATTACCGAGTGAACACACGACTCTCTCTGTCTCTTTTTGTCTCTCCCAGTGTGGAGTCGGGTTGGGTCTGTTGAAAATGTCGGATCCATTGGAGAGATACTCCGGGCTCTCTCTCTTTCACCGGACGTTCACTTCTCTCTCAGTGGAACATCCTCCTCCGCCGCGCGGCTCCGACGACGATCTCCTCTCCACGCACAATTTCCTCAAATCCCTTGTAATTTCTCTCTCTCTACGTTCCTCTTCTCCTTAGGTTTCAATGACTCTTCAATCGGATTAATTGATAATTATCTTCTCGTTTCTGATCACCAGGCTGTGAGAGACCCACACAAGCTTCGAGAGCAGGCAAAACTTATTCTAGATACTTCTAAGGAGCTTCAAAACGCTGAAGATGAACCTTTTCAAGGTAAAGATCAAGATGTAGTTGAAAAAGAGCGGAGACCAGGCTTAGTCCGTAAACGTGCTCGCTTTTCTTTGCTTCCTAATTCAAGGTAATGCATGCCGTTTATTGTTATAAGCTGTAATGTTTGTTTTCTAGACGTTCCAATAATGTTGCAACCGAAGTGTGTATGTTTTGACAGCGAGCGTAAAGCTAGTTTGGAACCTACGTTGGACATTGATAAGCTGAAAAATCCTGAGGAGTTCTTCTCGGCTTTTGAAAGGCTTGAAAGTAAGTAAACCGTATTCTGTTGTAAGAATGAGTCTGTCTATGTCTCTATTTGAGTTCGTTCTGTTATGGTTGATTAATCAAACGTTTTCGTTATTGTTAGATGCCAAAAAGGAAATAGCAAAACAGACAGGCCATGCTTTGGCAGACTCGATTCACTGTAGTGCCTCTGTGGCTGCACGGCCTATTCGACCTGGAATCCCAGGGTCTGATCAGTGCAGTGCTTTGGTTAATGCCTTCGTTCTAACTGGTTGTGTATGTTTGATTATGGATATGTGTGTAATGTTGTCGATTTACTCATATTGCAGGAGATCTAGGATAGCGAAGTACAGAAATCTCTTTCATTACACAGATACTGAAGAGATGGTTGAAGAGGAGGTTGATCTGTCTCATCATACTGTAGGACAAGGAACAACCTATGCAGACATCACAGAGCCAGAAATGAACTTGGAAAATGTTGAATCACAACAAATGGAAAAATTTAACGTTGCTACACTAGAGGTTGGATTTGCTGGTAAGGGTTAGTCACTGAAGCAGGGACAAAATAATTAGTGTGATACTTCCTAAACTTTTAGTTCTTTTTTTCAATCCTGCTGGTAACATGAGTTACTCTTTCCTATGTAGGTTCAATAACCAAGGCTGATAATAGAGTTGACCAGCTTTTAGAGGAATTGCTTGCTCATGACTACAATGAACTAGATGGGGATGAAACGCTTACTTTACTGCAGAAATGTTTGCAGATCAAATCTCTTGATATAAAGAAATTAAACCTCCCTGAATATCAGGAAGTTCAAAAGATTGATTTCAAAGCTTCTGGTGGGAAATTGCCAAAGCCTGGGAATGTTCTAGCAGACATACAGAATCTTTTACAGTCAACAGGGGGTAAAACACCTATGAAGCAGACAAAACAAGAAAGTTCTGTTTCTACTACTGGTTCTCCAACTCCAGTAAAAAGTCCATGGGCGTCATTGTCTTTGTTGAGGAAACACATATTGCGGTCAAACCCTTCAGACAATCCGTTTTCAGCTGATGACATTGACCAATCACCACCATTACATGCTTCTTCTACTGGAATATTTAATCAGAGTTCTGATCCAAGAGAATTGCATTCTGATGTGGAGCACATCAATGTTGGTTTGGACAGTGGGGGCATAAATAAGAGTTTAGGTCAGCCTGATGCTGGTGCAGATAGTCATCCAAATGGACCAAATGAAATTCAGGATATGGTGAGGTTTTTTATTTTACTTTGTTGTCTTGCTTCGATTTACAATGTTAAGAAAGTTTCATCTGTGAGTTCTGCTACAATTAGGCAGAAGATATGCAGCAGGAAGGTGAGACCTCCCAACAGCCTGATTTAAATATGGATGACTTGACTGTGGAGATACTGAATGATGTCCAAACTCTGCATGGTATGTTTTTTTTAACCCATAATGTATTATTTCTTTCATCTGCAGAAAGTTGAATGACTGGGTTATTGTTGTTGGCTTATTAAGCTATTTGGTATTTGACTCAAAAAACTTTGATGTGAATTTCCCTGATACAACCACCACTTTCTTTCCATTTAAATAGTCTTAGATTTACTAGTTAGGTGCCCTTTTAGAAGGATGAAGAACATAAGAGAAATGAAGGGTTTGTATGATTGAAATTTGGAGGTAGAACTGGGGTAATCTTCGAGTCCAAGTTTGACGTTGCTATGAATCATGGTGATTTTGATTAGTTCACAAAACTTCTGTGCTCGGAATTTGATTGCTTTCACCTTTTAGTTTTAACGATTCCTATTCTTATATGTGTTTTCATAAGTGTCTTTTTTTCACCTTTTCTTTGAAAGGTCAATCATATCCTATGATCGTTGATGAGCATGCTATTGGTGGATTCTCTAAAATTCTGGACACTGATCCAGAACAAGTTCAAGATGCTGTGGTTCAGCATAATGAGGTTCTAGCCCTTACTGTCAACTCTTTCCTCTAATTGGTACTCAAGTTTGGCATTAGCTGAAGTTCTGAATCATGGTCTTGTATAGGCAGTATGATGTCTTCCTTTCTGTTTCCATGGACCTGTTTAGTCAACATTTCTATTATATTCTTCTAATCACATGCTTGTCTCTCCCCTAGACTATTCTTTTCGGGAATTTACTACAAGTTTCTTATGCAACAGAAAATTGATGATTCCTCTGTGGTGATGAAGGAGCGAACCATGAAGGAGTCACATCCTTGCAAAGGACTTAAGAGAAAGGCTTCATCTAGAAGGCAAAGCCTTGCAGGTTCTTAGTGTGAATCAAACCCTCAGTTTCTTACTCTATTGCTTAGTGTTGATTATTTTTTATGTGCTTAAATAACTGAAACTTGGCTTTGCTAATAGCTTCTGGTACAACATGGGAGAATGGGAAAAGGAAAAGTACCAGGATCAGGTCAAGACCTTTGGAGTATTGGAAAGGAGAAAGATTTTTATATGGCCGTGTTCATGGGAGTGAGTTCCTATTGCTGATTGAATATTCATGAAATTACTGCATGATGTGTAATGTAGTTGCAGTGCTTTGAATATATCTCTTATGTTGTCAATGCTTTGCAGATCTCTTTCGTCATCTATGTAACTTTTGTTCTTTCTCAAAAGGATTTTGCTTATCATACGCAGTTAAGTGAGATTTTTTTTTTAACATCTGAGCCCGGCCCGAAAAGCTAGAGCTGGTTTGGGTTTCAGGCTTTTTTTGAGCTCCAGTTTCCTTTGAGCTTCAGGCCACACATGCAGGGGTTCTGGCCAAGATGAGTCTTCCAAGCCCGAAGTCCATTTTTTTAATATACGCACTAGCCTGGCCTGAAGCCTGATCAAATCAGGCTTTGGCCATTGACTTTGGGCTGGGTCCAGACTCTTTAGCTACTCCTACTTTTTTTTTTGACAAAAGCTACTCCTACTTATATTGTTGAAAGGCACATAGGTTTTTCACGGCCTTTAATTGAATTTTCAAAGCCGTAGATAAGTTCATACGTTGATGTTGTTGAAATACCAATGAATCTTGACCTAACACCCTAATATGAGAAAATAAAATAAACGATATTGTTCATTGATATTGTTTGTTGTACAGGTCACATTTGTTTCTTTTTGCTATTTACTTTTGCAAAAATAAGTTTCATATGATACTAGCTAAACGATGAATTTATGGACGACTTTTGAAACTTTTGGTTATTGCATTTAGCAAAGATGCTGAGAGTGACTACTTCATAGTTTTTTTTTTGTTTGGGCGTGTTCTCTTTCTATGCAAAACCACTTGGATTCTTCTAGTAAAGAGCATTGACTAGTTAACCTGTTTGCGTGGCAGGTTTGCCTACTGTAATTGGGATAAAGTATGAGTCTCCAGGTAATGATGGGAAACGAATGATAAAGGTGAAGTCTTTCGTCCCTCCTAAATACAAGGATTTAGTTCAATTGGCCGCTCTGTATTGAATCGTGATCCACTGTCTATAAATTGATTGGAAATTTGAATGTGCAACTTGGCATTCTTTTGCTTGTAACTTCCAGACTTTTGATGAGTTATAGCATATTTTCATGAGGTTGATCTCGAGGAATGTGTCCGTGACAGAATTGCTCTGTACTTCTTAGCCTAAAGCTGATTATCATTTCTTACGATTAGCTAAATCAATGTAATATGATCACTTTGTGTCAAGTAGCGGATAAACCATTCTTTATGAAATCAACGAGATGTGCTTTCTTTTCTCCCAGCCTTTAATTGCAAGGCCCGTGCGTGGTGATTTGATGAGAATGGTCAAGGTCTATGCGGGGTAATTTAAAAGTGAACCCCTGTTCAGTGTTTAAGCAACAGTTTCGAATTGAGAAACCCATGTAATGGCAGCGAACAAACTTGCAATATATGGAAAGACTCTTTTAACAAAGATTTTATCGCTCTCAAAAGTGGGTCTTAAATTAAGTTACCTAACCAAACAAAGTAAGGAATGATATATTTTTTTTCAAGGGCAGCAATTTCTATTTACTTAAAAAAAGAATAGCTTGCAACACGTGAAAATTAGAGGCGATGCCAACCTAACCTAACAAATGGTTGGATGAAAAGTATGTGAATGAATGCAAGTGAGTCTCTTCTCTTGAATGATAGATTGAAACTTTGATTTAATAATTGCTTGATCTTCCGCTATCCTTGCCCACCATTCTCTTCTGTATGTTATGGGGATTCGTCTTAATCGAGAGCATTCAAGCACTGTGATCTCTTCCAAAACACCAAATATCGGTGAGTGCCCCTAGTATAAATGCTCGTTAGGTCGCGCAAATTACTCCAACCTAATGATGCGGAAAAAGGTAAAAGAGTGGTTCATTCTGAATTTGCTGGGGCTGGACGTTATTGTTTAGATCCATGAATCTGAATAACTTTGGCTAGAGAATACCTGCAAAACAGATAAGGCACGCCGGGGGTTGACTCCTAGAAGGCCCCTCCGACGCTCAAGTCAGTCTTTTTGTGAGGGTTTAGGTGGCTAAGAATTAAGAGAGTACGAGAGTTCTGAAGTCGTACCCTTTTTTCGTGGAGAAATAGTGAACTTATATAGTAAATACCTGTAGGAATTAGGTCAATGTCGAGGAACGGGCCGATCGGCCCATGCGCCGTTCTGAGCTTGGGCTTGGGCCTAGCACGATCGACCCAACCAAAGAGGAAGATTGTTATCTTCATTAAGTATATATACTAAGGACGAGTGGAGTGGACGACTACGTAATCTATCTCCTTCGTCCATTTAATCTGACGGCTTATATCTGTTCATTGAATGTTCTGTCTTTACTATTACTCTCTCTCTTCCATTCAATCCCTCATTTACTTAAAGTTTCGCAAAGTTTTCTCTCTCTTTCTTTAGCTCTCCGCCCTAGCCTTTCTCTGTTTCTATCTCGTTTTTTGTTAGCTCTCCGCCCTTGACTTCCTTTGCTTCTCTTTTAGTTTTTTCTTCGGCGGTTTTATTTTAGTCATGGTTTTGTATTTCCTTTTTGTCTTTGCATTGGTTTTATTGTGTGTACAGATAGGCCATGGTTTTATTCAACCAACTCTAAGTTTTCCTTTTTGTTTCTTTGTAACGGTTGTAAGTTTTCGTTTTTGCATTTGTTTCTTTGCAACTGCGGTAAGTTTTCGTTTTTGCTTCATTTTTTTTCTTTAGCCCTCCTCTTTCAGTCATGGTTTTATATTTCCTTTTTGTCTTTGCGTTTTTTCCCTATATTTCCTTTTTGTCTTTGCGTTTTTTCCTTCGACTTTCATCCAGGTTTTATTGTGTGTACAGATGGCCTATGAATTTATTCAACATTTGGAGTTTCTCTTCAGCTGTGGTAAGTTTTAATTTTTGTTTCCCTGCAGGTGTGAAAAGTTTTCGTTTTTGTTTCTTTCCAACTGTGGTAAGTTTTTCTTTTTGCTTATTCCTTACAATAATGATTGATATTTATCTAGTTTAATTTTTTCTTTACTTTCATCAAGCTTTTGTTATGTACAGAGATGGGTTAACTGGTTTAAGAAGAGAGACGAAAGTTAGTTTAGCTGGCAAAGATATTTTTTTTCGTTGGAGGATGAACTCAGCCCTGTTGCTTCTCACAATAATGATTGATATTTATCCGGTTTAATTTTTGCTTTACATTCATGAAGCTTTTTTTATGTACAGAGATGGGTCAACTGGGTTAAGAAGAGAGACGAAAGTTAGTTTAGCTGGCAAAGATATTTTTTTTCCTTGGAGGATGGACTCGACCCTATTGCTTCTCATCTTTCCTGAAGCTAAGTGTATCTAAATAATAACTTTGACGTCTTATATCTTTCAGTGTGATTAAAGATTTACGGTTTAAAGTCTGGTTGCTGTTAGATCCCTCTATTATTTTTCCTAATAATTTCCGATTGTTTGATTCAGGCGTTTTGGTGATGATTTTCTTCAGTACGATAATGGAGGAGAAGGAGAGGGGGAAAGAGGAGGAGAGTCTTTGTCTCTCTCA
>JANKOD010000001.1:8585268-8595735 GCA_026284645.1 Erythroxylum acuminatum
TTCCAATGATCTTGCCCTGCTGGTTGTCTCCAAAAGTTACCGATCCTCCCTTCTTATACTGAAGATCTAGGAACATAAACCTTCTTCCTGTCATGTGTCGCGAGCATCCACTGTCCAAATACCAATGGTGCTTACTGCCTCTTCCAAGGAAGGATATCTGCAGGGGATATTATTTTCTTCTTAGGTACCCAAATTTTCTTGGGTCCTTTCATGTTAGTATAATGCACAGAATGATAATGATGCATTTGATAAGATGATTGATGAACATATGATTGAGGAGACTTCTTTTTCTGAAAGGATGACCTCCTTTTCTGTTGAGTCTTATTCTTCGTAAACCCTAATCCGGTTTTATCACTTGGATGTCTACACTTCCCTAATATATCATTCATTTTTCTCGTGCTTTCAGTGAAAGTTACTAGATTAGCTGAAAGACTATTGATCCTAAGCTTCAACTGATTGATCTCTTCTGATCTATCTACAACTCCCTTTTTCTTAATTTACTTTACTTGCTTTTTTAAGCAAATATTCTCTCTCTCTACCTCTTGTGTGTTTCTCATATTTTCCACATACTTCTTCTTCAACAGTTTGTACTGTTTTAGAATAGCATGAGAATCTTCTAGTAGTTCAAAATATGCATATTGCAAATCATTATTTTTAGAGGTTACCTCCTCATCACTTTCCTCTTCGGCTACCAGGCATATGTTTATATGTTCTGATGACTCGGAGCACGTATTTGATTCGGACGAATCTAGATCTTCCCATGTTGCCATCATGCTTTTCTTGCCTTCTCTACTCTTCTTTGGTTTTCTCTTCAGCATTGGACACTCGGACTTGTAATGTCCTGGCTTGTTGCACTCAGAACATATGATGGATGTCTTCTCTATCTTCCCATCATCTTTCGCGTTCTTTTTGAAGGATAGATTTCTTTTGGTCTTCTTTTTCCACATCCGCCTGATCTTCCTTGAAATGAAGGATACCTCATCATCGTCTTCACTTGACTCTTCAATCTTCAATCTTCAGCGCTTTCGTTGAAGAGTTCTTCTTCCTTTGAGACTTGTGATTCTTCTTTTCGGCCTTCAATTCTATCGACTTGTCCTGTCTAGGCTTGTCTTCAACATCGAGCTCTACTTTATGTATCTTCAACGATCCAAGCAACTGGTCAAGCTTGAATACGCTCAAATCCTTGGCTTCTTGTACAGCAGTCACCTTTAGTCTCCACCTCTTTGGTAGACTTCTCATAATCTTACGAACATGATCTTGGTTATTATAGGTTCTTCTGAGATCCATTACTAATTGTTTGATAATAATTGTTTGAAACCTTCCAAACATTTGATCAATGGACTCTTCATCTTTCATCTTGAACAGCTCGTACTAATGCACAAGAATACTTATCTTGGATTCTTTGACTTGATTCATACCTTCATGTGCAATGGATAATGTGTCCCACATCTCCTTTGCAGTGTCGCATCTGTGGACTTTATCGTACTCACTTCTGCTCAAGGCACAGCTCAAGAAAAACTTCGCTTTGGAGTTTAGTTGGAATCTTGCCTTTTGATCAGCCGTCCATCTGATTCATGGAATCGGATTTCCTTCTTTATCCGCCGGTGTGTATGGTCCATTTTCTATCACGTCCCAAAGGTCAACATGAGTAGATTCGATGAACAACCGCATCCTATCTTTCCAGTAATGATAATCTTCTCCGTTAAACGCCGGAGGTCTAGTGACTGAGGCACCTTCCGCAATGTATGTATGTGATTCCGCCATAATCTTTAATCCACACTTCGTTACAGTGATCCTTGGACACCAAGCTCTGATACCAATTGAAGTGAATCACACGTTAAAACAATACTTAATAATGATATATAGATGCATAAGAAGAGGGGGGGTTGAATTGTGTATTCTTTTCGTTAATCTCCTTATAAAAAAAATCGTTCGATAAAAGAGAGTGTTTCAGGACATTCGGAAGAGTTTCGGAAGAGACCCAAACCAAAACACAAGGCCACGATCATGAGGGACCTGCCACGATCATGACAGAAACACCAACATAGGGCCACGATCGTGGGGGATCTGCCATGATCATGACAGAGAGCAGATGAACTGGCCACGATCGTGCACCAAGGGCCACAATTATGGCCTGCATATAGATAGACAGGGAGTCACTTTTAGATTCGAGTTTTCGAGGGACATATCGGACATTCGGACCTCAAAAAGACACCAAGGTTACCTTAATTAGTAAAGATTATAAAAGGATTAGGATGGAACCCTGGAAGGGAGTCTAGTTTTCTGCCTACAATTGGAAACCCAAGAAGAGAGAGAGAGAAAAGAAGAAGAGGGTTCTGAAGTCGAAGCTTCCCGAAATAGGTGATCTCCCAAGGTTGCTACTTTCCCGAATCATCCAACCTGAGTTTCATTTCCTCCCCATTTACCTTTTTATCAATTTAAATGTGTAAGATTGAGATAAGTTGTATGGTTATAGATTTTGAGTTGTTGATGATGTTCTAACTTTACCTTCAAGATTTTGCTTATCTTTAATGTTAATCTAGTTGATTTGTGTTTACTTGAGTTGGGTGTTGTGATTGATTGATATATTTGCATATTTTGGTAACAAATCAAGGGGTGAACCAGATAAAAATGATTAGATTAGATTAATGAGAGTTAGGCGATCTGATTGACCACCTAATCAATCTAGTCGATAATTTTATGGAGAGATCCCGTGCGAGACCCGATTGTTTATTAGAGAGCTTTAGAATTAATTAGAATAGTGGGTAATTTGTGAATCGAGAGATTGCAAGTTTCATAATTCGATTAGGGTTTACAATTTAGGGAATTATTATAACTCGAGAGAAAGTGATTAACTCTACGATCGTATAGAACCGACATCCCATAAACACATAAAAGGCTATATTAGCATTAATGATAGGTAAAATCCCCTCTCCCGTATCTTGATTAATTCTCTTTACGGATTTCCATTATTGCATTATTTGTTCGTTGTTAGTTTGTTTGCTTTAGTTTACTTTTCAGTTTAATCTCCAAAATTGAGTCTTAAACAACGCTTAAGTGATGCCTAAGCACAATCTTTGTGGGATGATATTTGCTTTTTACTATAAGTAACGACTCGTTTACTTGTAGTTTTTAGCGTAAAACTAGTAATTGGTTTTGCAATCAACAACTACTGACTGAAGTACCCTTGACTATAATAGGTCATTAATACTATCAAAATATAGCAATCCTTGTATGAGATACTTTGAAGATCTTAAGTTAAAGCATCACTTATACAATTATCATAATGAGAATTTTCATTAAAAAAAATACAAGTAAATGCTCTAAATTGATTTTTGACATGGAGTCAGTACAGTGAACTTGTTTTCTAACAAGTACCTACACGTTTGTTTAAGTATCTCTATAATTAAATCCATGAATTTAACTACTACTTTTATTAAGAATAACAATAGCTTGTGCTAATCTATTTATGCTATATTAATCTCTAGCATTAATAGAACAATTTAAGGATAATACATAAATGCAATATAAATTTCATAATTACAATCCAATTACAATTACAATATGGAATTTATATTTATTCTATGAACTTCATTATGTATATTCAAATATGTATAAGATAAAAAACGTCTTTAAATAACTGTCACTAAACTTCAACACCTCATTGATTGTAGGGTATAAACCAACACATTTTTCATTATTAATATATAGGGAAAGACCATATTTGGAAATTTATAATTATTTATATTGGGTGAATTTATAAAAATAAAATGAACAAATTTTTGGTGTGAGTTTGATGTCTTGTGAGTTGTGACAAATAATAACCAATGAAAGCATGAAAGGACCTGTGTTGCCAGTGCTTGGCTGACCTTTCATGAGACAATTTGCAATGGCAAGAAACCAATTGTGTGGAAGCCATCCATGTTGTCAAAGTAAGAATAAGATGGTCGTAAGGAAAAGGAAATAGTACCAGTTGAAGCTCTCGAGAGAGAAGATTGTTCGGTTGATCTTTTGTCATTAAATTGTTGTTCAGAGAGAATAGACAATATCTTGGATGTTTTTGGGTCTGTGATTGCTGCGGAGGCGATGTAAAGATGAGAGACTACATAAACGTCTTCCATATGTCCCGAATACTTGATACTATTTTTTGTAGGAACTCTTTGACAGTGAAACAAAGTATGACTTGTACTCTACTTTTCCGCAGTTTATGGTCAAAGCAGTTGTTGGCTATGTGAAGCATAAATCCACTTCTTATGTTCGAACAAAGACTTAACACCAGTGGGAACAGAAAAGTGAAATTCAATACCAGAATTTATGGGAGAGAGAGGACAGAATGCTAACGACAAAGAAGAGAAGAGAACTGATGATGCAGCTAATGATGGCTAAGGAGAGACGTGAAAAGAAATTGACAACGATGGCTAAAAGGCGTGAAGTCTATAGATTAAAATTTGGAAATTAATTATTTTATGTTATAAAACCGAAACTAAAACTTAAGAATATTTGGGAGAGTAGAATTCTTATTATAAATTGGTGTCACTTACATCAAGTTAACCCTTCTATTTATAGTACAAAATTTCTAATAAAATACTATCATGATAATAGAAGTGGCACACTAACAATTAAGTGGTGCATTTGGTGCACTAACAATTAAGTGGTGCATTTGGTGTACTACCAATTAAGTGGCACACCATATTATTTCTCTCTTTTATAACATTTTATTATATTTTAAATTTTAGCTTTCATTATTAACATCAAAATGAACACCATACAAATTCCAGAGATTTGGAAATCATTCGTCACCAGTCAACTAGAACATTTATAGCTATTCCTGGCGCTGTTCGAGCAGGCAGTCTCCTAGCAAATAGACTTGGTCAGCCACAAATGTCCGTAAAAGTTGATCTGCTCAAACTCAGATGTTTTCCCATTCTTCTCATTTTTCGAAATTTTCCCATTCTTCTCATTTTTTTGAGTATATTAGCCTTGGAGAAGCCCGCGTTCATCTCTCACAAGCTTCACTCAGAAACCAAGCCACCAGAAAACCTGCAACTGTGACGCGCAGTCAATGTATCAATATGTATTCCATGCTCCTTCGGAGAACTGACACATCCAAAATATTTATAATTCTTGAAATACCGCACATCTAAATACGAAACTGCTAACCATCCAGCCACAATTATGTTCTCAAATTGACTGCGGCAGGAAACAGGCGTTTTTTCCCCATCTAACTGCAGCAAAAACAAAATCCAGTGAGAGAGGAGACAATGTAATATCTAAAGTTTAGACCAACTAAAGAAAAATGATCAACTCAAGTCATGTCCTGGAACCAAAACAATTAGAAGAGAAATAAAAAGAGGAACACTTCCCTTTTTCTGTTTCCGTTAGCCATTAAACCAAAACTAGAAGCACATCAATTACTCTAATGCACTAATCGAAGAAGACAGTGAAAAGATATAAAAAGAATTGGTGTTATATTTTATCCATGCTATACTTCCAAGTAATATAACCACAACATTGAGCTCATATAAAATTTATTAACTTGGTGTAAACCAAAAAGATAAGGAAGAAGGAATAAAATGTACACAACTAAATGCATATATTGGAAATACAGAAGAACCTAAGGAATAATACAGTTACCTAAAATATCTTCCTGGATCATATTATATTGCAGCCCAAAGCAATCCAGAAGAAAAGCTGGAGAACACAAAGGGCCAACAAAGGCCTGCACCACCATGTATCATAGCTAAGAATTTCGCAATATGCAAACCACATAAAAGCAGCATTGAGCACACTTTAACCTTTATCTGTTTATTTGAGCGTTCTCCTCCTTATCTAAGTATTTGTATTTGGCTGCTTAAAATCCATCTCTGAGTATCTGCAAGGAGAGAAGTTCAGGTTATGTCTACAAAACCCCCATGTTGAGTGAACAAACCTGGTAAAACCTCAAAAACTTTAACTTGCCTGCGAGGCTTTTGCCGGTGGCCAAATTTATCCCTTGCAAGCTCTGCAGTGGACAAAAGTAAGTTCGCAAATTCACTTTAATAGAAGTAAGGTAAAACAATGATATTAATGCCCTCTTAACTGCACGAACTTTGAATTATGCAGTTGTTAAAATTGTATCCCAGTTATAGCAATTATTTAAAATTTTAAAACCAGATCTACTAAATATTGCACAAGCAATGTGCTATAAAGTTCCATCTCCATCAGTGCCCCTCCCTGGCTGGCATCCTAACTAGGAAGTATACTTTCCCATAGTAGACATCAATATAGTTTGCCAGAATATAAAAATAATGAATTTTAAGAACCAGGTCACTAAGATCAAAGGGATGAAAGTTCAAAAGGGTAAGACGATGTCTAACCAGGTCTATGCATAGACTTCCATTCATCATCACCTTTCTTAGTACTAGTTTCTTTGCTGCAAAGGAAAACACACACACACACATATATATATATATATCAATAACAGGCCAACTAATAGTCAATAAAGTACATACAAGGTTCAGATAGACCATCTAACAAAGGAAACTAGCACAATGAAAATTGGACATACTTATTTCAACGAAAGTGAAGACAGAAGGTCACACAAGTCTCCGGTCAAAAATACAAATATGACTGATATGGATAAAGGACAAATCTTTTAAGCTGTAGCATTAATTAACAAGGTATTATTCCACAAAACAAAACCGATATCATATATGAAAATTTAACTGTCTCTGCTACCAAATTAAAGTATGCCACAGTTCCCAGCTAGTGAACCACACTTTCAATAGCCTAATGTCAAATAACTAAGGAAATATAGTCATAAAAACTAATTTACAGACAGCCAGCTACATCAGCTTCCCATCCATCACTCGCTCCCTCCCATGGGAAAGAACACGAAAGAAGGCAAAGAAAACAGTTATGTTGCTTCCAGAACAAATGTAAAATATGGAGCGTTCTCTAAATATAATGAGAGAAATGCCACGGTAGTCTACACATAGGTATTTCATCATGTAGAACAAATGCATCAAAATGGGAAAAGAATAAACTGCATACTTTTTAAACTTCTTGATAACAAAGATAGATATATTGACATAAATTGAGTGAATCTACTATTAATTAACTTATCGTCAAGAAATATATGAGTTTGAAAATGATGATTATACTAAACAGTAAGAATACCAATAATGTGCAATTGTAGGCATGACTTGAACAGTTACTATGACGAACAATTACGAAAACAACCTTGAAGAGCCCGCGGAAGATGTCTGTCCAGATGGCCGAGCATTATAAGCACCATCAGCAGCAGTATTAGGTGAACAATATGTTGCCCCTGGAGCTCCTGCAGCACCAGCCAAAACTGGTAGCCTAGAAACATCACAAACATAGCAGTAACTGTAAGCTTTCCAAAGTTTGGGGAAATTTTAAAGAAAAGCTTTTAGAGAAAGATTGAAGAAAGAATTTGTCTCAACAATAGCTCCACTAAAAATCACTTTGCAGCCAATTTGAATGCTTGTTCATTTTGAAAATGTATGCTTAAGCCATGGAAAAGACATCATCATGATATCTAATCCAACAAAACTAATAGCAAAAGGTTTCACCAGAATTATAACAAATTGAACTTCAAATATTGCTTTCCCCTAAGACCAATTTTTTCAGGCAATACTCATTTTCCTACTTCTCAAGAATCATGCAGCCAGTTAAATGCACAAAGACATTGCATTTCTCACAAGACATGAGAATTCATACACTATACAGCTTAATGATACAGAAAGGTATGCTTTACCAGGTCATCTCAGAATTTCCTAAACCAACTTGAGGATTAGCAACATATCCAGGAAATGCCATGCCAACAGCAGGAAGTCCAACGCCACCAGGATGCCGGCCACTGAATTGCATTACTGCAAGACAATTAATCATAAGTAAGATATGTGATCCAAAAGAAAATCAATATCTATAAAGCTTAGTTATACAGGAC
The DNA here is from genome assembly GCA_026284645.1 of Erythroxylum acuminatum. NCBI lineage: Eukaryota > Viridiplantae > Streptophyta > Magnoliopsida > Malpighiales > Erythroxylaceae > Erythroxylum > Erythroxylum acuminatum. The sequence goes on from JANKOD010000001.1 coordinate 8,593,223, forward strand.
CATATATAACAGCTGTGTCTTGGTCTCCAAAAAAGTTGATTGACTTATACTGATTGGTAAGTAGAAACACTACAGAGTATTATCCGTAGTTACTCTTACTGCCGCAGCCAAATTTCTAAAACTAACTGTTGATAAAGTTATTCAAAGAGACTGGCTGTGAAAATCAGCCAAAAAGACTGACCTGGCAAAAAGGCTGGGGTTCCAGGGAAGTTTTGATCACCACATTCAATACCCAAATTCCCTGCCGCTCCCATAATGTGAGTCCCACCAAACAAAAAAGCACCCCCTCTGCTTGCTTGAATGCCAACTTTACCTTTAGTCACTAATGAAACCCTGGATTTACTTGATTCTGATTCATTTTCTACTTCTCCACTTTCATGTGAATGTTTCGATGATGGAGTTTTTGGTGGAGAAATTTGAGTTGTTCCATTATCAGAATGTTGACCCACCTGCCGAGCATGAGCTTCAATGGAAGATTGGATCCAACTTTGAGTAGGCCGTTGGAAACCATGGAGCTGTGTAGCAGAAGAGACTCTGTTGACTTGGTTACTAAGTGACATTGGTTGATAAGACATTTTCCCAGACATAGACACATCCTTTCCTTGTGCCCTGCAGTGAGATGATAGCACAGTATTGATCAGTGAAGATCTGGAAGGTGGAGTTTGGTTATTGTTTGGGGTTTTCCGAGCAGATTGGCTGATAGACTCATCAATACAGAGCTTGTCAAGTCCAATAGGGTGAGTTGTGTTCTTCCTTGGCATCAGTGCCCTTGATTGTTGCATGGAAAATTTTTCACCAGTAACAGAAGAAAGAAGATTCCTGCTTGAACTTCCACCTTGCACATCCCCTTTTTGAGTGAGATTGATTTCCTTGTTAGAAGACCCAGAAGAATAAAAGGGAGGAGAAACTGAACACAAGCTCAAATTCTTTCTAGAAGGGGGGGCTTGATCAGATTCTGCAATATACACTGGGGCAAGAACTCTCCCAGATGTACCAGGAGAAGTTTTTTCAAGGGACTTTACAAGTTGCTCATTTGTTGGTTGTGTCTGGCCATCGGTTTTTGCAGTACGCTCATACCTTCTTGGCCCTCTCCCTCTTGCGCATCTTGGTGCCTGGCTCTGATTGTTACCATTGCTAAATGCTTTAGATTTGCTCCTTCTACCATAATCCCGGTCCAGAGCTTCATTTTTACCACCACGATCTCGACACTGAACTTTAGAATTTCTTTTCCCCTGAATTTCCAAAACCAAATTGTAAACAGGTTATAGATAGAACAAGGAAAGAACGCATACCAAAAGCTATTGGATACAAAATTAGAACCTTTCCAAAATGCCTTTCCCGCAAAGTCATCTCCTCAAACTTGTCATGCCCCCACTTCTTGTCATCTTTCAACTCCCACAACCTCCTCCCACTATAGGTTCTCCTAAACCAAGGGAAAAGATATTGACTTCATATAACAATGAAACATACGGAAACAGAAAACTTGTTTTACCGAAAAAAAAAATTCACGACAGTATAGATCAAGCAGGAAACCTGAATTTCGTCCAAAAGGTCTAGTCATTCACATTATCATTAACAAATTTCAAATTGGAAAACCGATTAATTGATAACAATTAACAGAAAACATGACATATATGCAAACCTAGAGTCTTCTAAGGGTTAACATACCTGTGCGTACCAACTGCATTGTCCCTAAATCTATTATCGTGCATGTAAAAAGCCCCCGCAGTGGGCACAGAAAATGGCTCATTCTCCTTCTTCCCCTCTTCCTCTTCTCCCTCCTCCTCATCACTCTTTCCTTCTATGAGCTCCTCTGTATTCACTTGCTCAAGTACCTTCTTCTCCTCAGTCCCACGATCACCAACACCACGATCACCAGCACCTCCTCTTCTCTCTTTATTCCCACCATTCTCTTCCGTGAAACCATCAACATGCCGCTCATCTACTTCTTCCCCATATCCCTCTTCTTCTTCTTCTTCTTCTTCTTGATCATAATCAGCTGCCCCGCCCCGATCGTCGGATTCATCAGAGTGAATGTTGGCCCTCCGATCCACTCTGGCCTTCTCCTCACCATCTACTACCTCATCATCACTCGCTGCTTCTCTCCTCCTTCTCACCAACAAACCCTTTTCTTCCTCTGGATCACTCTCATACTCAACCTCTTCACCAACCTTAGCCATGCCAAAACTCCTAGAATCGAAGAAATTTTAGTTTTAGAGGGTTGCATTCGGGATTACCAGTTTGGGCAAACCCTAGAATTTATTTTACCGGTGTTTTGTTTAGGTGAAGTGAAACTACACAGATTTGCGTGTATCCAGTTTAGGGATTCGGCAATTTGATAACGGTAATTTAGGAGCATAAAAATTATTTTAGGAGCTTGTGATTGGTCAGACATGGCCTGTAGTGATGTTGTTTAGAGAGATTCTTACACGTAAATTCGGGCTAACCAAGCAATGTTATGAATACCGTATTGAGCTCGATACTAGATTGAACTCTGGAACGGAACTATATCG
>JANKOD010000001.1:8624120-8641457 GCA_026284645.1 Erythroxylum acuminatum
CTATCGAACCAAGTAAATACTTGTCTTCTTTACATTTCTGCAATTTATATTCCTGCATATTAACAAAGTTTGTCAGTGTTGGTTACTAAAGATAACAAGAAAGCAGTAGAAAACCCAACATCAACTTAATCATTTAGATACCACTTGTTTGATCGACACAGTTGTAGGAGTAAATACACTGCAACTCCTATATAAACTCATATTTTGTCCATCAGATGTTGTCATTCATCACTCGTTCATCATAATCTCCCAACTATACAAAGAGAGAGACAGAAAATGGAAGAAAGAAGAGTGAGAGTTCTTGTGGTGGTTTCTGTGATATTGTTGCTGCTGACAGGGCAGGCCAAAGCAAAATCTTTCTCTGATTGCTACAAAGGTTGCGTAATATTGTGTGCTATTTCACACCCCAAATCTGCTTTGTCATGTGCTTTCAAGTGCTTGAAAGACTGTATCTTCAACTCCAATTCTTTGCTGGATAGTTTTGGCGTTCAACAAACCGATGCTCACAACCTCTGCACTTTTAACTGTGCTTACCCTACTTGCACTAGTGACAGCTCCATAGACAACCCACGTACTGTCCTCTTACTTTTTTTCCGCTAAAAAGACACTTGCATAATACACATATCTTCAACTCAACGCATGCATCTTCTACGCGCAACTCATGGTTTCTCCTTCATTTGTGTACATTTTCAGGTGAAAAGAAAGTGTCAAGCTGCGTGAACAAGTGCAGTAACGGATGCTCCGACAAGAATAGCAAGCTGCAATGAGGAGTTACTGAAGTTGCTATCTTTGATTAGTTTCAGTTAAGGCTTAGCTTCGTGTGAACTCTTTACCAGATGTTATGAAATAAGGTTTGTTATTTGTAACTTTACATGTCTCATCTTTATCCTTAATTTGTTGTGACCATACATAACTATGATTAGAAATTTGCGATTATTGGCTCAACAAGCCATCACTAATTGGCTATACTGGTAATGAATTCCCCCGGTAGAGAGCACTTCCACTAGCACGCTAAACTCAAAAGCCTCCGCGAACAGTGTGGCAATGGTAGCACTCAGATAATGGCCTATGTTAGTACTTTTAGCTTAATTCTCTAATTAAATGCGTGCAAAGGCGGCCTAATTAATTGCTCTCTATTGCAAGTTTCATTGACTATTGTCTATTAGGAAACTTCCTTACAGAAGTTATATAGATCAATTTGAAATAAGTAGGACAACTTCAGCATGATTAATAATCCACAAACAGAAAACTTGGCACTAGGAAGAACTTTCAAAAGCGGCACTGCCCTTTTCTTTGGAAAGCCATGAGCTTAAGCAAAGCCCGGGAATGGTCGAGACAATAATTTTAGCATGCGAAGGAAGTGAGGCGTACAAATGCATGGTTGAGATAAATGAAGAATGTGGCAGGTCCCCTATTGCTGTCTTACTTGATCCATGAAACAGAATCAGATGCTCAAATGTCAATATCTTCTTTTAGAGTTGCCGTTAATGTCGAGATAAGAAGCTAACTCACTTAGTATTGAAATATTTGCATAGGCGATAACTTAAAGTTGTCCAACCGCATTCCATTCAAGTCTTAGAATGTGTCACCAACCAAGATTCCAGTTCCGTCGGAAGCAGCTTTAAGAGGTCAAAGCTTCTGCTTCCTGCTTTTCCACCTATATTCAGTCAGATTTTCAGCTGACTTGGAGCATGTCAAACTGCAACACTATCCCATAAAACGATATGACCGACTTCGTCCTCTTAATTCTTTCTTAAAGTTCATTGTACATTTCAAACTATATGCAAATTTCTTGTCCATTTCACACACTAACTCTCTTCTGAAAGTTGTAACATACGCAAAGACACTTATTCACTAAGCAGGGAAACAACCTTCTGCATAACTGATTCCAGGACCTTACTTCTTTACCTATGGTCACTACCAAAACGGCACAAAAAATCCACCACCCTGATGTGTGTCAGTACGCTTAGCATAGCACTATTACGGTAATGGTGCAAGTGAATGTTAATCTCCGCGTGATTAATGAAACCGAAACTTGGCATCTAGAATCAATTGAACATTCCCAAGAATCAACCATGCAAATTTCAGTGCACTAAGGCAAATCTACTACTATCAGGATATTAATGCTGTGGCAATGCATCTAAGAGGGGTAAATCTTGTACTAAGGATTCGCAGAATATTAGGGCAGCAACATTGTAGATTCCTGTAGCCCAGGTAAAGGGGACCTCGACTTAATATTGTTCAACATACATGCTTTAAGGAGCTGTACATTATACAGTCCAAACGAGAAACGTGAAATAGAAAGGGAACAGGATCCCGTTACTCTGCTACAAAAAATTAACAAAGCCCAAAAGGACGAGACTCTTGTTCCTCCACAAAAAAAAGACGGTTCTTCAAGACAAGAACTCTGTATTTCAATCCTCTGAAGCCTTGGGTGAATTCTCTGGAGTCTTGAGTACCATAACTGCTTCACCTTTATGAGCCGTGATGGCTGCACGAAACTTTTCCACAATTGAGCCATCCTTGAACTTCAGCGCATATGTTGAAAGACTATCCTTGTTTTCAGCAGTGCTGTTCATGCAGGCAAAAGTAACACCTCGCTTATCCATATCTGTGAGCTTCATCTCAGGGTATAGACCTGCATTCAGAATCAGCCTGTAATTACCACTGCATCTCATAAGGAGCCTGGCTCTTTCTATCACTGTAGTAGAAATGTTCACTTTGACTTCTCCCTTTCCACGCTCCTTCCAGGAACCATCAAGAAACTCAAACAACACAGAGTCAGCTTTGAAAACCATCTTCTCATTCTCTTCTCCTGTCTCTACTGGAACCTCCTGCAACGATGGGAAACTGCTTCCTTCATTGTTTGAGATAGTAGATGAACCAGTCGTGCTAAACAGTGCAGAACTTCCATTATTCGAAAGACTGAAACCAAAACCAGGCTGGTGACCAGCTTTGGTATCAAATGCTGACCCATCCTTAGGAAGTGACCCAAAGGTGAACATAGAGGAAGAAAACCCAGTTCCAGCAAGCCCCGTAAAAGCATTTTGGCTACTTGAGAGTTGTTGGAAAGAACTCAAAGGGGAACCTTCAGCACTGAGGTCTACATTTTCACTAGTATTATCCTTCTTATCTTCACCTTCTGTTTTATCATCTTCAGTTTTTTCATTGTCAATCTTATCACCTGGCTGTTTCATATTTTCCACCTTGGTTTCAGCTGCCACATCACCTTTATCTTCCCCGTTCTCAGTATTCAACTTATGAGTAGCACTTTCTGCTAGTGACTCATCATTCTTGCTTTCTAAGAATTTTATATTTTCATCTTCAACCTTTTCTACTACCTCAGAGGCATTCCGAATGTCTTCAGAAACTTTCTCGCCACTAGCAGGTATATCATCACTTCTTACTGGAACAGAAAATGCAGTTGGTTCAGAAGGCTCAGAAAGGCTAGGATTCTCACCTTCATCCTTCTCCACCTCCTCAGATGGATCCTTCTTAGTGTCTTCAGAAAGTCCATCCCCACCAGTAACTGTTTTACCAATTGCTTCATCAGCAGTAGGCGCAGCTGGTATGGAAGGTGGAACCAAGTGAATCCCTGCAAATGGGTTGGCTGCAGGAGGTGACGATGGTCGACTACGACAAAATTTTACAATTCTTCTGCTTGCAAGCACCTGATCACTAGCCTTCTTGAAAGTGCCAGTCTCTTGTTCAATTGAATCTTCATCATCGGCAAGAACAGGATTCTCCTTTGAGATCTCCCTTCCAGCAACCCTCTTTTTTGAAGGTGGAAGAGAATTTTCAGCATCCCCCATTTCCAAAACAAGCCAACTTAAAATCTATGAATTGTTTCCCTAATAAAACTGAAAAGGATGATTTCTGCAAATCCAAACAGGAAAGTTAGAAAGCAGAATGTGGAAATGTGCTTTTCTTTTGAAACCCCAGGTTTTCAAAAAAAAAAAAAAAGCAGAAATATGAAAGCCAACAACTGCCGGAAGAAATTTGACAAAGTGTTTTATTTTCAATAAAGTGATCTAAAAGAATATAAACACAAAGCATCTAACTCAGAAAACCTATGCGCCCAGAAAGCTGTAAGCCTGCTAAAGAATACTACAGCGTTCTCTCACACACAAGATCCTATATGTTTGAACAAAACCAAAGTAATGCAATGAAATATAATATTGGGACATCAATGAGACTACCTCTCAAGTTGTACTACACATAACAGTCCTTTGTAATTCCCACAACTAACAGTAGAACCAATTTGGCGCAAATTTCCCTTACAGGAACTAACTAACATTCAACCAAGGACCAAATTAGCTAAATGCCAGATCCTACTCACAGAGTTATGTCCAAGTCTATTCAGCATAATGGGAACGAAAGGAAAGCTGACATCAATATAAACTGCTAACTTCATTACGAAGCTCCAAAGATGGTCCACCACATCTAAATAAAAACATTAAATTTCAGCAATTGAAAAAAGAATTATGAGGTTTGATATGAGCACTAGTATCCAGACACGACCAATAATCCACTTAAGACACCTTCCAGTCTTAATAATGTAAAAGGGGCAGAAAACTAATTTGTGCTTGAATTAACCACAAGTACCGTATAGTCAACTCACAATTATCAACACAAATCTCCAATTAGCTAAATTGAGGTAAAAGAAACCGAGCAATGGAACAATCCCACATAATCCAAGAGCCTTGTGGCATTTAATACATTCCCTTCAAAAATCGAGTAATCCATGATTTATAGTTTACAGAAGGAAAAAAGAAGAAGAAGAAGAAAATCTCAAAACTTTTAAAAGAAAAGATTAATCACTAGCAAGGGTATTTCTCAACACTTCATGATTGCAAAGTAAACAAGCCACCTCTATAGCAAACAACATCAAACAAAGTAATTAAGAAATGAAATGGAAACCGATAAATTGACTGTGTTTTTACCAGAAGTAGTTGGCGAAAATGATTACGAGTGACACACAAACTATACTTCAAAAAAAAGTAAAAAGTGAAAACTCGGGCTTGACCGTCCCACACACAAAATATGTAATAAAGGAAATAATTTCCAGTTTCCAGGCCATTAGAAACTACCAATGGCACTTTCTTCCACATTCTACGTACACATGAAGTAAAAGGAAACAAAACCCAGATAGCCAGTAATCAAGCATGTATGTAAAACTGGGCACTAAGATATGTAACCCCACAATACATGAAAAGGAAAAAGGAAGTAAATCTTTAAGAGAGAGAGAGAGAGGGAAGGAAACCCAAAAAATAACTTTGAAGAAAGAGTGAGCAAATCAAATAAAAAAAAGGCGGGTTTTGGTACTTACAAGATGGAGGGAGGGGAGGGAAAACCCTATGGAGGAAAGGGGAATATCCAAAAATGAAAGGGGTTTCTAGACTCTTTCTTCAATTGCCATCGATTAACTGGGGCTTAAAGTTAAAACGGGGCTTAAAGTTAAAACGGAGACTTGAGCAGAAGAAGAGGGGTCCCCCTATCTCTAAGGCGGAATTCGTCATTTGAAGTTCTGCATGGAATGACTTTATGTTCCTGTGCTTTTGGAGAATATTAAGTATACTTTGATCCGACTATGTTGCTGCATGGTGCATATTATTATTTGGAGATTTCTCACTGTAGCTTAAACAGAATGCCCTATACTACTGGAATTTTACCATGGAACATGCGATGCCAGTTCCAACATCCTAGGAAAGAGTATTTAAGTTTGAATTCCCAAAAAGAAGAAGGTTCTCCTCTTCCGACTCAGAAGAAGAAAAGCATATAGTTGAATTGTTCTAAGACCTTAACTCCATAAAACAGCAAAAAGCAATTGCATGATTATGATCATATAGGTGAATACATGTTTACATGTTACATATAGAGGGGAAGGGAGAAAAAAAAATACATTCACAATGGCACAAGATGCCACAAGGCCTTAAAGAATTGCTAAGCCAACAAAACAAAAAGGAGTAACTAAATGTTAAATCCCTTTTAGGTCTATATTGCTCCATGACAAAAATTAAGCTGCTGCCCAGCCAAGCCGTAAATAAAAACAAGACAACCTCCTTCTAGCCCCTAGCCTGGAACCAAAACCTGAGAATTGTTAGACAAAGGAAGAAATTATCAATTGAAAACCACATTGTTCAACCGGTACTCTGTTCAAAAGTGTTGCACGGACCAATTTGCATGTGCATCACATATAAGTATGCTTCTCTCACCTAACTAATGCAGCTGGAACTGATTGTCGTTTAAGAAGAACTCTGATGAGGTGTAAACACTGCAAACAGAAAGCCCATAACAAGAAAGTTAGAATACTGAAGACATAAACCAGGTCACTCATCAGATAAAGAAAAGAATGAACGGAAATAAGTGCATCTTAATATAAAGCTGATGAAAACAAAACGTTGGCAGAACAGAAACAAAAGTGATAACTTTAAACCGATTTACTTGGTAACACCATTAAGGAAAGTAAAGATCGTAAATCACTCCCAACAAGTAAACAATCAAATAAGTACTTAACTGAAATGTTTTTCCTAAATGAATCATCAACATTTGCAAAAACTACAAAAATGCAAGGCAATATACAGCTAAAGGCCCTTGAGTATTTAGTTTCTTAGTGTTAATTCAATCGAATAAATCCAACAGCAACAATACAATCCTATTATGCTAGGATAGTAATCATAAAAGGCTTAAGGTTTCAATATAAATGACCAAGTTATGACAAAAAGAAGTCAACTTTGGATCTGAACTCAACTTATTATGTTTGGTACATGCCATTTGAAAACAGGAAAAATAAATAAATAAATAAGTACTAGCAAACTTTCATAGAATCCTAGGCAATGTTTAGACAGATAGACCTATAGTTTTGTGTTGGCAAGGAAAAAAACAGACAATAATTTCCAATCAAAATAACTTGTGAAAATGGGATGGCACTGTTAGAATCAATTAATCACCAGAGACAAAATTTGGATTTTCACATTGCCCCAACCAACTGTTTTATGCTGAGGGGGTTCCTTCATTATTCGTACCCCACTCTTCCTCGGCCTCATTTCCATTAACAAGTACTGCACCATCCGTTGATTCAGCATCTACCACGACTCCTTCATCTTGGCTACCCTCTTCTCCATTCTGGTCTTCTACATTCTGTTCGTCTCCATTCTGATCTGAAGTCTATTACAGGACAACAAATAGGAGAAGATGAAAGATCACAAAGTTGAATTTCTCAACAGCAACAGCAATACCTATATAAAAGTAGCTCAATAAACATCAACAAAAATGTGTGTATGCACAAAAGAGTACATAATATAACATATTAAAGTCCTAAAGCTTCAAAAGCCTCAAGATGTAGTCACTATAAAGCAGGTGAAATTCAGAAAAAATAAGCAGCACATTACCACCAGCAAGTACGTGTTATGTGTGCATAAGAAAAACTTGAAATACACAAGCAGAATATACCTCGTGAACAAATTCTCCATTCTCAAAGTTTTCCTCTTCTACTTGCATGTTTGTGAAAGCTTCAACAAGTGTCGTTCGAGATTTATCAGCATGCTTAAGATAGTCCCCTGCAGGAGGATAAACGGTCCTACAAGAATAATCATCACAAAGCGATTAATTGTCTTATCACAGAATCAAGCATAGCAAAAAAGTTATATATTCCAATTATGTGGTCAGATTTGCAAGTAAGAGAAAATGACAGTATAGCAACAGATTTTTTTTACTTTTTGGATAAAGAACAAACAAAGTAATTTGTTCGCAAGTGAATTTTCAATTTGTTTTTCCTGAAAAAGAGGGTAAATGCCAGAGAAATCACTTTTGAACGCAAACAAGTTGGGGCATTTTTATCATTATTGCTCAGAAGAAAGATTCCACATATCCGAGTTCTAAGGAAGCAAACTTAATTTTCTCCACTATAAGAATGATAAGCCTTGCAGCAATACCTTGTTTCCGCTACTTTAGACTCGAGGGATAGAGCTATCTGCCAATCATCGAACATATTTGCATACTCTTCGGGATCTGCCAAAGATTCTGCAGCTTTTGGATTAACCTGTAAAAACAAAATATGTAAAATTCTCAACAGAGTGAAAAATTAACATGGCCCTTCCGTCTCTGAATTGGTAACTACAGCACACAAGTGCAACAAATGAATCCATTCCTTTTATTTTGTACCTAATAAATCATAATTGGACTTCAACCTTTTGCAGAGTTACTTGAGCTACCAGGAAATAACACTCAACAGTAAAACGTAAGAGAATGAGGCAAGTTATTGATGGACAGAAATAGGATAGAAAATAAAAGACGAAGTGAATAATGTTGATAAAATTAGTTGTTACGAGATGAATGAAAAACTACCTTGTTAAGGTCTTTTCGCCAAATTGCAACAATCTCTGAAACCTTGCTTGGAAGATAAGATCGTGCCATCAATGCAGCCTCAGGTATACGATTACTGCAAGAACAATGGTTCAGCAAGAATAACTACAGCTTTACAATAGTTTGTATTAGAGTATCTCATACTGACTAAACATGAAAATGTTAAAAGGGTTTATAAGTGGTAAGGGTCAACTATCTAAATGACTAGTTCTAGTCATTTTGGCAATAGCTGACTCAAGCCCAATTCTTATTAATGGGCTCTACACTCTACCCATATTAAAAATTCTAATATGGTATCAGAGCAGGTTTGGTCCGGATTATTAATTTCCCGATTGTCTGTCTGGATGTCCAGTCCTAGCGGCCCGGTCCAGTTACCACTGCGTTTATTGCAAGTGACAACTGGATGTCCAGTCCCAATTGCACTTGAGGGGGAAGTGTTAGTATCCCATATTGACTAAACATGAAAATATTTTTATAAGTAGTAAAGGTCAACTATCCAAATGACCAGTTCTAGTCATTTTGGCAGTAGTTGACCCAAGCCCAATTCTTATTAATGAACTCTACACTCTACATTAAAAATTCTAATAGTTTGCAATAGAAAGTAATCAAGAACAAGAACCTTTCCACCAAAAGCTGGAGACAGTCTTCCAATCTGCCCAACATGAACAAACAAACAAATGCAACATTGTTCTTCCCTTGCTCTTTAGCTAGGGATGCAAGTTCTGAAAGACCTTCAGCATCTCCTAAAGAAGAATATAGCAGTAATAAACCACTCAAATCTGTTGCTCGCTTCATGCATTCCTCAGCCATTTCTAACTGCAGACATAAAATGAGCAGAGAGATCAAAAGTTGTATAAAAGTGCAGTCAATAGCAACATATAAAAAGTAGATGTTGGTCTGAGTTGAGGTCTTTCCGGTCAAAGTATGGGCTGGTTCGGGTCTGAAAACACTGAATCATCTAGTAAGTACTCATTAACATAAAACAATACCTTCCCATTGGACATAGATAATTCTCCCAGTTGCTTCCATTTGGACTCACTCTGAACTTCTGTGGCAATATCCTGTAGAAGGACAGTATTATATGTATCACTCAACTTGAGAGCAATAACATCACAAAGTCTGAGAAGTTTTAAAAACAAGATAAAAATTCCTTAGATGCTAAATAATTTAAAGCTATCATGACTTCCTACAAAAACACATGTCCTTACCTTCGCAACCTCTAATCTACCAAGCTGGATTGCAAGCTCAAATCTATAATCAGGATCTGTGGCTACTTCCAGAGCTTCTTCCACCATACCTCGTGATTCCAAGAAACGAGCCACACTAGGAATCAATGACAAATTGTTATCTACAGTAAAAGAAACACCTTCATAACCAAACTTCAAGACCCAATTCTACAGGGATTAAAAGCTAAAGAAGAGAAAAGGAAACCATGCAAGGTACCCACAAAAGAAAGGTTCAATTCATAGGTCCAGAGCAAGGATAATATATTATCATCTAAAAGGTGGACTGAAGCACACCATCAATGAAATCGTTTGGCCTTCAACTAAAGAATAAAGTTTGCATCCAATAGATTCAATAAAGGATTTTAATCTAACAGATCTGTTGGAATTATTTAAATGCTCGTTCAGAAAATGGGAGGAACAAACAGAACTTAGGGTATGAAGGACAGAACCATTCTGGAATATCAAATTTCAGTACTTCCATCCAAACAAAGGTGTTAAGAAAGAAAACAAATAATAATAATCCAGACCACAAAAGAGAAGAGTCTGTTCATACGAATAACTTTGAAGTCCCCAAAAATATGCTATGGATTATTATGTTGCAGCGCAGAAGAAATTACAAATCCTACATTTACTAGCTTTCACCAGTAGCAAAAAGATGCTATGTCACAGACGTCCAATTTACCTGTTGTGATGCTCCTTTGGAATTGACAGTAAAACTTCATTGGCCCTTTCTATATCTCCACGCATCACAAGAGTCTTGTATTCAATCAAACTAAGAAGTAAAGTGTATCCCATGACACTGCAAAACGTATGAAAGAAACTGGTAAAAGATCACTCATTATGTAAACAAAAAGCAAGCAAGTTCTGGAAACAAAGAAGACTACTAACTTGAGTTCTTTATCAATTAGATACACACGACTATGACTTGCAAGATATCCCAGTAAATACGTTGGGCGGTCCAGATGATACATTGTTGTCACCTAGAATGGAAGGGTTACATTTTCAGATGACATTAAAAACACAAGGGAATCATCAAACAGCAAATACAAAACTCTGCAAGCACAGATGGAAAAATGGAAGACACCTCGCCTCCAACACAGTAATTAAGTCTCCAAGAGGAATTGTTGTAAATGAAGCAGTCCCCAACCCATAAGCCTGTCCTAACACGCTCATTGGTTTCATGGAGAAGCTCAAAAGCATCTTCAACACCTTGTTCATCCACAGGTCTTCCACTATCCAAATATGAGGAAACTATATCTCGCTGCAATATTCAACATTGACACATATATTTATGAAGTTAATTAAACCATCAATAGACACCATAAGTCATATATAAGAGGAAAAAGCTAAAAGGGAATCTCACATTGTATTTCAGGATGTAGAAGGACGATTCACTGGCAATTGTTACTAGATCACCACTGTCAGCCCAATAAAGGTTCTGAAATGTTCAAGATCAATTAGTTATAGCTAACGATTTACTTTAAAAACAGTCCAATAACATCCAATATTCAGAAGGGAAACTATGACGTTACCTTCACTGTAACATCAATTCTTCTAATCAACCTGCACTCAACCCAATCATAGAAACAAATGAAATTGTTTGAGCACATCGCCAACAAAGTTCCACCATAAATGCGCTCAGCTGAGAAGGTTGGCCGAACACTCCTCTTTTCCTGAAACAAGTCACCTTATTTAGTATATAATATTTCCAAGAAAACGTTTTGTCTCTGTTACAACTTACGACCATACATGAAGAAAAAATTTCCTTTCATGATACAGTACTCAAAGTACATACCAAGAAAGGGTACACACCTGGAAATTTTTGCTGAAAATCTTAATTTTTGATGTACTTTCCCTGACAGCATATTCTCCATCCAATGACCAAACAAATTCCAGTGCTGAACCAAATGATCTATTTCTCCAAGCCAAAGCTGTATATATGATGTACTCACCATCTCCACAGACAACAACGAATCTACCATTGGGATTGTGTTTTAAGCTCTGGATCACAAAATCGAACATGAAATAAGTAATCTTTATAGAATATGCGTGGACACCTAAATCATCCAGAAAATGGTATTTCAAGTGATAAAGGATGCTCAAGATGCAGGTGCAATATAACATGAACATAAAATAATGGAGATTTTCTATGTATACCATAAGATTAGAAATATGTTTCATCTACAACACATACAAAGAATTTTAATACATCCGAATGCAGATATATAGCTTCAACAAATATGATAATGAAGGCATTATTCATGGCACATATATTAGATGAAAAAAGAAAAATCCCCACTTACTTGTGGATAAAGATCACAAGTGCCAAGCTCCTTAACAGCCAAAGGCAATCTCTCTCCGTCAGTAACCTAAAACATAGGGCAAAAGCTTATAATTCAAAATGGAAAATAATAATTTACCCTTCAATATGCAAGGTCAGGTAGCAACAAAGAAGCTGGTTTAATTGAGTCCCAACCTCATAATCTGCTCCAATGCTTTTAATGTTCACAGTTTGTATTTCATTGTGCTTGGACCATATAATCTTTCCACTACTGTCCATACTAGCCACAGGTACTTCTCGACCTATTTTAACCATAATGGTTCCTTCATCATAGCCAATCACAATCCTGCAAAGACAATATGAAAGTCCCACATCCAGTTGTAATCAACAAAGAAGAAAAGCTTCAGATAGATCCTAGTAGGTGAACAATCACACAGAATTGTTCAACCAGAGGAATTTTTCTACTGAAATATTTGAGGGGAAACAAAATAATCTCTTTCCAAGAATTTTGCAGATAATGCAAGATTGACAACAAAGTATAACATACTTGATCACTATGTAACTCCTCCAAATCAATTCAGACACTTCAACAACAATTTTTTTATACTTTTGTTAAGAAACCATAATCAGAATGCTTACTTGCATGAACCCTTCATGTATCCAATAGTCCAAACTCTTTCCAGAACATAGTTCAATGTGTTCTCAAGCCTGAAAGTCAATGGAAGACATTACATTTTAAGAGAGAAAAACATTTCATTGTTAACATAAACCAAACTTCCCTCCAGTCTCCAGCTTCAACCCAAAGAAGAAAAGGACGAATGATAAAAGCTACATACAGGTGTAAGCAAAAGACAAGAGAAGGAAAAGATATAACTAACAATATTTTAAAAAAATTAAAACCAAATCCCACTTCTGGATGAAAATAAGGCAGCAAATTTGTTGCAACAGTTCCCAACTATGGTTAGATCAAATATTCAGCAGTTCATTGAAGATTTACATAGTTTAATCAGTCCAGGAACATGATTCAAATATAGCTGCAACGCAAACTACCAATTTCATAAAGCAATTATAAAATGTATAAACAACTAAAACATGCCTTGATCATCTTCTAAAACAAAGAAAGGGGAACATCTCCTTAGCACATAACACACCAAAAAATATCCTACATAAAAAAAAGGTCACCTATAAGTTGTTGCATGCCATATTCTAACAATCCCATCCTCAGAACCAGTTATGATTATAGGAAGCTCTGGATGAAAGCATACTGCAGAGACATTATGTGTGTGGCCTTCAAGCGTTTGGACACAACTTTTGGTTTGATAATCCCACACCTGTTAAACAATATACCAATATCAAGACAGGTCTCCAAAGTCATAAAAATAAAACCACAATTGAAATTGAAAGTAGACCTTGGCAGTGTGATCATCAGAACCAGTAATCAGATAAGGTTTATCGCCACCAGTAAAATAATCAACACAATTTACTCCCTTCTGATGCGCGTCCAACGTGAAATTTGGGTCCGGAGAGCCAAGGTTCCAAATCTAAAAAGGAGAAGATGAGATGCAATCCAAAATATTCCATCCAAAAAGCAAAAATTCCACTGGAAAAGATAAATGCAAAGATAGTAGTCACACCTTTATGGTTCGATCAAGGGATGCGCTAGCAAAAGTATTGGTGTCTTTTGGATTAAAGGTCACTTGCATTACATAATGTGAATGTCCCTCAAAAATCTGAGTACACACCCAACCCTTCTCCCAATCCCAAAGTTTTATAAGCATATCATCTGATGATGATAACACATAAGGGAGGGTAGGATGGACGGCCACACACCTAATGTAATCTGTATGTGCCTCGAATACTTTAATCTTATCCATTGTATTATAATTGTAAACACGAATAAACATGTCATCAGCTCCGGCAACAACCCACTGTTTCCGTGCTATAAATTTGGCTGACCTAACTGCAAAAAAGAATGCCACAAACATCAAAGTAAATGCTGATTGTAGAAACAGTGAAAACAACCAAAGTGGCCAAAGGCTGGCTGTGATATCGGATACATAATAATAAAATCAAATACCTGGCAATTCAGTGACCTCAAAAGACTTTGCCATGGTCTGAAGGATAAAGAAGTTTTGAGTTAGAAGGAAAACACAGATAAAATCATAATAGAATGAAGAGATAAAAAGAATGATCATAAAATATCCATCAACCTCAATAATTTGTACAATTAAAAACATGGGGAAGATTTTTCATAGAATCTGAACAGAAAAAGAAAGACATTTTGCAGTTTCTTTATATTAACTAATCAGTTAAATGCTGGACATTCCATTAAATTGTGCTATAAGATGCTTGCTCTAATCGCATTTTCCAAAATAGTTACCTACTAAAACAAAAGGCATAAAGAACAAGGTAGAACAGGAATCAATTTCCAATTCACTTCACTGATTAGAAATGCGGGATGTAAATTGCACTTTTCTGATATCAACTTTATAATAATTTTATTATCATAGTCAATCAATAATACCAAGAGAAAGTTTGAAGGCAGTTACAAAGACAAAATACAATGTAAAAACCCAAACCTGTGACTGGTAATTCCAGATAACAACAGCCTGAATATAAACTCGCCAATATCCTGCAATAGCAAGTATATCAAACAACAGTCTACTTTAAAGTTCTCCAAGTTTCTTCAAGCTAAAAAGGTCTGTCATCTTTTAAATTAGTCATCATTCAGTAATTGCCACTACTATCATACGTAGATGTTATCCACAGAATATACATAGCTGTAAGAACCCAGTTTACCATGGTTCAGTTGGATGTAGATCAACAGACTTTACTCTCTCTGATCTTTGAGCAAGTTTCCTCTGAGACACAAAGCAAAAAAGGAAAAACTGTCAGTATCAGAAACCTGTATGTACATAAATTAGATGCAATCCAGATATAGGAACCAAAAATGAAGATAGAATTGTGGAACTATACCTTGATTTCAAGTCTGAGAGTCTGTTGAAACAAAATGAAAAAGAAACAGAGGAAAACGAAACACATCAGCGTCAAATCAAACACCAGATCTCACAATAATCAAAATACAAAATCCACATATTATCCCTGAGAAAACGAAATAAAGTTCAGAATCTCAGCCACACCGTATCGCGAAATCCATCACTCACACATCTAACACACACTCAGATCTTATGCAAATTCAAGACCCCACCATTCCGTTTGGCTGCTAAACAATCGAAGAGAGCAGATCTACGCAGAACTTCAAATCGAAAGTTAAAACATCACCGTCACACTCACAAGAGCACCATTTTCAAACCCATGACAGACCCAACACTCGCAGATAAATCGAATAACCATAAAAATAGAAAAAGGTCCAAATCAGTTGCATGAAAAAAAAGTAAATCGAAAAAAGAAAACAAATCAAAAAGAAGAAGATCGCCGTAACCATGACATATGATGGTAGAGGTTACGATTTGGGTTTGAGAGAGATCCATCACATACGATGGTAGGGATGACGATGATGCCGAAGGTGGTGTTTCAGCAGAGGCCATGTTTGAGAGAGGGAGATCGTTGCTGTGTTTCTAGGCTGTTTATTCTCTAGAACTTTCAGAACGGAGAAAAGAAAAAAAGGCCTTTTAAGGACGTTAAAGCTACCGTTAGATTAAAAACCCTAGAAATGAGAACCCATACCTGCAAGAGAGAGAAGGCCATAGCGAACAGGAACAAGAGCTTTCCACTGAGAGTACTTGTGTCGTCGGGAGAGAACGAAAGGGCCCTGTGAAAGGGTTTTAAAAAGACGCAAACAAAAGAGAGAGAAGAAAATATAAGCCGAAGAGAGATAACGTACCGTGTGTGAAGATCTGAGCACGGAGAGAGCAGATCTGGAGAGAACCTGTGTCGCCGGGACAGAACGAAAGGGCTCTGTGAAAGGGTTTTAAAAAAACGCAAACAAAAGAGAGAGAAGAAAATATAAGCCAAAGAGACGATAAGAGAGATAACGTACCGTGTGTGAAGATCTGAGCATGGAGAGAGCAGATCTGGAGAGAACTTCCGTCGGATTTTCTTCATGGAACGCCTTGGCTTCTGCTTCTGGTGAGAAGGAAGAACATTCGAGAGTGTCGGCGTGTGAGATACATAAGAGAGACGAGCAATTAATATTAGCCGTTAGATTAAATGGACGAACGGGATGGATTGCGTCGTCGTCCATCCCGTTCGTCCTTAGTATATATACTTAATAAAGTTCGGTAAGATGCCTTGAAATTGGAGTCTGTTAGTCCAACAATTTACTGAAACGTCACCAATTTACAGAGCCTTACACTCTGACGGTGGCCATATACAATAGTAGCAACAACACAAATAAGCACATCTTTAAGCATAAATATATTCAATCCTTTATAAAGCTATTACATGCCTTGGTTGTGTAATTTCAACTTTGGAACGGCAATTTTTATCTCTGAAAAAACGAGTGCTATATACTAAATTTGCTCTTAATTTCTTTTTTTTCCTACTTTGCAGATGATTCTAGAAGTATTTTTGACTCAATTCACAATTACAAGATATTTTTAATTATTTGTTAAGTTGCCCATCTTATATTTTATTGTATAATTTCTATATTTAAATTGCATTTAAATTTTGAAAAATATATATTTATATAGCAGAAATTTAAATAGAGAATTAAGCAATTAATTTCTTAAATTAAATAAAAATAAATGATTGCACTCCTGCACCTCATAAGTGGGACCTGATGTTCAAAAAGCATTAAATGATTTTTTTTCTTTTACCTTTAGCAAAAGCCTTAAAGCCAATTGTTTTCATCATATTTATCTTTAAATGAACAAAAGAAAATAAATATTAAGCTAGAGATAGAAAATTAATCCAAATCTAACTTAAAATTAAGAAAATTAACCCAAATCTAACTTAAAATTAATTATTCAAATCTCATTTGGTTGAATTTAATTCAAATACTCAATCTTGATTGAATTTGAATTTAATAGAATATTTATATTTGAAAAAAATATGAAAATTAGACTGATTTAATCTAAAATTAATAAATTAAATTATATTTGATTAAATTCGAACTCAAATATTTTAATATGATAATGGGTTTATATTAGACCCCGAGTCTTTTTGCAAGTTGGGATTATTTATCGAGGAACTATTGGCAATTAGCTATGTGTAAATAAGAAAAGAAATGGTGAGAATGAAATGAAATGGAAAGAGATTTATTGAACCAAAAGCTATAGGATTGGTTAAAGTGTTTAAGTTGGAAAATTTTCTGTTGGACTTAAGTTCTAATTTAGTCTCTAAGAGTTTCAATTTTTTGAATGGAAATTGAGCATGAAATGTTGTTTCAATTTAAGGATGGCTTGGACATGTTTGAATTATAATTTTTGAATTTCTAAACCAAATTGAATGACTTTGGTGTTATTAGAAAATTAAGACAATGAGGGACATTTTCTAAAAGGAATT
>JANKOD010000001.1:8648879-8661681 GCA_026284645.1 Erythroxylum acuminatum
TTCAAATATCAAAGTCCTCAAATCTTTTCTCATCAATTTTTCCTTAAGGCACAAAACTTCTATAACACAATTCATATACAAAAACACTCCTTGAATTTCATTTAATATTTCTAATTTCCACTAAAATTCGCGGTCTAACAACTAGCCTTTGAATTTGAAGGAACCAAATGCAAGCATCAACCATATAAGGATCTTAATTCTTACCTCTCGACAATTAAAGTAACAAACTTGAACTTTAGAGGTTATCATCTTAGCTAGAGTAACAATCATAAAGAAGATTGACTTACTTACATGAAGCTTGAATAAGTCTTAATTAACTAAGATTGGTTACTAATATTCTCAAATAGCTTTGCTTATTTCTATGAATGTCTGAGCTTTGACCATAGCCCAATTGTGGTATCAAATATGGCTGAAACAAAATCCATAATTAGCCCATTCAGGTTTTTTAACTACTTAGCTTCCAAAGTAGGCTTGAACCCCCTACTCAGGCCTCTTAAATCCTTCTAACTTTACAAAAATATAAAAACTATCTACTAAGAGCTCAAGAAACTACAATTACAATTTATGCCAGACTTCATAATGAATAAGTAAAGGGCCAAGGAGACAATTCTTACAAGACAAAGAATTGTATTTAAACCAAATGATAATGTGAGTATATCCCTAGAATAGGAAGCATTGAAAGAATCAGGAATCCCTTTAAATTCATAATTCAATTATGAAGCAGAAGTCAAGGGTAATATGGATGAAGAAGGGAGATTATAATACTAAATTCTTTTATAAGAGTTTACTAGCTAGAAGGCTTAGGAACAACATCTCCCTACTGGAGTATGAGACTATAACTATGATTACTGATCAAAAACAACTCCTTATCCCAGTTAGAGATTACTTTGTCAATGTAATAGGAACTAGAAGCAGCTTAGTGCAAGTTCCAAATGACTCAAGCAACCTAACTTTTAAGTCTTTATCCCCTGAGGAAATTACCAACGTGGTGTTTAGTATTAATCCTCACAAAGCTCTTGGAATTGATGGATTCAATGGTTTTTTTTCATAATCCTAGCACCTAGTAAGTAATGATGTGAATGAAGTTGTCCTTAAATTCGTCACTAGCTCTAAAATGTTAAAAGCTTGGAATGAAACTCTGTTGTGTCTTGTCCCTAAAAAGCCTTGTCTTTCCTCAACTAGGGACTATAAGCCATCTCCTATTGTACTATATTCTACAAAATTATCTCTAAAACTCTTGCTAAGAGACTCAAGAAAATTTTGCCTAATTTGATAAGCTCTCCATAAGCATCCTTCATCAAAGGAAGATATATAGGAGATAATATCTTAATTGTATAAGATCTATTCAAACATTATCATAAAAAAGGTTTAGGGAGGAATTGTGCTATAAAATTATATGTCTATAAGGCTTTTGATACTCTAGAATGGTGATTCTTGCTTTAGGTGCTCCAATCTATAGGTTTTCCTAAACTTTTTTTTCTCTTGGATCTAAGCTTGCGTCACTACTACTTCCTTTTGTGTCATGAAAAATGGAGAAATGACTCCACTTTCAAGGAGCAATAGGGCTAAGACCAGAAGACCTTTTATTCCCTTACCACTTCACATTAGCAATGGAAGTCTTATCTACGTTGTTAGAAAAAAGCATCAGTCATGAGTGTACTTTCAGATATCACAAGAAATGTTCTCAACGTAAAATATCTCACTTTTCATTTGCAAATGTTCTCCTCTTTTGTGATGGCATGAAACTTATGATGAATTCCATAAAGACTTTCAATGGGTTCTCGTCTATGTATCAACAAGGAGAAAAGCTCAATAATCCTTTCCAACGATTGTGAGAACTTGAGTAGTAAATTGATAATAACTACTAGTATAACCCTTGTATCCCTCCCAATGAAATATTTGGGAGAGCCAATTTTCTCAAGAAGATTGTCCTATAATGATCATCAAGTGTTATATGAAGCTGTCAGATCAAGGATTGGTAATTGTAAGTACAAGGCTATATATTACCCAAGAAGATTGCAACTAGTTTCACAAGTGTTAACCAATTATATTACTTATTAGGCTTCTCTTTTCTTACGTCTAAAGAAACTATTGAAGAACATTGAAAAGTTAAAGAGAATTTTCCAAAAGGCCGGGGACTTGAACATCAAACTATTTAAAAGGTAAGTTGGTCTAATGTTCAGCTTACTAAGCAAGAGGGAGGATTGGAAATATTCTCTGCAAGACTTGAATTTAGCTCTTTTTTCCAAATGCATATGGAGGATTATTAATGAGAAAAACTCTTTATAGGTAAGATGGTTGCATAGTTACTACTTAAAAGGTAAAAGCATCTAGAGGGCAAAACCAATAATGGACTCATCATGGAGTATACTATAGATTTTTTGTTTAGTCCTATATTAGGATGCAATTTGGTGATGGCTCCACATCCTCTCTTTAGTTTGACAACTAGAGCCCTAAAGGCCCCTGTATTTGTTACCAAAATACAATATTTTTAAACTATTCTTTCCAACTGAAGCCAAAGTTAACTCCCTGATTAGCTTAAGACAATGGTGTAGTATTGGTAGATTCTCAACAGCTCTAAGAGGTTAGTCTCTTAACTACTCACCTAACCTTTCTTTGTATAATAAAGCTATTTGGAGCTTTAATTCCGTAAGAATATCCTTTACAAAATCATATAAGTTAAGCCTTAGGCCCATAGGGACTTCTATTCCTTGGAGCATAGTGGTTTGGAACAAAATTGATCACCTTGTCCTGTGATTAGCGGTTATTGAAAAATTACCTATATATGACAATGTTAAGATCTGCATTCCAACTCCTCTACATTCAAGTTGTAAGCTATGCAATATGAATGGTGAAACACTAGAGCATCTATTCTTTGATTGTCCCTTTGCTAACTCTATATTGAATAGCATATTATCAAAATGTGAAGCTTCTAATCCACCCATTATATAGAATGACATAATGCAGCGGATCATGAATCCTCCAATGAAAAATGCAGATGATATCCTATTCCTTCAACTATGTCTATCTTGCTCAATTTATCGGATATGGTGAGAGAGGAATCAAAGGATATTCAAGGGCACTCCAACTATAGTATGGAGCCTAAAATAAAGATATAGAACTTTATCAAGAATGCAACATTAACCAGAGGTGCTGAACTGAAGCTTTCCAATTTCATGGTTACCCAATAGGTAACTCTAATCAACTTCACTATGCACAGATGTCTTTTGTTTTCTCAATTTGTAACTGAAGTGATTAATTTGTCTTAGTTTTGAGTCATCCTTTTATATTGACTATGTAATGTTGGAGCTATAGCTTTGTTAATATCATTTATTCAACTTTTTAAAAAATCAATTTTAAAATTTAATATAAATTGAAGTAGAAACATTTATATTAAACTTACATCTAAACTAATATATGTATACAATTGACCTATTAAAGGCTAATGATTCCTTCACATTTAAAGCCTAAAATCCAATTATTTATTATTCTCTCTTCCTTTGTAATGAAATATATAAAATAGAGTTATTTCAATATAACTTGAACAGATGATTTTTTGATGAATACAACTCATCAGAGAAGCTGATGTATCATCTAATGTTACTGTATTATCATTTTTTTGTGATACAACGGACAAGAAAAATCAAAACACCCTATCTACCGCAATGATCTGCGATACAAAAGACCTTGCTGGTCACGGTGGAGTTGATCCCTGACTAGATGCGGGGGCTCTTGCAGAAAATGCATTCTGGGTCTAGAGAGCGCTGCGAGAGAGGCCAGACTGTCTGGACACTGGTTTCCTTCCCTACACATGTGCTGGATCTGCACTTTCCACGTGCAATGGATGAGGTCACGGGTACCTATCACCAAAAAAGAAATCTCAGCAGATTGTGTAAACGCTGAAGAAAGGATATTGATAACCTCTAAAGAGTCCACTTCGACGATTACTCGTCGATATCCTAGCGTCTAAGCCAGACGGAGTCCTGAATGGACCCCCCAGAGCTCGACAGCTAAGGGTGAGGCGCTGCCAATGTGATGTAGGAAGCCCCTTTGCCATTGCCCATGACAATCTCTAAGCAGCCCGCCAGCTGCTGCTACGCTAAAATTATGTTTGACCGCCCCGTCGATATTAAGCTTGATCCATCCCTCCATCGGTTTGGTCCATCCTGTGATCTGGCCAGCGGGTCAACTCTGATCTCGATAAACACAATTTTCAGCTAAACGTGCTCTAACTATCCAGTTTCCATAGTCTAGAGTAATCTTGGCCCCGTCTGTTGGCCACTCGAAATCAATCTAAAAGATGCTTTTTTTTCGCCATCGCCATAAGGACCAGCAGGCAACACCAAAGATTATGGCTCAAGGGATTTGCTGCAGCTGCGATTGTTTCATAAGATTGGCTGTGACCCACCGCTCCATATCTTGATGGAAGAATTCCGTGTCAACCACAGCCGAGGGGAACTTGCTCCAGAAATTTCGCGCGTGTCTGCAATCTCGAATAACATGTAGAGCGAACTCCTCAGTCCAGTAAAAATAACAATTGCTATCCGCTGTGAGATGTCAAACCACCCGCTGGTGATTGGTTAATAGCTTTTGCTTAACCATAAGCCAAAGGAACGCCCTAAGCCTCTGTGGGCCTGGCCATTTCCAGATGGAATCCCAGTAGTTACGAGAGTCGGGCTCTGTATTTTCGTCAATTAAATCATAGGCTGAAGCTGTTGAAAATCTCCCATGGGTGGTTTGTCCCCATGTAATCACATCTATCATCGTGCTTGCTAGATTGAGGTGAACCGCCACTATGTCCAGGCAGACGGTGGAGGGGAGGTATTATTGGAACAGGTTCCATTGCCAATGCCCGTCATCATCTGTGTACTCCTTAATTGTGGCAGAAAGAACGTTTACGGGGAGGGAAGTGATCACAACAGAAATAAGGAGCCCCCAATCCTTCACCCAATTATCCATCCAGAATAAAACCCTTCGCCCATTTCCCACTTTCCACCTTATGCCTTAGCGTACAAAGATCCAAGTGGCTGCGATACCCAGCCAGGTTCCCAAAGCCCTCGGTCTAGCAATCTTAGGTTGGATAAAGGTGGGGTCTAGGTGATACTTAGCACGTAAGGTCCGAACCTAGAAAGCTGTGGGCTTTGCGAGTAAGTCCCAACCTAGCTTAGTGAGAAGAGCATCGTTGGTCGATCTAAGGCACTTAAGACCGAGGCTCCCCAATTTCTTGGGTTGACACACATGCTCCCACTTAACTAGATGCAGCTTCCTAGTGTCTCCCGTCGATCTCCAAATAAAGTCTCGCATGGTTCGCTCCAAGTTATCACATAGTTGGCGCGGGAGGCGGACCGTTTGCATAGTGGAAATGAGGAGCGCTGAAATAACATAATGGGTTAGAGTAACTCACCCAGCAAGAGATAGATACTTTTCCTGCCATCTTGAAAGTTTCGTGCGCACATTATCCAGGATATACTGATAGGTATCCCTCGTGGTACGCTCATAGACCATAGGGACACCTAGATACTTCCCAAGATTCGTGGTACGAGTGAAGTTAAGGAGCTGGCTAATCCTCTGCACCAAAGGTGGGGAGACGTTTTTGGAGAAGAAAATTTGATTTTTGGTCATGTTCACCTTTTATCGCGATGATTGGCAAAAAACTTCCAACGTGTGCTCTATGGTATGCATTGGGGCCTCTGTGGCTTCCGCAAAAAGCACTAAATCATCAACAAAGAATAAATGAGAGATCAGCCTCTCCATGCATAGCACAAAGAGGTAAGGAAATAATGGGTCTCCTTGTCGAAGACCTCTAAAGGGCTTAAAAGGAGCCGTATAAGTACCTTACCAATCAACCTGCATTATGACAGTGGTAACATACTTCATGATGACTGTGATAAGTCGCTCTGGGAGCCCAATGTCAATAAGCGTATCTTGAATAAATTCCCATCTTAGTCGATCATAAGCCTTTTCCAAGTTTACCTTGATAGCAAGAAAGCCCTTGTTTCCCTTCTTCTTGCACATCGAGTGGATGGCTTCCTGAGCGATGATGATATTATCGGTAATATGCCTGCCCGGAATGAAGCTGCACTGGGTCTCCTCAACCAGATGCTCCAGTTGATTCTTAATCCAATTCATGATGACTTGCAAAACAATCTTATAGAGCACCGTACAGAGACTAATTGGATGGAAGTGAGACATATTGGTAGGGGTGGGGATTTTAGGAATTAGAACCAGTATGGAATTATTCGAGTCCTCTTCCCACCGATCGGAGCTAAAAACCTCCTGGATGTAAGCTACTACCGCAGGCCCAACCTGCCGCCATTGCTTTTGAAAAAATAGGGCGTTGAATCCATCAATCCTTGGAGTTTTATTCGGATTCATGTCGAAGGCTGCCTTTTGTACTTCTAGCTCGTGGATTGGCGATTTAGGACATTAGTCCCCTCCTCAAAGATTTTTGGGAATACTCCCGAGATTGGAAAAGAAGGCATAGTACCTTCCTCAGCATAATACAGGTGAACAAACTAGCCCCGGGCTAGCAAACCCAGTTGAACTGGGTCGGATATCTGTAAACCATTAGGGTTTAGGAGATGCTCAATCTTCGTCTGCCTTCTTTTAGTAAGGGTAACAGTATGGTAATATCTTGTATTCTGATCCCCTTTCGAAATCCAGTCACATCGGGCTCGTTGTTGCCAAAAAATTTCTTTTTCACAAAGAACTTGGGCTAGATCTTCACTCAGCTTATCTTCCAAATCCAAAAGGTCATCCGTGGTGTTAGCAACTAGTGCCCGTTGGATACCCTTTAGTCGCGCGGTTATACGCTCTTTCCTATGAAAGATATTTCCGAATTCCTCTTTGTTCCAATTCAATAGATGTTTGGAGAACGTACTTAATGATTGGCAGAGCGTCTCTTCTGTAGGATTCCAGTGCTTCGTTACCACCTCCTCAAATCCTGGGTGTGTGAGCCAAACATTCTGGAATCTAAAAACCGAAGAGCCAGGGTGACGAGTAACTTATGGGCATAAATGGAGCAGTATGGGTCGATGATCGGAGCCTAGGAAAGGTAAATGATGGTTTTCCATATGCGGAAACTCCCGTAACCAGTTAGAAGAGCCAAAAGCTCGATCCAATCTGGCTTAGATCATATCTCGTCGCCACGTAAACTTAGATCCTATGTAGCCCAGATCATGGAGCCAACAACCATGCACCCACTCTTGGAAGGGTTTGTTCACCACGCTTGTGGAACGGGCTCCCCCACGTTTATCCGTATGATCGAGTTTGACATTAAAGTCCCTTCCTACCAGCCAAGGGCTGCGAATAGAGGTACTAAGCCAACGTAAGACTGGCCAAAGGAACTTTTGATTAGTCATTTGAGGACTAGCATAAACTGCTGTAAATTCAAATTCACGAGAAGCATGTTTGATGATTGTGTGAACGAATTGTCTATGAGCTGCCACCACTATTATATCAAAATCCGCTTTCCATAACAGTCATATCCCTCCCGAGAATCCCACCGTTTCAACTCTAAACGAGAAGTCAAAACCTAAAGTATGAACCACAGCTGAAGCCTTATGACCGCTAATCCAGGTTTCAAACAAGACTAAAATCTCAGGTCGATACGTACGTAAATAATTACACAGGATGGTTAAAAATTGAGGTCCACCTGCGCCTTGGCAATTACATATGATAATTGACATAAAAATACTCTAAATCAAAAGAGCAGCTTAACTATTGGGTGCTAGCGGTACCTGCTTCGAGTACTTCCTGGGTACTTGTAGCCAGTTATGTCGATACAAGTTCCTCAGCTAGGTGCTGTTGGTTCAACCCCTCCGAGATTGCCATCACAGATCCTTGTTTGGGTTGTCCAATAGAGGTGGTACTAGGTCCCTCTCCAGTAAGGCCAGTCGCCTCCTAATCCTCTATTCCTTCCATAACTTGGATGCGCTCTTCGATCCTCGGTTCACTAGTGGGAACTAGCTGAGGATCACACACCATTTCTGTATGGAAGGGAATTTCAATAGCTATATGTTGACCCGACGGGAAAGGCTGAAGCTGAATTTGGGGGACACTGGCCGGCCTGCTGGGTGATGGGTTGTGGGCCTGGGAAGTTTCTCCCCTAATAACTGGTATGGGGTTTGGTGGGTTTCCTTTGGCGGGCTTCCTGGACTGTCTCTTTGACCCATTGGCCTTGAACACATGGCCCACCTGGGGGTTCTTACCTTTATTCATCTCTGTGGTCACATTAAAATGCTATGCAGCACCAAAGGGGTTCCTTGGGGGTGGGCCCACCTGGCTATTGTTTCCCTCCGTGGTTAAGTCATTCTGTGCAGCTAGCAGTGAATATCTCGAGCCCCTCTTCGGCGTCACCTCACTGTCTCATTCCTCCCTAGTTGATCGTTAAAGGGGGTTGCTTTAGACCGCTGGCGTGGGACGCTGATTGGCCGTGGAAATGCGTTGCAATGGAGGCCTGGTGTTTCGCCGGAGCACCTGCGTCCACGGGCCATATCCAGGAGGGTTGTTGTCCTCTATTGCCATGGTCGAAATGGGCTCTGCAATTATCTGTTCCGGCTGACCATCTCTAGCTTAAGGAGGAAGGCTGGCTGGTGTCAGAGAAGGGCGTTCTGGACAGTTCGCTAATACATGGGTAATCCGTCCACACGTGAAACAGAGCTGAGGAAGACCTTCGTAAGCTATCCGAAGAGTCTCTCCGTCCAACTCCACACTATGCCGTAAAGGTAAGCTCAGGTCGACATCCACATCCATCTGTGCGAACCTTCCCCGATGCGATTTCAACGTGGCTTCATCAATCCTCACAGTCATGCCTTCCAAATTGCCTATAGCTTGCAAGATTTGCGGGTGGTATCTAGCAATGGACAAGTCAGGCACTCTGATCCAAACCATCGCTCTGTTAACCTGATCTTGGGATGGCCGGAATGTTGAGACCCACCATTGAGCCGACAACACTTGGCCAAAGATAATCCAAGGTCCTTGCGTCAATGCCTTGAGGTAATCAGCATCCTCCTTAAAGCGCACCAGGAAGTAATCGTTGTCTAGATCAACGATTTTCATCTAGCCCAAAGGAAGCCACATTGCCTGCAGTCGCGAGCTAAGAAGACGGTAGCCAATTCTGCGTCCCAGCAATTTGATGACTATAGCCTTAGCCTACCTGGTATCAAGTTTGGATTTGAGGGTGTGAGAGAGGGTAATGCTGCCTCCTTCTTCCCCGGATATGAGGATGTCCCCTTCTTCAATGTCTATATCATCCTCGTCTAGCCAGTCGCCTACGTAAGATTGCATGGTAGCCATGGCGTCTCTAGACACTGCGGCACTATATGTGGGTTTGGGAATGGAGGTAGGCTCATCCTCCCTTTTACGGGTGCGGCCCCGCTTAGCTAGTTACTCTTCAAGAGCAGGGGAGTCCATAACCCTCCCAGGGGAATGCAAATGTTAGTAAACTGATAAAAACAACCCAGTAATCTTTCGCTAGCGAGAAAGGAGCCAAGGTTCGAGTGAGAGAACAGTAGATCTTCTAGAGAGAGGTCTGTATTATCAGTATTTAAATTGACAAAGAGACTAACTCTCAAATAACCAAACTTCTTCAAATCCCAATAAAAGACGAGAAAATTTCTAAGTTTCAGTTTTGATTTTACTGAGGTACTTTCTATATCAGTTAATTGCAATTGACTAGCTAAATGCCAGGAGTTTTTGTATCAAGTTATAATTCCTTTAGGAGTTTTTTTATTAATATAATTTGTTTTAAATTAAAAAATTCATGAGAATGAATAAAAATAAATATTATTGTGAAATCTAATTCAACTTAAAATTTCACATTACAAATTACGTAAAGAGATTTCTTTATAGTTAAAATAATACAATCCATTTGAAATTTAAAAGATTAATTTTAATTGTACTAAAATTCAACCTCTTCCACATTCATACTATCATTAATTATAACTTAATATAAAATAAAATTTTAGATATGGATAATTTTAATAAAAATTACTAATATTGAAATAAAATTAATCAAAAAGTAATTTTTCTTTAAAATACTAAAAAGAAAATTTATTTTTATACGTAGCCTTTTAAAACTATTTAAAAATAATAATTGATTGATTTTATAGTTAAATTGTCATATTGATTTATTGTCATATTGATTTACTTCTCTACTTTTTATACATTTATTATATAATTATTAAATATAATTAAAGAAGCATAACATTGAATATTATAGTAATTAAAAATATATACTAAAACTTTAAGGTGAAGAGATTTTTATAAATACTAAAAAACATTTGAAATTTAAAACACATAATTGTTATTGTACTAAAAATTAATCTCTTTCATAATTCATAGCACCACTAATCATAATTCCTATTGATAGAAAATATTATATTATTTAAAACACCAAAAAACTATTGTCTTCTTTAATGTGAACTCTTAAAATTATTAGATTTAAATTATATCTCAAATTATTATACAGTCATGAATTCTTATTAAAGAAACATAATTGAATATTATAGTAATTTTAGAAGATTAATATATTGATTAGTGGGCACAGTTCCTAATTCTTATCTTGAATGAAAGTTGTTGGCTTGTTGAACTCGAGGCAATCGGTTACCTCAGCTGGTCTGCATTCGGGAGTAAAGTGCTGCAACTAAATTAAATACGGCTTGTCCAAAGGTTCATCTTTTACGGCCAACGTCAGAGGCCTTCTTCAAGACAGCTCAGGTGGTTGGCTTGGAGGCTTTGTACATAACATAGGACGTTGCTCTCTTACCTCAGCTGAGCTGTGGGGAGTTCTTTCTGGTATTCAACTTGCAGGGCAGAAGGGATATTGCAAGATTGTCTTAGAAGTGGCCTCGTTAACAGTTATAAACATTCTGTTGTCCCCATATATGCGTTCAATATCCCTCAATTCTTTGGTCCTTGGCATTAACGAGCTTTTTTCCCAGAACTGAGTCGTTCAACCACGCCACATCCATAGGGAGCGTAACTAGTGTGCAGATTGGCTGACTAATTTTGCAACTTAGTTTGAGCTTGAGAGTATTTCACTAGAACATACACCCGTAAGGTACAACTCAATCCTCTTAGAGGATACGCGTTGGGGATTTATTTTCTATGACTAGTTTTGTAATTTTTTGGTTTTTATTCCCTTTTATGTAAAAAAAATCCACATTATTTAATAAATAAAAAATTAAATAGAAGTAAAGTGCTGCAATAAAAATCCACATTATTTAATAAAAAATAGAAATATGATCATTTTTTAAAAAATATTAAAATTAATTTTCTTCTTTTACGTGACCTTTAAAAATAATAACTTATTTATTTTATACTTAATTATTATCATACTATTCTTTATCTCTGTTAGACGTATTTTTATGGAATTATTTTGTAAAAAGTATTATAATTATTGCGTATTATTAATAACTTTTTTTATTTTTTATTGTCATATATTTATAATTAATTAGTTGTATAAACTCTTTTATAAGTTTCAAATTTATGTAATCATTTATTATTTAAAATTTTTATGTATACTTATACTCAAAATATAATGTCAGTCTAAATTGAAAAGAAAAACTTATGCCCAAACAATCAATTATAGTAACCAAGTCCTAAGGATCTCAACCTCTCTGTTAATTTACTTAATTTTGGTTGGTCAAAAATTGATATCTTCTAAAAATAAAGAGGAGGAAAGCAGAATTGAAGCTAAGTGGTTTTCCAACCGTAATTAAATATTGTTTGTAATGCAAATAATACTTATTATTCTTTTTTTTTTGGGTAAAAAATACTTATTATTCATATCTAAGTAAATAGTGAATTTGAACCTAAGATGTTGAAAAAGCTTTTTTAAAAATCTCATATGTTAAAGTACAATTTAATGCAACATTTTCTTTATTATTCCAGAAATTAACCGCCTGTATTTGTTAAAGTCTTTGGAATTTTGAAGGAGCCAATGAATAGAGCTATATCTTAATTTTGTGTAAACTTCCCGACAGAACCAATTACAAGCCAAAAGTTCCTAATTAAGCAAAAATTCACCTCGTTGCATGTCTTCTTTCTTTTTTAATCAACAAAAAATCGGGATTAATTTATATATCATGAGGCCAATCTTCTAATAAGTAATGTATTAAGTGAAATAACATTAGTTTGGCGCCCGAAAAATGTAACATTATTTAGTGGAAGTACCAACATGTGTGTTTTCTTTCTTGTACAATAATAAACAAGGACAAGTGGCTTCATACCATGTTTGATCTTAGAGCACGTTCAAGATGCACAGACAACATTGCGACGAGCGGATAGGCCAGGGAGGAGGAGGAGGAAGAGGCAGTTCTGGTAGAGGAGGTGAAAATAGAGATATGGGCGGAGATAATGTAGTCGGAGCTAAAGACAAAGATGGAGATTGGTGGCAATTCACCATGCAAGTGTTGAAACAATCGCTTTGGTCTTGGTTGAAAGATGAACACTTTCGATGACCATTAGCTGTGCATGTTGCTTGCAATGGTAGCATAAATAGCATTGTAGCTGTTAGGACAACCATCTCTGCCTTAGTTACATAATAGGTATTACTATTTACAATTTAATGATAG
This sequence comes from Erythroxylum acuminatum, assembly GCA_026284645.1. Taxonomy (NCBI): domain Eukaryota; kingdom Viridiplantae; phylum Streptophyta; class Magnoliopsida; order Malpighiales; family Erythroxylaceae; genus Erythroxylum; species Erythroxylum acuminatum. Next base: position 8,661,458 of record JANKOD010000001.1, read on the forward strand.
CATAAATAGCATTGTAGCTGCTAGGACAACCATTTCTGCCTTCGGGACCCTTTGGTTCTACTTCTGTTTTTCTGTTGTAGTTTTCGGTTTTCGTTTTCGGTTTTTTTGTTTATGTTTTTCTTTCAAATACAAACAAAAACCTGTTTAGTTGTTAATATTAATATAGCTGTATTTTTATCACTGATAATAATTACATTTTAGATAAAACTTAAAGATATATTACT
>JANKOD010000001.1:8678926-8689050 GCA_026284645.1 Erythroxylum acuminatum
AGGTTTAGGTCTTCTCTTATGAATGAGAAGTCACCATCTATGAATGGACGTCTATGCCTTTATGCTTGAACTTGGGCTTGGGCCTAGCACGACCGACCTAACCAGTTAGTTATAGCGTTAATGGTTAAGATGGAGTAAATTTACCACGCAAAGAACAAGCAATATGGATGGATGGCTGGCAGATCTCAGTAAAGAAAAAATTGGAGTTCAGGTTCTCTGTTCTAATTATCCTGGTTAGACATAAAATAATGTTGTATTGGACAGAAACAGGGCTATAAGTTATAACACGTTAATTAGGATAGAGAATTTCACGCCAAATTGGAAGAAGAGATAAAGAATCTACAGACAGCGACACTATTTTATCACAATCATTAACGCAGTCACCGACTTGTAATCTTAAACTCATCGAAACGACCGAAACACCCCTTCACGCATTCAACTGCTCATTAACTACCATCCCTCTCTCTCTCTCTCCCCTGTCTTGTTCTGCTCTTCTCTATAAATTCAATGCCATGCTCATTTGGTTTCTTCAAAAATATTTGGTCTGGTAAGAAAATGGGTGTCAACTCCAACAGAGTAGATGATTTCTCTTCTCATGGGAACACTCTCAAGATCACAGCAGAGGCAATAATGCCACCAACTGAGATACACAGAGTCTGCTTGCCACCCTACAAAACCACACTTGAGAAACTTAAACAAAAGCTTGGGGAGATCTTTTTTCCTGATGATCCTCTTTACAGGTTCAAGAACCAGACTTTGGTTCAAAAATTGGTTTTGGGTCTCCAGTTCTTCCTCCCCATATTTCAATGGGGTCCTGAGTACAGTTTAAGGCTCTTCAAGTCTGATATTATTTCTGGCCTCACCATTGCTAGCCTCGCAATCCCACAGGTAAACAACTGTTTGTGTATTAAGTTTCCTACATACATAAGCAGTGTTTTAGCACATATGGTTTTTATATATCTAGATGCTTGCAAGAAATCTTTAACAACAATTTACTGCATATATTCCATTTCTTTTTGGACCATTAGTGTGACATTTCATTTATTGATTTGTTAATTGAAACCGATGATATGATTTGTAAATTTCTTGCTTCTTTTCTTAAAGACCTGATTCCTTTTACGGTTCATTGCTTTTCGTTTCGGTTCACATGGTAATCTTCATCTTCAACTACCCGCGAGGTGATATGAAATCCTATAGACAAATATACATTCGTATGTAGTATGCGGAGAATAAGCTGACATTGGAAGTCTTTCTTTTTCTTTAATCTCTAAGAACAATCTGATATGGGTTCCTACATTTTCAGGGAATAAGTTACGCTAAACTTGCGAATTTGCCTCCTATAGTTGGGTTATGTAAGTCCCTCAGTTCCGCTAAAACTCTGTTTTTAATGTGTACAAACGTAAATTGGCATATATTTGATTTGGATGTAGATTCAAGTTTTGTGCCTCCTCTGGTGTACTCTATTCTTGGGAGTTCTAGGCACGTTGCTGTTGGTCCAGTCTCCATAGCATCACTAGTGATGGGGTCTATGCTGAGTGAGACAGTTCACCCTAGTGAAGAACCCATTCTTTACTTGAAATTGGCATTCACTGCCACCTTCTTTGCTGGTTTGTTTCAGGCTTCTCTAGGCCTACTAAGGTAATGATACCATATTCCTTCATGAACATTTCATAACCAAGGTGTGTACGAAATATGACAAAATTAAATCACTTAACATAGTAGGAAAAATGAAGAAGAAGCTTCTCTGCTCTTGGATCTTAACAGCTTGTCTTTTGCTACAGGTTAGGTTTTATTATCGATTTTCTATCAAAGGCGACTCTTGTTGGGTTTACAGCTGGTGCAGCTATCATTGTTTTTTTGCAACAACTGAAAGGGTTACTTGGGATAGTCCACTTCACTAGCAAGATGCAATTGGTTCCCGTAATTGCATCTGTTATCAATCATAGAAACGAAGTAAGCACCGCTGTAGTTGTGATGAAGAAGTAAAATATTGAAAAAGCTTTCTAATTCCTACTTGATGTACTGTAATTGTGATAAAGAAGTAAAATATTGAAAAAGCTTTCAAATACTTGCAATTGATGTACAGTGGTCTTGGCAAACAATTCTTATGGGTTTCATCTTTCTGGCGTTTCTGCTAACAACAAGGCATATTGTAAGTGTCTCACACTTTTGTCTACCAACGTAACTTTGCTTCTATCCTATATATTGCCGACTTATAACAAAGGATAATTTTTGCAGAGCACCAAGAAGCCAAAGCTTTTTTGGGTTTCTGCAGCAGCACCATTAACATCTGTGATTCTTTCAACCGTCATTATTTTCTGCCTCAGATCAAAGGTTCACAAAATCTCAGTTGTAAGAACTGAAAACTCAAGCCTGGTGCTTTGTCTACAATAATACAAAGTATCCTCCTACTTTGGCTTAACATTTGTTTGTTTGTTTGTTTTGTTCATTTTCCTTCAATAGATTGGTTATTTGCCAAAAGGATTGAATCCACCTTCAATTAATATGTTAGACTTTGATGGCCATTATCTAGTTCTTGCTGTCAAAACTGGTCTTGTGACTGGGATCCTATCTCTGACCGTAAGTTTCTCAGAATTATCCATCATAACATGATATCCATTTGAGAAACAACTTTCGGAATTAGCAGAAGCATAAATTTCATTTCCTTTTGATTTGCAGGAATCTTGATAAATTACTGCTGCAAAATGTTTCATTCTTTCCTTTCTTTCTTGCAGGAAGGCATTGCTGTGGGCAGGACATTCGCTGCTTTGAAAAACTACCAAGTTGATGGTAACAAAGAAATGATCTCAATTGGTCTCATGAACATGGCTGGTTCTTGTTCTTCATGTTACGTCACTACAGGTGATGATCCTCTATACTTCAACCTTTCTAGGCATCATTGTAATGGTCACAGTTTCTGAATCCTTTGTTTTCACTCTTCAGGATCATTTTCTCGATCTGCGGTAAACTTCAACGCCGGTGCACAGACGGCAATCTCAAACATAATAATGGCTGCAGCAGTATTAGTGACCCTCCTGTTTCTCATGCCACTGTTTCATTACACTCCAAATGTGATCTTGGCAGCCATTATCATAACAGCTGTGATTGGACTAATTGATTATCAAGCCGCCTATAAGCTGTGGAAGGTTGACAAGATTGATTTCTTGGCTTGTTTGAGCTCCTTTGCTGGTGTTCTCTTTGTATCCGTACCCATGGGTCTCGTCATTGCAGTAAGCTCTCTAGCCTGCTAGGTTTTCTCTTTCAAGTTTCAACTATTTATAGGAAAACTGAAGAAAACGTACCGAGATGCAAAATCTCCACTGTAGTTGCCGAAAAAATGAACAGAAAAGGGTTGAAATGAATTATCTTACGACTTTATCGCCGGAATTTTAGGTTGGAGTTTCAGTATTCAAAATTCTCCTGCATGTGACACGGCCAAACACTTTGGTTATGGGCAACATACCAGGAACTCAAATATACCAGAGCATCAAGAGATACAGGGAAGCCTTAAGGATTCCCTCATTTCTCATTCTTGCCCTCGAGTCTCCCATCTACTTTGCCAATTCCACTTACCTTCAAGAAAGGTTAGCTCACATCAGTATTGACAATTCTAATTGCTGCATTTGTGATTCAACGACATTGCATTCCGAGTCCTTTGTTGGTAAAAGTTTATCATTTCATAATTCTTCAATAAAAAAAGGAATGCCTAGGCCATGCATATCTGATCTTAATATTCTGTTGCAGAATATTAAGATGGATTCGAGAGGAAGAAGATTGGATAAAGGCCAACAACGAGAGTGCCCTCAAATGCATAGTTCTGGACATGACCGGTAGATTGCTCTTGCAACTCACGTCCATTTCTATAATTTTATGAATCAATCTAGTTAATGTTGAAATATATATTCACTTATACATTTTGGCATGAATAAATATATAACATAAAACTCCATCGCTCACAAACCTCTCAAAACTTTTCTGAAGCTGTGACAGCAATAGACACAACTGGAATCGACTTGGTATCTGAACTCAGAAAGATGTTGGAGAAAAGATCCCTTCAGGTAACAGGCTCTTACCGAATTAAATTTCCTGCAAAAAGTTGTTACTTCTCTTCTAACCTGGTCACTACTTCACCATGTAGCTTGTTCTGGCAAATCCTGTCGCAAGCGTTATGGAAAAACTATACCTGTCTAAAATGTTGGAGTCTTTCGGACCAAATGGAGTATATCTAACCGTAGGAGAAGCTGTCTCTGACATTTCAGCATCGTGGAAGTCTGAACCATGACTTCCTAAAACAAGGATCCCTACCCTAACCCTTTCGGAGTTTTGGCATCCAGGAAGAGTTCAAGCAGTGAAGAGGAGTTTTCTTTTATTATTATAATGTCTACTATTCAATTGTAGCTGCAATTTTGAGCAACTCAAAACTTTCTCTTGACTTCACCAAGACTGGTGAAGTTAAAGCTAATCCAATGCAGTTTGGTAGGCTTTAGCTCTATCCCAAGTTGACTCGAGTTGCATCTATACTAAAAAATTCACGTAATTTTTTTTCCTGAATCAACGGAAAGCTGATAAGAAAGTAAATTACCTTCTCTACACTCATGGAAACTCGTTAGTATACACATGTTCTGCTCCGTTCCACTAAGCAACAGTCCCCATTGAAGGACAACCAAGGAAAACCAGATGAATACAACTCATGAACATCCGATACTGCTGGGAATGCCAATCAGCAGTAGCTTATTACAGGAAACTGACCAAATTGTTTCGGTTTCTTTTAGATAATAGCATACTACAAGGCATGTCAGCAAGCCAAACTAAACTGTCAGCACAAGCTTCCGCTAACAAGCTTAATGCCTCAACTCAAAGTTTATGAATCCACCAAAAAAGCAACTACTAGAAATTGGTTCATCGCCCATGCTACTCACTCAAACAAACCGTGTGAATATGAATACTATCTTCTTGCAGACTAAATTATGATCCGTAAAGAGAAAACAAACTTGTACGAAATTAAGCTGCAATGATCTGTTTTCCATGAGACTAGTTCCAATTATCACATCTCATGATGAATCAGACAGGGGCTAGAAACAGGGACTTTAGTAAGCTCGTTGTTTTAGTGCTTAACAATTCTCCAGTCAGTGTGCATTTGAAAAGGACCTAAACAAGGAGCTTCGTGCTTTGTATTGTTCAAACTTCGCATGAGGGTAATATCTCAAATTCGTGAATAATCCCTGGCACTTGACCGCTTTGCCATTTTTAAGAAAAAGCAGAATTACGGAAACTGCATTGACTATTTGGAAAACAAATTCTAATAACAACTTCAGCGAGTTTGCGAACCCAAACAATGATAGCAAAATTTACTTAGTCATGAATGGACGTATGTGGAAGCTAATCCAAACGTGAAATTAGAACCTCATATAAGAATAAGTAGACCAAGCATGCTTTCTATATAAAGGGAAGTATAAAGAAGTGAAAATTGAGGAAAAAGCTACACGTGTACATTTAAGGGTTCTTCTCACAGAATCCATATCTAGTCTCCAAATGCTTCGTCTCCTATCATCGAAGAACCATTTCAAATGTCCCATATCATCTCCATCACCACCAGCGAAAGGTAACAGATTCCATCAAGTAGAAACATTACTTTCAAATCACAGTTTGATATCCCAAAAGCTTCATCAGGAGCTCCACAACAGACACGAATTGGTATTGTCAATTTAGAACCAGAAGATTATGTGAACTTGCCAATCAATCAAACATCTGGAAAGAATAAAAATAAATTGAATTGATGCTAATAAAGCAATTCAAGCAAAACAAAATGTTAATACAGCATTATATAACAGCGAACAAACAAACTCCACGAACAACCACTTTCAAAGTATAATTAACATCCACATTATATAGATGTCACTAATAAGTGTAAACTCTTACATGCAAACAGCACTTTCTTTGTGGTATCAACTAGTGAAACATAACTGTGACGCAGAAAGCTGGACCAAAGCATGACATGACCAATTATCACAAGAACAGTCAAAACAACAAAAGGTAAAGAATTAATGGAATCAAATATGTAGAAAAATCAAAACAATTCATAGCCAGTGTTCGATTAAATTCAGAAACAAGCCCACTAAAATGCAAAAACTCTAAAGCGAGCAAAATCAAAAGCAGACCATAAAGGAGTTAAGATCTTCAGTGCTTTAACAGAATCAAAAGCAGACCATAAAAGAACATAACCTGCACCAGTTGGTTCATGTTCAATAGAATCTGTCTACCAAGCATCTGTCGCAGGCTAATACAAATTGGAAAAGCAGAATGAAGAACAAGTACTTACTTGATCGGTAACGTGTAATGGGGATCTCCCGCAATTCTCGTATAATACAAAGATATTCACCTAAAAGAGCCATCAGTACAAGTCCAGCACCGCTGACAATCCACCATGTTATCGTTGAAGGCCAACCTCCATAAACAATACATATAAAAAGGTGAACAATGTAAACAGTAGCCGAAAAATCCAAGCATTTCTTCGCCCTCTCAATCAAATGAAGCATAAATCCAGCTCTACGAAACAAAAATAAGTAAGAAAATTTAAAAACATCGAAAAGACCCAAAAGAGTACAAGATCAAGTTAAGTTGGTGTCTTTACCCAGCAATCGAGCTAAGAAGAAATGAAGCTATCACGCACCAACCAGTGATAGTAGAGGCAGAAATGGCGACGTAATCGAAGAAATAAACGAGACTCAAACGAGAAACTCGCGTCCCCACGAGAATCGACAAGAAGAGACCAAGAGAGAGGTAGTATAGGCATTGAAGGCAAACAATTTGGGCAACGATTAGCCATGGATCCCACACTAGTGCACCATAGAACATGACTAATCCTAGCCCTAACCCCAACAGAAACCTCAAAATCAAAGACTATACAAAACCGAAACTTTTTGTTTATAAAAAATGGCCTCCGCTCAACAAAGCTCCGATTTGGACGAGTTGTGAAACGACCATGTAGAGAAGAATTGGATCGGACCCAGGAATCGAATTGAAGGGAGAGAGGATCAGTAAAGAAGCGAGCAAACGATGAACACCAAAAGGCGAAGGGCTGAAGCACGAGGAGTAAGGACGGAAGTGGTTAGGAAAAGCCAAAAACTCTGCTGAGTAAAGTGGCTGCTCAGCCTCTGGTTTGGTAGAGAAGAAGAGATATTTATATTTTTAATTTTTAATTTATGTTTCCTTTTTTTAACCTTTTGTTTTCTTCATTTTTAAAATTTATGAAAATCACAATCGATTATTTGTCTTTTTTTAATCAATTAAATATATATTATTTAATTATTTAATATATTAATTATTAATAAAAATTATGAATATTTTAATTTAATATTATAAATTTAATTAAGTGTTAATAAAATTACTAATAATTTAATTTAATACTTTTTAAATTTTGTAATCTAGTACTAATTTAATAATTACTAATTGATGTTATTAAATTTAAAGTGTTTTCAAAATACATAAATTTCAAATAAAATACAATTTAATATTTAAAATATATTTAAAATAAATATTAATTTTAAAAAAATTTATTTTAATAAAATAAAGTAATTTTTGTTAATAATTTATTAGTAAATATTATATAAGAAATTAACATAATTTTAATTAATTAAAAATAATTTAGCTTTAATTTTTATCTAATATATAATTATTATTAGTAATAGAAATATAACATCAAATATAACTACGTTAACATTAATAGGTAGATATGTTTTTATTTTTATTTGAAAGAAAAATTAAAATAAAAAATAAAAAATCACAACAAAAGTGAAACCAAATGCTCTTATTTATTTGAGTGTTTGGCTTTAATTTTTTTTCTAATTTTCATAATTTATAAAACTCACAAAAGGTGATTTTATTTTTTTATGATCTAATTTCGTATCAACTAGATATATATTATTTAATATTAATTATTAATAAAAAATTATTAATGATTTAAAATAAGATTATGTATTTAATTATTTGAAATTATAAATAATTTTAATTTTAATTTTTGTAACTAATAATTCTAAAAATAAATAATTTCAATATAATTATTAACATTTAATATATAAAATTTAAATAAAATTTGCCTTAATAATTTAAAAAGAAATATTAAATAATAAATTAATTTATAAATAAAATTAAAATAAAGTATTTTATTTCCTGAGGGAAAAATTAAATCCCAATGTCACCAACTTAAACTAAATGCCAAGGAATCACCCAACATCAACCATCACCAAAATGTTCATAAATTTCATTCAAGAAACATGAAAAACACCAAAGAGGGTTTTTATAAGAATTGAGGAGTCTGATTCTAAATGTGAGGACAAGTCTCCTATAAAACACACAGTGGCATTAGTGTTTAAAAGCCTATACTCTAGGCCAATAGATCTAAAATTTAAATTATCTTCTTGACCATTAGTTGGGTATTCATCTTCACTATAAAATTGTGACAAGATTTATAAAGTAAAACCACATTGAAGAAGTCTTCACTTTTGTTAGAATTTACAATGGGCCTACGGGCCCACACGAGAAGGAAAGCTAGACCACATACAAGCCCAAGTGAGGTTCCATCCTAAAACCAATTGGTGATAGGTGGAGTAGCCCACTAGACTTATATGTTAGTTTACTTTCCTCTCTTTCTCCAATATGGGACAACTCCTACTCTTTATATTTCAACACACCCCCCTCACATGTGGGTTTAACATGTGACATAATCTGTCATTTTGAGGTGTTAATGACTAACATAAGAGCAACCCGCTCTAATACCATGTTAGAATTTACAATGGACCTATGGGCCCACACGAGAAGGAAAGTTAGACCACATACAAGCCCAAGTGAGGTTCTATCCAAAAACCAATTAGTGATAGGTGGAGTAGCACACTAGACTTATATGTTAGTTTACTTTCCTCTCTTTCTCCAGACTTATATGTTAGTTTACTTTCCTCTCTTTCTCCAATATGGGACAACTCCCTCTTTTTATATTTCAACAACTTTCTCCGCTATAATAACAGTCCATTTGCAACCCCTTCTTTACTAAAGTTTGATTGTGTAGAAAACAGCTTCCAAATGAAATGGCAAAGATATTCAGTTTTTAAAGACGCAACCAATTTTTGTCCTATCACAAGAAACTCGATAATCGTATTTAACATTATAAACGTTGTTTTTACTAAAGTGCTGTATAAGTTGATCTTCTCCGTAAAAGAATACGACAACCTCTATAGAAAATAATTTCATATCGAAAATTATTAATGGTTGGATCCTTTAAACCAGAAATCATAGGGAATCGAAATCTAAAATTTCTTAGCTATACCAAGGATGGACAAAGTCGAATATGCAGAACAAGATGATATAGTAGAACTAAATAAAATACCTAAAATTTGAAAATCATCCTCATATTACTTCAAGATGGAGTTCATGTTATGAGATTCACTATACTTGATATTAAAGAAAAAGAAGCTACCATTTATTAAAAAAAAAGGCACACCTTTAAAATCTTACACTCATAACCTATCATCTGCAAACTGTTGGAAAAATAATACAACATCAAATCTTAGCGCAACAGAAATAATATAATTTTTTTTATAGAATCGACTTTGACAAAATTTATTAAGAAACATAAAACAAGAAATTGACAAAAACTATTGACCTGTTGCGATTTCGTATTACAATTTTTCTGCTGCTTTGAATCTGTCAATCCACAAGCCATTCAATCGTCCGACCTATAACGATATCCACAGATTTATGCAGAGAAAACTCAAATCTGATTTGAGTGGAAAAATGTAAGAAGTGTTAGCCTCCATTTTTTTTTCTAATTTTTCCTTTTATATGAAAAATCTTATTTTTCATGTCCTTGAATTTTATTAAAATTACAACTAAAGTCAAACTTTAATTATAATTATTAATCAATCCTTATAAGATCAAATATCACAAATTCCCTTAAAATTTCTAAAACTTCTCAATTTAAGTCCAACACTTCTTAATTTAAGTCCAACTTAATTCAAATTTCACTTTCTCTTTTATAAACCTTTTTATGTGTGTCCCATTAGGTTCCTAATATGTTGGCCATGATTATAAATTATAATTCTAATTCATAATTAGAATCAGATAAATTAAAA
>JANKOD010000001.1:8689150-8712098 GCA_026284645.1 Erythroxylum acuminatum
AAGGTCAAGAAATGTCCCGGGAACGGGTCCAAGTAGGGCTCGCCTCCCGGGGCAGTCGGGCCTCGGGGCCGGGGTCCGACAAAGAGTTTCTAAGAGTGTCACCTTAATGAGGAGTGATGATATTTGGTAAAAAATGGTAAGTTAAGCCCTAGATACGTTGATCCATATGAGATTACTAAGAGAGTTGGACCATTGGCTTACAAACTAGAATTACCAGCAGAAATGGCTCAGATTCACAATGTGTTTCATGTGAGTATGCTTAGAAGATACCGATCAAATCCGACACTAGAATTACCAGCAGAAATGGCTCAGATTCATAATGTGTTTCATTTAAGTATGCTTAGAAGATACTGATTAGATCCGACCCATATCTTACCTACACAGGAAGTTGAAGTTGCAACTAACTTGAGTTATGTTGAGGAACCAATCCAGGTTGTTGGTTATCAGACTAAACAGTTGAGAAACCGAGTGATCCCATTGGTCAAAGTTCTTTGAAAGAATCATTCAAGAGAAGAAGCCACTTGGGAAACTGAAGATAATATGAAAAAGCAATAACCCTACCTATTAAATCAATCAGGTAAGAATTTCTTGGACGAAATTTCTTAAGGGGAAGACTTGTAATACCTGTTTTCCTGAGCATGCTTGGGGTTCAACCCTATATCAAGCATTGCATATACATGCATAACATTAGCACTCATACACGAATTGATATTTGTACACATTACAAGTAAGTATATGCACTCATTTAACATGTCCCGGGGTATGAAAAATGTTAAGTGATCATGATGTGAATTGTGTTTTGGTATGTCTTGAATTTAGGTATGATTGGATTTTAATTAGTAAATTGGAATTAAATATTATGGATTGGGAAATTGATGGATTAAAATTGTATATTTGGACTAGGAAAAATGCCAAGTGATAGGATAAATTGATACATGAAAAATTGGGGTGATTAAGCCTAAAAAATTGAGTGACATTTGGCATAGTTAAATGTGTGACAAATGGACTAGTAAATAAATTATAAGTGGATCAATTCTTATGTGACATGAGGACCAATCTTGGAGTGATATGTGGACTGATTAAAGGGTGACAAATGGTAGCATAATGAATGGATTAGGCAGTATAATTGTTGAACAAATGGCTAGCATGCTTTAAGATATATGTCTTTGTAAGTTAATGACACTTAGCTAACTTATTGATGTGGCAAATTCCAACACCCAAGTTTCTGCTTCCTTTCTTCTTTCCTCACCGAAATTGCTCTAGCTTTTCCTCTAAAATTTGCTTGAACCCTATCCAATTTGTTGCATGAAAACCACACCAAAATCCTTCACCAAATTACCAAGAAAACTAGATGAATGTGATCTTTATTTTTGTTGTCCGAAAATCACCTTGCTTTCACCGTAAGTTTGTGTTGATTTTGCTTGCTTGGAGACTAGGTTTAATCTGAAGTTTTTTGTTGAATTGTAAGCCTAATAGGTAAGTAACAAAATGAGTTTTATGGCATGTTAAATGGTAAAGGAATGGTGCTTGAATTGGAATGAAATGCATGAGATATTGGTGATGATATGTGCTGGAAAAATGATCCTTGTATGATAATTTCTGGTTTAGTTTTGTCGTGTGGAAGTTGTTGATTTGTAAGTTACCTAATGAATGATTTTTTAATTGGTTCTGGACATGAAATTGACGTAATATGGAGGCATGAATAAGGTGGAATTGAAGGTGAATTGATGAACTATGGTGAAGGGGCATTGAAGGTGTAAGACGTGAGTTAGTTGTAGTGGTTTCACTGAACAGGTTTTACTGAACAGACATCGGTATTTTGGTCATAACTTGACCTATAACTATCCAAATGGGGTGATTTTAATTGTAGATTAAACTAAATACATATCTATACAATTTTCGTGAAGGAATATAATTTTAGTTCTGACTCTAAGGGTTTTGGAATTTGGCTTGAAGTTGAGTTTTGGATTCTGCCACTGTTTGAGAACAGTCTGTAGTATTTTTAGTATATCTCCAGGAATAATGAACCAAATTGTATTAACCTTAGTTTATTAGAAACTTAAGACATAAAGGAACATTTTTTAGAAGAACATATTACCTAGAAACCTCATTTTCTATGTCATAATGGCCATACAAATTTGACCTGAAACTTGTCCTGAGAAATTCTAGAGAAAAACTAATGAATGAATTGGATGGGGACTTTTGGATAATGCATGCCACGATCATGGGAAGACATACACGATCGTGGAAATGGCATGACAGTAAATAAAATGTTCTTTTGTGTGATTTTTGAACCAATTAAGGATAAGGTACTTAATTATGACGCATTTGGACTTGATTAACATTTTAAATGAACATAATTTGATGTTGGAAAAGTTGGCTAAATGTGTGATAAGTTTTTATTGATAATTGATGTTCCACTTTAAGGAGAAGAATGTTGGATAACAATGCATCTAAGTTTGGAATGAAGGAGTGTTAAAGAAATGAAGATATTCATACGAATGCAAATGTATTCCAAAGGATATTAGTACTGCATTAAGAATGAATGAATGAGAAATGTGAATTATGTGAAATATTTGTAATGCTAGAAAAGAGTTAGTAAATGTATGGTTAATGAATAGAGCATGATCAAGTCTACTTAAGGTATTAACCTAAATGCAAATAAGATATATCCAAGTGACAATATGTTAATAGTTATGAATTATGATTAAGGAAACATACCTGGGATAGTCATTGGGCATGCATTGAACATGGCACATGTATGTACATGCATAAATGAATATGTATTTGATTGATCGACTTTGTCATGTGAATTCTGTGTGTATTGTATGATGTATAGATGCACAAATCGAACGCCATCATCAAGACATTGCCAGTCCATCCTGGCAATAACGTATATTGGAGCGTACTGTGAGTTAACCTAGTTGTGTAAACTCAAATATTTATGCTTCTGTTTGAATTGTATGTATAGTGGGTAACCTAGATGTGAGATTTCGATTGGCAATGTGTTCTGTTCAAATTGTGTTGATTAAACTTAATTCCTTTATATTGAATTGATATTGACATAAAGGGTTGTGACTGGAGTAGCCAACGTGAAAAGAGCTTTCAGCTTAGTTATGCGCATCAGAGCCTCAGGACGGAAGCATCTGCTCTTTTCAGTATTGTCCCGTATGTCAACACAATTTGAACAGATACGGGACAATGAAATAGGCACTCGATCATAACAAAGTTAAAATGGAATGAGTCTCATAAGTATCTGCTTTTTTACATTTATGATTATGAATTATATGATTAAGAATCCATTTATGAAATTATGATGATAAAGTGATATGCTACATTTGAGTAATTGATGTTAATGCGATTGATTGGGATATAGAAGATCTAAAAGAGTATATGAAATATGTGACATTCATTACATCTTATTGAGATGTGGAATGTTGTGAATTTAGTTATATGTGACATATTTATGTATTTGATGTGAGTGAGTCCATCGATGATGGTTAGCTCATTGAGTTCGCAAAACTCATCAAAATTGTAATATGGCTTTTCAGGTACGAGAGAGAAGACCTAGTTCTTAAATTACTCTAGAAGAACAATTTTAGATTAAGAAATGACTCAAAGGTCTATCAACTGACGTCTGAGGAATAGTAGACTATTTTATGTATAATTTTTGTATAAAAGCTTGTAAACTTTCAAATGTTTTGGTAATGTAAATATTTGTTTTAATGTCTACAGTGTAAATCATGTTTGCAATGAAATAAAGAGTAGTAGTTGTTTTTTTAAGTATTGTGTTATTCTTTATGATGCCATATAAGAGAAAATAACTGCTCGAACATGCCACTAATATAAGATATGTACTTGAAGTCCTCTAGATATTCTGGTATATACTCTATGGTAGTGTGGTGTTTCAATTTTGGTATCAGAGCATAGTTTGGCATCCTTAGGAACTTATAAGAGCATTTAGACATGATATATGGTGATAGATTTGTATAGTGATCGCGAGTATTGTTTGCTATAGGTCATCCTCTAGAGGAGATCAAGTCGCAGAGTCAGCTGACCTTGAGTCCATGGGAGCCAATAGAGAGTCTCTAGTACCTCAATCAAAACAGATGCCTTCAAGAATTCTTAAGAGAAGGGAGAGGAGGTACGATAAGCTCCGAAAGTAGGGGGTTGTAGGCTTCTATGAAAGTACAGACCCTGCAGAGGCAGAAGGTTAGTTGGAGAGAACTGAACAAGTGTTCGATCAGATGGACTGTGAGTTTGATGAAAGTTTTGATTATGCAGTCTCGCTACTACAAGGTCCAGCATATCAGTAGTGGAAGGCAATTTCTGGCAGTTCCGCCCGACCGTGTAGACTGAAGTGGGAAGACTTTCTGAAAGTTTTCAAGGAGAACTATATGCCAAAAATCTACTTGAAACAAGGGAACTCCATAATAGCTGAGTATAAAGTGCAGTTCAATGAGTTAATAGGGTATGCTACAGCCTTAATCCTGATGGAGGAAGACAAGTGTAGACGGTTTGACGATAGGCTGAATATGGAAATTAGAACGAAGCTGACCATTACTAATCTTAGTAGTTTTGTTGAACTAAGGGCTGCTTTGATCAGAATTGAGCAGTTGTTTAAAGAAAGGACAAGCAGAGTATAAATAAGAGCCTATAATGAAGAGATCTAGAGAATTTCAAGCTGAATCTAGTAAAAGAATTAGTAAATGTCATAGCAGACTGCTATGATCACAATAGAGATCGAGATAGTCAAGGTTTAAGCCGATAGGTGGCTTTGGCTATTCTGGCAGAGGTCAGTTGTCTATACATCATACAATACACACAAAATTAACATTACAAAGTTGATCAATCAAATACATATTCACTTATGCACATACATACATGTGCCATGTTCAATGCATACCCAATGACTATCCTGGGTATGTTTCCTTAATCATAATTCATAATCATTCACATATTGTCACTTGGATATGGCTTGTTTGCATTTAGGTTAATACCTTAAGTAGACTTGATCATGCTCCATTCGTTAACCATACATTTACTAACTCTTTTCTAGCATTACAAATATTTCACATAATTCACAATTCTCATTCATTCATTCTTAATGCATTATTAATATCCTTTGGAATACATTTGCATTTATATGAATATCTTCATTTCTTTAACACTCCTTCATTCCAAACTTAGATGCATTGTTAACTAACATTCTTTTCCTTGAAGTATAACATCAATTATCAATGAAAACTTATCACACATTTAACGAACTTTTCCAACATCAAATTATGTTCATTTTAAACGTTAATCAAGTCCAAATGCATCACAATTAAGTACCTTATCCTTAATTAGTTCAAAAATCACATGAAAGAACATTTTCTTTATTTCTATGCCATTTCCACGATTGTGTATGGCTTCTCACGATCGTGAGATTCGTTATCCAAAAGTCCCCATCTAATTCCTTCATTAGTTTTTTTCCAAACTTTCTTAGGAGAAGTTTCTGGTCAGTTATTAAAATTTAATTACATATTAATTTAATTACAAAAATTAAATTAAATTAAATTATTTTATTTTATTAAATATATAATGTTGAATTAAATTATTCATAATTTTTATTAAAATTTAAATAATAAAATAATATATTAAATGATAACAAATAACAAGAAACAAAAACTACTTTTTATAGTTTTCATAATTTTTTTAATTAGAAGAAACCAAAACAAAAAATAAAAACTCAAAACTCAAATTTTTAAAACAAAAAAGAAAACCAAAAATATAAATATAAACAAATATCTCCTTAAATTTCATCTAGATTTATTAATTTTTACCGTAATTTCTCTATTTTGTTCTTTCGATTTCACAGTTTGAATATATTTTCTGACTAAACAGTTTTTCTATATTTAAAGAGAAGAAATCCTGGTAACTATTTTTTATAGATTGATTTTATTTAATTTATAAGATATGGTTTACAACCCTTTATTGTTTATTTTAATGCTAATTTATTCATACTAACCTCTAAATCTAATCTTCACTCGAATCAAGAAAGCCTGGAAACATATCCATTTAGTTATATAGTTTTTAATCAATTATCTTATTTGGTTCTGCCGAATTCTGGCTGAACTGTACGTTGCCGTTTAGATCTATGGGTTGACCGCTTTTTGTAGTGGTTTAGACGCTGAGACCCCTGCAAAACAAAGAAGGCACGTCGAGGATTGTGTTTCGATTAGCCCCTCCGACGCTCAAGTTAGTCTTTTGGTGAAGGTGAGAACGCCGTAAGCAAGGATGGAACTAGGGTTATGTTTGTGCGTACCTTTGTTACGGTATAACTTTACCTTATATATGGAGCAACAACTAGGTTTAGGTCTTTACGTGTGCATAGGAGTCTCTCACATGCGGACGGGCTAAGGGGCACATGGATCGGGCCTAGGTTCGACATAGTCATTGAGTATGAGACTGATCTTTAAAGGATGGACCGATCGACCCATGGGACATTATGACTAGACTCGGGCCTTGCATGACCGGCCCAACCATTATTATTTGTTTCTTTAGTTATTATTGAGATAAATTAGTTTAATATTATTTTATATTTTCATTATTAAACTTTTTAACTACATTACTTCTTCGCGAATTTAACCTTTAACTGTTGTTATATTACTACTTATTAATAATAAATGCACTTACCTAATTAATAAATAGTAAATCTTTAGCATTATCGGCATACGAAAAAAGCACACCAACGTAACTCACACAAGTACTGTTGTGGTGAAACAAAACTAAAACATGCGTTGATTAACCTTTGGACTTACTCTGTAATAAGAGCTACGCCAGAGCAACAAACAGAGACTCGCGCCGAAGTCCCACGCAATAGTAGACAACATTTCCGAAACAACGCAGAGGCGGACTTGCCGTTACTTAACCGAGGAGGCTTTCGAAATCATCCATAACAACTACAACCCACTTTTGCTAATGCTTACGGAGTATCACTTGGAAAGGGAGATTTTAAACTTAAAATCAAGACGAATAATTCATACAAGTACCCAAGGCAATATCCTACAAACAGGGCATAGATAGTGAAGACTTAAAGCCTCGTTGGAAAGCCTTTAAAACTCCCCCAACAACGAAGATCACTTAGAAACCCTTGAGAAGACGAAAGTCTCCTCTACCAATCTCTTGAAAACCCTCCTTTCAAAAACCCGGATTCTAGAGTCTCTTTAGACAACAATAAAATTTTGGCGGGCCAGCCCGGAAAGAGCTTTTAAGGTTACAAACGAGAACGTCGTGTCTACGAACCCTACTGACCAGGAATCTGTCTTAGCTTTGAAGGGTTCTTAATCAGAGAAGGGCAACTTGTAGGGCACAATTATGCAGCATTTGTAGCCTCCGACTTATCAGTCTCCATTGGCTCTCCAGATGCTGAAGGAACATCACCCGTCCCAGCTCCAGTAGAGTCACCGGCACCATAGTTATTGGAATCTCCACTCTGCGGTTGATCACTTCCTTGAGGAGGTGGTGTTGCAGGGGTCTCAGAAGTGTCCGGCTTTGCTGGTGCTGGTGCTGGCTTTGGCTTCGTCATTATCGGTCTGCAGAACCTGTTGAAGCAACATTTAAGATTTAAGCATCTTCAAGAAATGTAATACAGAATGATCCACAGCAGTGAAACTTAACTAGAGGTCAAGATTCACTTCTCAAGTAGGAACCGGCTCAACAACCTTAAAATAAGATCCAAGAACAACCAAGAGGACATACCTGTCAAGTGCTTCAGCCTTCTTTCTCACATCAGCCGACAAAAGAGCCGGGCTAGCATACTTGGGAAGCGAATCCTGATGGTGTTTTTTCTCTCTTAACCAGGCTTCTGCTTCCACACACTCATTCAGAACCTACAAGATATTGGGATTCAATGGAAAAATCAACAACAAAGAATAGGATTCAGTACAGAATTAACAGACTCTCACCTTCTGCTTTTCAGCCAAGTCAATGTGGTCAAATTTGGGATCATTAGACATTGCTGCCTCTCTGTAACTGTTAACGCAATAAACAAGTTGATCAATCACGGAACTCCTCTCTGAATGCTCTTTATAGCGCCCTTCAATGGGATCCCCTTGCTGCAAATCAGATATATATGATTATGAACTTCACACTCAAATACTAACACAAGCAGCAAGAGCCTATACACAAACGTGCATCCCTACTTTCTTGAGCTCCTCAAGCTTCGCAATGTAAACACCCTTTGTTTCATCTTCACCATCTTCATATAACCAATCTTCAACATCCTGAAGTTTTGACATGAACTGCTCCCTTTCTGGGTCAGTGACAAATTCATGATATTTGTCTCCAAGCTGTTTTCAAATAAGCATTATTAGTGATATGATTAGCGGAATTTATACATAAGTTTGTCAATTTAACCAGCAAGAATTTCATACTTTGCTCCTCACGTCATACACGTATGCTTCAACAGCATTTTTCTTGTCTTTAGTTTCTTCCATTACTCGATCTTGTAGTGCCATTTCAAATTCCTTTTCTACTGCTTTCTGCACATCTGCCAAAGGTAGCCCACCATAAACTAGTTCATCCACAGGGATATTTGTTTTTTTAACCTTTTTCTTTGGAGCCTCAGCCTGACACAACAACACAAGTCATCACCGTTAGCAAGATCCACAAACCAGTTGCAGGTGAACATTATGGACAAACTAAATAACCCCACCTTGGTATCAGTATCCATTTGTGCAGGCTTGTCACCTGGATCTGGTACTCCGTTTTCAAATCCAGAAGCATCAGCAGTTCCTTTAGCTTCTTGCATATTGACATCACTCTCAGTAGAGCTAGGAGGTGCTCCATCATTGTGCACTTCATCAGTATCCTCTATTCCGGACTCTTTTGATGGCTCTGTTGTTACAGGAACTTCAACCTCTTCTTCCTCCAAAAGCTGACATGAAAGTATGTACAGTACATCAATAGAACTGCAAATGGACTACCATATGCTGTATGCAACCTCGATCAAATGGCAGTGATAAGAATTACCGTTGCTGACTCAATGGCCACAATTCCATGCAAATTGAGACGGGCTTTAACCTTAACCTTAGCCCTTTCACTATTTGTAGTTTGAAAAGGACCAATCTGCACAAGAATAAGAGTTGAAGCGAGTGTGACATAATGGAGTATGTGACAGAACTGACAACACAAATGCTCTCGCAAAGCAACAAAATCCTTACTGTGTAGGTGCTAATCTTGGCAGGTGCCTGCAAGTCGCTGACATCAGCATATTGCACATCTATAATGAATGTACCTGACCTGTAGAATGTCAAAGCCTTAACGCTAGGTATCGGGTTTCCCTTGGGAAAGACAATTGTACTTTGCTGATTATCAGCTGTTCCACTCTGAGAGTCCAGGGCACCACCCTTCCATGATAAAGCTATTGAGAATGGGAAACTCTCATTCACCTGCACTTCAAATGGTCAATCATTTTGGACTGTGACGCAGAGAGGTTGAGCAAATGGGAAACTAAAAGAAAAAGGAAAATGAAATACGACTTAAAATAGCTGAGAATTGGTCCTTCATACACCCACTTTGGGGAAAGAGGTTATCATAGACCACGCACACAAAGACCTTCACAAAGCGGAAGTGACACTTTTGGAGAGAAATATAGCCATGCTATGGCTCACTAAACCAACATTCCACTCACTATAAGGACTGACACATCTTCTACACTAGAATAAGTGGTGTCAATACAAGAACTAATCAGTCCAAATATATGGTCACAAAGAGTACAGAGATACCTCATTTGTCCACATTTTCACATACCGATCTCACACACAATTAATATTTTAAAAGATATGGCTCTGACAAGTTGTAGGCAGCACATCACAGACCGGAACAGAAATGAAGATGAACATTTAATATATAAGTGATTGATCATGACTTTTACCTGAAAGTCTCGAACTTTAAATGTTGGGCTAAGAATGGCACACTGCAAAGCACAACCCCTAGCAACACACTCGCTAGCATTCATTGTCCGTCTTGGTTCCTTCCCAAAGAATTCAGCCAATATTTTCATAATGGCAGGAACACGAGATCCGGAACCAACAACCTCAACCATGTGAACATTCTCAACAGCAAGTCCTGCCTCATGAAGGGCCTTTTCCAGAGGCCTCTTCACACGTTCCAAAATTGGAGCACTAATCTGTTCAAACTCTTCTCTTTTAATGAACCCTCTGACATCTTTCTCATCCATCAAGCACTCAATATTTAGAGGTGCTTCAGGATTGGCACTAAGAACTTTCTTCAGCTTATCACAAGCAGCTCTGAGCCTGAGACAAGCTCTGGCATTCTGGAAAACATCAATTTTATACTGTTCCTTAAACTTTGCAGCAAAGTGGTGGAAGAGAACTTCATCAAAGTCCCTACCACCCACGGACCGATCAAATGAATGAGCCAGTATCTTGAGCTGGCCTTTCTTGAACCCCGCAATGCAAACTTGCATACTGGCATGTCCAATGTCGACAAATGCAACATTTAATTGATCATTCTCAGGTAAATCAGTCTTATAAATGCCGTAAGCCAGTGCTGTGGCTGTTGTTTCATGAATCAAGCGGAGAGGATGCAGTCCAGCAATTGTTGCTGCATCCAAAACAGCCCTCCTTTGAATATCAGTGAAAAAAGCTGGAATTCCAATACAACAATCCACAACTGCAGCATTCAGGTTCTTCTCAGCAATGCCTTTCAAATTAGAGAAAACCATAGCTAGAATTTGGGTAGGGGTAAATGTTCTCACTTCCCCCAGATACCGTGCATGAATCAAAGGAAATCCATCAGGGCCCTCGGTAACAGCAAAAGGCAATGAACTGAGATCTCTTTGCAATTCAGGATCTGAGAAATGCCTGCCAATGAACCGTTTGATCTGAGAAATAGTATTCTTGGGATTCATCATACTTGAGGCAGCCCCTGCAGTTCCAATGAACCGCTGTTTATCACCAAAGCAAACAATGGCAGGAGTTTCCCGCTTTGATTCATCATTGAGCACAACGTCAATCCCCCTTTGCCTCGCAACAGCAACAATACAGCTTTCATTGCCAAAATCAAAACCCACCACGCTCATCTCTTACAAGCAGCACTTCCAAGCAAAGTAAGTGCCTGTACAAGACCATTGTCAGCAACACACCACAAACGATAATACATATCCAAAGAATGTACCATATATCATCGTAGACATTAGTTCTTTTTGACTAGTTAAAAGAAAACAATACATTTCTTTCCAGTTATGCTATTACCATAGCAGCACAAATATATATAAAACGCGATGCAAGATCAGTAACAAAAGTCACATAATTCCATTCAGAACCAATCAAATTCCAAAAATTTGCCTGCATCAAGATCCAAAACCCATGCTTATTTAGCAGTAAACTATACGAATACAAAAAAAATAAACAAGTCAGAACGTAAATCTAACACAAGAAAACAAAGACCAAAAAGTAATCTTCGATTCAACGTTCAATTGCGAAACCACAATTAACTTAACAATAAAGACCTGATCAATTTAACGCAATCAAATCTGAGCAACAAACAGAACCAGCAAAAAGATAGAAAGTTAATGAAATCAAAAATGAGAAATGATCTAAAGAAAACAGTCTCCACAAGTAAACAGATGAATTAAAGTGAGTAAAGCAAACAAAGAGAGAAAGAGGGCTCACAAAGATCTATTAAATCTAGAGAGGGAGAGAAAGGTGAGATTTATATGTATAGATCAATTTTAAGTGAAGCTAAGAGGTGTGGGCGGTTCTAGAATCCTCTGTCATTAGCTCTTTGGTTTCTAATGTTTTCCTTTTATTTATTTGTTTTTTTTTTCTTTTCGAGCTTGAAGAGAGACACAGACTTTTGTTTTCTAGGGGAGACCAAAGAACCGGCGTGTGATTTTTGTTATTTTTAAATTTAAATAAATCTAAAGATGTGGTTTTATTATATATACTTAATTGAATGAGAAATGTGGAGATGTCCAGACTTTGGTTGCTTCTAGAAAGATCTATGATCTTATGGACCCTTGCCAGAAAGTGGGCTTTCCTTGTGAAACTGAAACACGTAATTACTTTGAAAAGTTGGAAACCTACGTTTGAAATTTCTTTAGAAGATTGAAACGACAACGCTGCTCGAGTGACCATTGGCGGGAAATCCCACCTGTCACTAGGGTTCAGTTTGTCCTCAGTCCGCCAACCCAGAAGACAAGTTTTTTTTCCGGAAATCAAACAACACCAGTAACGCCAAAATGCCAACGTACCAGATCAGTGGAATCGACGTGGATTTCCCGTTTGAGGCATACGATTCGCAGCTCGTTTACATGGAAAAAGTCATCTACTCTCTGAAGAATGTGAGTCAATCAAACAAGCTTTCTCTTTCAATCGAATGTGTATTGTACAGCTATATTGATTTTATTGGATTTTGAAACTTTTGCTTGGGTGATGTTTTAACTATTTGATCATTCATTTAGAAGGAAAAAGGCAATTGCTTGACGATTAAAATTACGTTTTTGAATAATAAGTTTAGTTATTTGAAGTGCTAAGAACCACTAGATTATTGATTCACTATCACTTGTGATCAGTGATTTGAATCACAATGTTCAGTAAGTTATGATTCATTGGTCATTTAGAGAATGCAATCTGTTTCATTTTGTTCGGTATAGATCCCAAGCTGCAAAGTATGATTTTTGACCTAGAAGTAACTGTCTATGCTTATTTCACATTTACAAAACTTTGCTTATCTCTGCATCTATAACTTACCACAATTTGGAGGAGGAAGTGTATAAAAACTTCATATTTCTTTAAAATACCAGCATGTATACTAAATGCGCTTGTTTGTGAGACTGCAGAGGTGTAATGCACTTTTGGAGAGTCCAACTGGAACCGGAAAAACGCTGTCCCTTCTTTGTGCCACTTTGGCTTGGAGAAAGAGTCTAGGTGGATTCTCAACTGGTAAGATTGGTATGAATAGCCAAAATTCTGGGATGGACTCTGATAATGGATCACCACACCCCAATGCTGCCCGACTTCCTACCATTGTATACACTTCACGCACTCACAGTCAAATCCGGCAAGTGGTTCAAGAATTGAAGAGGAGCAACTACAGGTCAGAGATTTATTTTAATGGGAATTATGATTTCAAACTAGATTTTAGTATTGGGTTGATTGCTCCTTCAATTTTCATGATATTTAACTTGTTTACTAGCATACATTCTAAGCATGTCTTCACAATAGCTCTTGTCATGTTTCATATAGCTATCATGATGGCACAAGCACTTGGCTTCTTTGCAAGCATTTATCAAGTGCCTGTTAAAAAAACTTGAGAAATTTAAATTGACCTTGTAGTCTTTTTCATATTGTCTTGATTCAAGTTGATTATTTGATATGATTATGGAGTTTAGAGCTAATAATGCCCAATTTTAGAGCATATGCAGGCCCAAAATGGTTGTACTAGGATCTAGGGAACAATTGTGCATTCATGAGGATGTCAGTTTACTGCATGGAAAGGCGCAGACAAATGCTTGTCAGTATCTCCGCAGAAAGAGGGAAAATCAGGAAAAGCAGGAAAAACGTGGCTGCAGTCATTATTCTCATGTTCCAGGTAGTTTGTTTTGTACATTGTAGAAGTATCATTCCAGAATAAACAGTGTTATGCAAGTAATTTCATAATGACACTTTTTCAAGAAATTGAAAATAGTATGTAATGGTCTCAATCAAATCCAACTTTATAGATTTATGTTCTTACCATAGATTTTGTGAAGAAGAATCCACATCTTGGAGACGAACCTATTGACATAGAGGATCTGGTTACTATTGGAAAAAAATTTGGGCCGTAAGTTCCGTCACATGAGTCCCGTGTGTTTATTAGAAATGCATTTTCGTCATTTAAGTTGGGATTATGTTTGCTTTTTCTAGGTGCCCCTACTATGTAGCAAGGGAGCTCCACAAAGTTGCCGATATCTTATTTGCACCTTATAATTATGTAATTGATCGTGCCTATAGAAAATCTCTTACAATTGATTGGAATAGCAGTATATTGATATTTGATGAAGCTCACAACCTGGTAAGTGCAAGCTGTTGAGAAAGGTTTAATCTGGAAATAAGGTTCACTGTAAACCTTTTCAGACCATCAATATGATATTAAGTTGTTTAGTCAATTCACGGAACAAACAATTAACATGCTGGTACTTGTTTGCCGTGAACATGAACAATGCAGGAAGGATTATGTGCAGATGCAGCCTCCTTTGACTTGCCTTCTGGACTTCTAACAGCCTGCATCAATGAAGCAAAATCTTGTATTGACCTTTCTGTTGGAAGGAGAGAAAAATCAAATGACAAATCTGGAAATCCAGATAATTTTGCCATTCTTAGAGGTACATATTTGACCATAATATCAAATGCATGTTGCAGTTTTTACTGCTGCACCATATCATCAGATGTTCCCTGACCTTTCTATTTCTGCAAATACTACACCAGCATACTTGTTGGGAAATTAATGATCCTTTTTTGAGCAATTCCTATGCACTCATCTTGTACTGATGGCTTCATATGGACCAATTCTTACCCTTGCAGCACTTCTTTTGAAGCTTGAGAAGCGGATTGCTGAAGTACCCATTGAATCAAGGGAATTGGGATTCACGAGACCTGGCCCTTACATATATGAGCTACTTGCTGACCTTAACATCACTAGTGAAACAGCTTCTAAGCTGATTGATATAATTGATGAAGCTGTTATACTTATTGAGGAAGATAAACAGCACAAAGCACAAGGCACTGCTTGCAGGCTGGAAAGTATTGGTGACATGCTTAGGATAATATTTAGAGATAAAAGCAATTCTCATGCTAGATATTATCGTGTAAGAATTGAATCTACATATCGAGTGTTACAATTTCTGTAGAATTACATTGGAGCTTCATTGCAATTCCAATTTGCTTCTTTCAAAGAAATTGTTGTTCTATATTTGTTTCATTCTAAAGTTTGAAATAAATTTCTTTCCATTTTAGGTTCATGTCCAGGAAATTGAGGCAAATTCTGTCAATAGCTTAAAAGGTTATTTTCTTGAAGTTTATGTGAATCTTTGGGCCACATAACTATAATATTATTACTTTCTTTTCTTTTATATTACAGCTTCCTGGCATCCCTTGTGCAACTTAACAGTTTATTATTGTATTATGTGGGGAACACAAGGGATAGCACTGGTTTATTTCATGTTTTTCTCACAAATCCTGTCAGGAATTATTTGTGAAAATTTCACTGATTTCCTTTTTGTGAAAATTCCACAAAGATACTCTTAACATGATGTTAAGTGGTTTGCGGCAATGATGCACTGCACTGGTGGGGTCTGTAGATGTTTATGTTATGTGAGTGATGGAATTACTTTATGGATAGAAAGAAGAATTCTTGGGCAGATCAAATAAGTAGTCACGTTCATTCTGCCCATTTTAAGTTTAGTTGAAGAGTCACAACACAGTAACAAAGCTTATGCAGCTACATCTGGTGATATGAACCATAAGATAGCTTGTTTGAACATCTACTGCAGAAAAATCACAATGCATGCCATTTTCTGTTGTTAGTTCTCTTCAATTTCTTGTCCATTTTGAACTGTATGTTCCATAAAAAGAAGTTTTCCCTCAATTCAATGACTTAAGATGGTAAAGTAACTTGATTATAAACTTTGTTGCTTAGATCTTGTTCAAGGATGCTAAAAATTCATCCTTTGTGATTTTCCAGGTAAGGTATCTAGAATGCTCAGTTGGTGGTGCTTCAATCCTGGCATTGCCATGGAGGAGTTCTCCAAGCTGGGTGTTGGATCTATTATATTGACTTCTGGAACGTTATCCCCCTTGGATTCATTTGCACATGAGTTAAACTTGTAAGTTTTGCCTTGAGACTTATAATAGTGAACGAAGCTCACTTCAAAGTTTTCTAACACTACATAAGTTTTGCTTACCTACTCAGAGATTTTCCTGTTCAATTGGAAAACCCTCATGTGATATCCTCAAATCAAATCTGGGCTGGTGTTGTTCCTGTTGGACCATCTGGCAACATTTTGAATTCATCTTACAGAACTCGTGATTCCCTAGAATACAAACAAGAGCTTGGGAATGCTATTGGTGTGTAGCTTTGTTTTGAAAAGATAGGGTGCTATATCAGTAAACTCAATTATGTTCAATAACTATCACCGAGTTTCTGATATATGGATTTCTTGTTGCAGTTAATTTTGCTAGAATTATACCTGATGGATTGCTTGTTTTCTTTCCATCTTATTATCTTCTTGAGCAATGCATTGGGTGCTGGAAAAATCCGGTAAAGCATCAAACTGGAGTAGCTAGTGCAGCAGAATTTGTTTGCTTTCTATCTTTGTCCATTTTAATCTCTTACTGTGCTTTGGAGCAGAGTCATACGAATTCAACAACAATATGGGAGAGAATATGTAATCATAAGAAACCAGTCATAGAGCCTAGACAATCTGCACTATTTCCTTCATCAATTAAGGTGACTTGTACCATCTATAAGTTTGAGTTACTTACAATCTGTGTGCAACTTTTTTCCCACATTGCTGGAAACTTTGTTATTATATTATATGTTTGTCTTTGACTAGGACTACATGGATAAGATAAAGGGAACCAAATCTTCTGGTGCAGTATTTTTTGCTGTTTGTCGGGGCAAGGTATTTCTTTTGAGCATCTCTTCAGTTCTTCTGTTGGAAGATGGTGTAGGTGATTTATAGTGGCCCATATTTCAATGTATACATAGTTGGCATACTCTTTTGCCCATCCTACATCAGTAGGTCTTGAAAGCTTTCAAGATGTGAATTGAAAAGAAAAGGAAAGATTTTCACATGCCAAAAGTACTTAAAATAGATTGTGAACCAGTGAAATTTATTGTCCAATCCCTGACGTTGACACTACTATGCATCTGCTGAGAGAAAACAGGATATGGTTTCTTGAAATGTTTCCATTCCTTTAAATTTGTTTGTTTGCGTTCTTTTATGTACTAATAATCTATTTTTATTCTTAAATGTGCTTTTACCTTTTTCCAGTGTTTAACTAGAATGTCTAACTGTATATTTTGGATATTTGTCAGGTGAGCGAAGGTTTAGATTTTGCTGATCATGCTGGTAGAGCTGTGGTCATTACTGGTATACCTTTTGCCTTGAGGAATGATCCTAAGGTTAGATCGCTCCTACCCCTGATATCTCCTGCAATGCATTACTTTTTTCTAGATTTCTAGATCCTCGAGTTTAATAATGACAGGTCCGGTTGAAACGTGAGTTCTTGGATCAACAGTCCAATGCTCAAAATGATGGATGCAAGGTACTTCCATACTCTCATTTCTGTACTCTGTTGGACGATATGTTCAATGTTTAAAGTCGAAAATTACAAATTATGTCAAACATTGGTTTTTCAGATTCTAAAGGGAGAAGATTGGTACAGTCAACAAGCATCAAGAGCAGTAAATCAAGCTGTCGGGCGTGTAATTCGCCATCGCCATGATTATGGAGCAATTATATTCTGTGATGAAAGGTTTTGTCCTGTGTTCATTTCTAGATACGATATTGCAGCTATTATTTAAAGTCACCAATGTACTCGCAATAATTCAACCTTCAAAGGTTTTCACATCCTTTGGCTTCTTGAACTTCTGTGTTAAAAACAGATTCACACAACCAAACCGCCAATCACAAATATCACTTTGGATCCAACCTTATCTCAAGGTAATATAGTGATTTTAAATAACAGGAACTTTGGTCTTCAAAGATTTTATGTGTATTCACTTGCCTTTTTACAGTGTTACTCCAAATTCGGGGATGTGATCTTTACCTTGAGTCGTTTTTTCCGAGATGAAGGAACCCGTGGTTTTACAGATCACAAGCTCATACACAGTCAGGGAATAGGTAAAATATCTTTAACAGTGATGTGAATACGGTGTTTTCTACATACCAATATAATGTCTATTTAGCTGTTTCTGTGTGGTTGCTGAGCTACCTATGAATGAGTTAAGTTTTTCAAAGTAGATTACTTGCTGTTGTCGTGGCATTCAATGAAACTGTTCCATGAACCACCTTATTAGTCGATGGAAAGATTTCTTCATTTTTTTCCGGTGTGATTATTTATTAACTATTATCCATCTTGCTCTTTTGAAGAAAACCAATTTGTGCTGCAACTTGCGGTTAATTCTTTCATGCAGAAAATATCAAAGAGGTGAAAACATTGCAACCTGTGGACAAACTTTACCTGGACAGTTTTCTTACTTCTGTATGTTTTTCATATTTTCCTCAGCATCTGCTAAATTTTCAATTTAGAGCCATGTTAGTTCCCTTTATGTAACTGTTTGGTGATCATTTGCAGAAAACACCAACAGATCAGGCTGGCTGTGTGAAATCAGTATCCTCTTTACTTTCACTCAGGAAAGTAAAGGATTCGGGCCAACTGGAGGAGGTTCTTCCTGCCAATCGCTCATCTCTTACTCCTCTCAAGGGAAATCAAGATGTCAGATTGAAGTAAGTGGCATAGTCAATACAGGAAAAAAAAATGTTCAGTTTCTGGATGGAAATATACTCAACAGAAAATTCCTGAAACAATTTATTTAATTGGCCAATCTTCTTTAAGCAGCACGCTTAGCACAGAGCAATATCTGATGTCATGTTCAGCAAAGAAGCTCAAAATATCTAATACAGAATTTTGTACAAAGGGATACACTACCAGTGTTCATAGATCAAGTAATGAAAGCTCACAACATGTCTCCTGTCGGTCAACGAATAATTCAGTGAAAATACAAAGTTCATGTGTTTCTGATAGTGAAAGTAGGCAAAATGCTCAGTTTGGGCAAGCATTACTCCAAAAAGATTATGGGATTACAGAGAAGGAGGAAGCTGATCTTTGTCAAAATCGTGGTCAGTCTACTTCTGTACCTTTGTCTGATCAGGAAACAAGAGGAGCTGCATTTTTGAGTGAGGTAAAATTTTAACGTACAAAGCCCATGTTAATATCTCTTATAAAGAAAGGCAAGACAATTACCATTTCTAACAACACAGTTAAACCACAATAGGGTTTAAGATCCTAACTTTCTGGTAGGAAGTTTTGCATTAGCTAGGAGTTATTGGACTGATAACATAAATACTCGTTCATGTTTTTATTTGATAGTTTTTATTTCTGAAATGACAGTATCTTTTACTAAATACGTAAAAATTCTGTGACTCAATAATTCCTGTTTTTCCTTTTTAAGGTCAAAGAGAAGCTTAGTGCTGCTGAATATAAAGATTTTGTTGGATTTATGAAGGCGTTGAAGTCAAAAGCAATGAAGATAGACCATGTTCTACAATCTATTGTCAGACTATTTTCTGGAGGTGATAGGCTTCCTCTTCTTAACAGGTACCAAGATCTACCTGTGATACAGTTATCCGTGTTAAACTCACATCCTAGAAAAGTACAAATATTGTGGCTTTCACTCTTCTGTACTTCCACATCTCCACATTTTCAAACTGTGTAAATTAGAGAGATAAATTGCGTCTAATTGCAAGTGTTGGGATTTCAATGAACTCAAGTCTTTGTTCCAGATTCAAGGATTATTTGCCACTACAATATCGTTCTTCATATGAGGAATATGTTGAAGCAAATGAACTATCCAACAATCGCAGTAAGAAAATAAATTTTTTGACAAATTAAATTTTATTAAAGCAAGTGCTTGGTGATTATGAATTGACTGGCAATCTTCTTTTTCTAGTTTGATAATGTTTCTGAATTGAAGGCGACAATCAGAACATGTTTTTTTCAAGAGAGAGTGATGGTGGAGTTTTGATGACTTGGAGAAGAAAGATGAATTCTCCGTAAGGACTGGACCTTCATTCTTCAGCTCATGCTTAAGGCAGCCTCATTTCTCATGCATGATTAATCATCCTGAGGAGAAGATTCTATGTTTGATAACATGGTGGTCCTCTAGCGCATAAGCCAGTGAAAGTGTAAACATGCATGATGAGTTTTCTTTACTTTGTACCTCTAACAAACAAGTATACTATATCCTCCTTACAGATTCTCTCATGGAAGCAGAATTGGAGTGCTTTAAAGTAAGATGTGAAATCGTCCTGGGATAAAACTTAGGGCTCTATCCTGTATGTGGTGCCATAGCACAAAGAAAGAATGCTACTTATCACATGGGAATTAACTCTTGACTTTATGTGAATTTCAATTCAACGATTTTGCTTTTTCTATAGGTTTGGACTTGAAATGGAACGTGCCGACACTAGTTGTTCATAGCATGGAGACAGTCAAATGGTCACCTAAAGAGAAGTAGGACCGTCCTTTTTTTGTTCTCCCTTTTCTCCTGTAGTTTTAACAATTTTGTAAGCATATGTTGTCAACGAGATTGCATGTGTAGGATGGAAACTGCAAGTGTATAAGGATCGGCCACTATGAACTGTCGTGTTATGTAGCAGTGCCCTTTGGTTTGTCCTTGTAGCAATTTTTTATTTGCGTTTACATGTTTTTGTGCGTGTATGACAAAAATGGTATCTTTAAATCTTAATATAAATACTAAAATTTAAATCAGATCTTAATGTTTGACTGTAACAAAAATAATTTTACCATATTAATTTTTTACGTTTAATCTCGAATTTAACTAGCAGTGAAGACCCTACTAAGCAGAAGCCCCCGATGAGAAATTAAAGATCCCTAATTCTGCTATTCTTAAGGCAGTAGCAATAGTAGCAACGAACTTCTAGTAATCATCAACAGCAAATACAAATGACGTTAACAACAGTCGCAAGAAGCTTCTCTATTCATTGCAGCATCCGAATAAGACATACACACAGCAGAGACAACAAAATAATGCTGGGTAGCAATAAACAGAGCAACTTTCAACATCTGCAACAGCAGCAATAGCAGTCATGCCCCAAGTAAATAAACAAATAGACCCACGGCAGCAGTAGTTGGTAACTCTAACTCGGGCATGCAAATTAGTTAGCACTCAATGCACATGCTGCTACAGTCCAGGATACCACTGCAATCACAAACACATCAAAATGATTGCATCTCATAAAGGATTTAAGCTTGACATCAAAAAAAAATATTGAGAAGGGTGTGGTTAACGACTATAGTAGTCTTTCATGGTAGAGTTATAACTATTTTTTGGACTAAATCGAAATTTTCCAAAATCATTCTCTCTTCTTTCTCTTCGATCTTCAAAATTAGTTAAATTCTTAAATTCTAAGAACATAATTTCAATTTTTGAAATTGAATTGTATCAATTTGGTATTGGAACCATTCATTTTAGGGGAAAAAAATAATAATTGATGGAGAACAAAAGATTACAAATGGAACTATATCCCAAAACAATAAAAAATTGAATGAAAAATCTAAGGAATCAATATCAAAATTAGAGGCAAAATATTAGAAGACAATTGAGGAATTGAAGTAAATAATCTTGCAACTAAATTGAAATAGTAATCAAGCTTGTCGAGATATAGAAGAAAAAGGATAGCTGAGATGAATGTGAATGATTATTCGAATCATAGTAGACATACTTTGTCGACTAGGTTCAGTAATGAAGGCCTTCGTAATTGAATCTTTAAATGTGTACCCATTAAAAGTAATGACGGATATTGCAACAATGCACGTAGTAGGAGAGGCATTATTGTAACACCAATTGTACTTGAGGAACAATTTGATAGTAGAACCACCAAGCAAGGGAAAGTATTTATTAGCTTTAGAGCAACTTTTATGGGAATCCATGTTCGAGGACCTAATGGGAGGAATTGAACCAAACCAGTACTAGTGTGAAGGACAACAGTGCTAAGTTTGATTCTTTTCATAAATTAGCGATGCTAGAATCACATTTGGTGAGTTTGTCCTCAAGTAATTGAGGCCTGAAATTGAGTATCCAATGAAGCTATTAAATCTACTAAATTTGTAACTGGTATATGAAGCAAGTTGAAAAAAACAAGAACTGGTGTTTCTTTTGCATCCTATAGAATTAAACTAAAGGAATATCAACAATCACAAACATAGGGAATATCATGATCTCCAAAATTGCAAAACGGACTTTTGCCTAAGCTAGGGAATCACAAACATAGGGACTTTTTTTTTTGGCAGGCTTTTCATAATGTGGTTAGGGGATGATGGAGATGATCTTGTCTTTTAACCAATTTGAGCAGTAGCACCACTTTCACCATCTAAAGTGCATGTATTGTCAATTAGTTAATAAACAACTTGTTTCTAATCCAAATTGGTGGTGGATGATAAAAGTTGTCAACATGGTAACCTCATTGCTCACTAAACCACCAAGATCTAACTTACAAAAATATCTATTTGACACTCTTAGATTAGGTAAACATACATGGCGGAGCAAAGGCTAACCATACTTCAATTTAGGTAATTATTTGACTATCAAAGAGACTGAATTTGAAGTATCATCTATTGTGCTCTATGATTACTAAAGACTTAGAATGAATACGTACCATGATTATAAGAGTCCTCTTTAGATTGGATACATGAAGTACTAAGATATTTATTATTTGGTCCAAAAATTGAACTTAGCTTCATTATGCTTCAAAAATTATCTAAATGATCTTGTACTAAGATCGGCTTTGAATTTTGGTGATAACCTCGATTGCACTTTGAGGCTCAATTGATTGTACTTTCACTTACGGCCTGTTTGGTTCAAGAAATGGAATAAATAGGGAATAGAATAGTTATTCCTAGGAATAGAAAAAATGAGGAATAGAAAAGAATGAATATTACTTTATTTGATTTAGGGAATGGAATACACAAAGAATTTGTATTTCAATGTTTGGTTTGAAAATATAAACTTGAAATAAGAAAAGAATAAATAACAAAAAGACCAAAATGCTCTCATCATCATCATCACCATCATCATCATCATCATTGTTATTATTATTATTATTAATTATTATTATTATTATTATTATTATTATAAACTTTGTACTTTATTA
>JANKOD010000001.1:8751967-8763435 GCA_026284645.1 Erythroxylum acuminatum
TGCGAGAAACGCTTGAACTTCTTCCCAGGGGACAATACCTGGCCGGTGAGGGTCCCGGCCCAAACCACCATTAAAATCAAGTGCAACCAACAAGACCTGGCTCCTGTTTAGAAGTCGTTTTGTTAATTCCACTTCTAGGCAATAAAAAACTAGCACAAATTCTGGCTCAATTTTAACCTGCAAGATAACCATGACAATTAAAACTCCATGAACGCGATTCTCTAGCAAATACGTCAGGAAAGTGTAAAAGGACCTAGTCTCTGTTCTGGAGCAAAACCTGAAAAAATGTTGTAACTGATGCAATTATGTTTGCGAGTAATAAATGTCAAAGTTTGGGAGAGGGCAGAAAGTATAACTATAACAACCTCCTAAGCTTCCAACGTTCTCAAATGCATAACGATTTTTTTCATCGCAGGAAAGCCGTCAATTATACGCTTCTTGTTTATGCTCTGTTGCATTCCCTGTTGCAAAAGCTTGACAGTTATCTTAGAAGGTACAATCTTTCCTTCTTTCGTCAAGTTCTGGGCCATTTTTCTACACCAACTGATGTGAGTAAGAGTAAGGATTTTGAGAAGATGGCGAACTTCGAGCTTATTAGAGGAGAGTTTAATGGAATTGAGCCCAAACTAATCCATTTAACTCAAATTCTTAGACCGGATGCACCTGGAGCTTGAAGACACGAAGACTCGGGCTATTTAATGCTCCATCACTTAAGCCCAAGAAGATATCAAACCTATTTATTTAATTTTTGGACTTCGTTTTATTTTGGGCTTTCACGTATTTTAGCCCAACCTTTTATTATTTGACCTAGGAATAAATACTTATGTTTTAGGGTTTTACAATTTTTCAGATCATATTGTTTGAGTGCCGTCGGCTTTAGGGAGAAACATTATTCTCTTGTTCTTGTTACTTTTCGAACCATCTTTCACTTATCAATTGTTTTCTCAATTGTGGCGTGTCGATTGTTCGTCTCTGGGTTTTATTTTGATCATCGGGATTGCTTGGAACAAGTTTCCGAGAGGTGTCGTAGAAATTAAACCTTGCGTATCCTTATTTTCTTGTTCGTTGAATTCCAAATATCTATCCTTTTAATTCCTCTTAGTCAAAAACCCATAAAACAAAAATACTCATTGAAATCACCATCATATCAACACCAATCTTTCCGCGGTGAGCGTCAGAAAGTCAACTGTACTAGTTTATTAGGCAAATATCAGAGCTATTCATTATACCCATGCATCTCCAGCGAGCTACGCTAGACGAACTCATGGGTTCAGGTATTGATTGTAAACTTCTATTTGTTAAATGGATATTTTTTCCATTATTTTTGGAGTGTTTATTATTTAATGAGGTGGTTGGTCATTGATTTCTGTTTTGGATTTTCATTTTTATATCTGGGTTTTGATGACTTGGGTGAGAATGGTGTATTGTTTAGATCGTAATTTGATGGCTGAAGAAAGGTAATGGTATAAGGAAATAAGATGGGACTTGAAGGAAGTTTGTGCGTATTATATGGCTCGTTTTTGCCCACATGACCTCTTCGTCAATACCAAGAGTGATTTAGGTGAGTTTTTGCTTCTGATTTTGGCCCAACTCTTCTCCTTTTTGTTGCCCCATTCGGTTAATAAGGAATTTGAGGAAATGGGAAGGCTTTTTGAAATTCCTTCTGAGATAAGAAAACAGCCACAGTCAATGATTCCCATGATGTGCTTCTCTTCCGCCCACCAACATCACCACCGAACAAATCCAAAAGGTATAGTTTTGGGTGCTTATTTGATCGCTTACCATTAACTATTTGCTTATTTGTTTGTACACCTGTAAAGTTATTATGTAGTGGAAACTTGGACTTTCGAGCTTCTTGATGATTATTTTGCAAGCAAGGAGTACTTTTTAAAGGTGTATTTGTTGGGACCCGATCTCGGAACCGGATCCCAACCGGAAAAGCGGAATCAAAAGTAAACGAACGAACGAAAACAAAGCGAAGCGGAAGGAAATGGCGAAACAAATCGGAAGCAAAATATCAAACGCGTGCGGAAACAAATGAAATCGAATTTCGACTCTACAGCAAATCGAATAGCTCAGAATTAGAAATCGAAAGAACGGAAACAGATCGAAGGTAACACGAAAATCCGACATTCGCGATGATAATTCATCCAAAATTGAACTTATCATTAATTTCTCCAACGCCTCACGTAAATCCCTAATTCATAAATTTCAAAAAATCCTAATTAAATTCATCCAAAATTGAACAGCATGATGGGCGATATCACCAAAATTAACTATGGAAATCACAACCCCATCATATTCTTAAGCTATTTAAACCAACATCTCACTAAAATTTCAAAACTCAAAATCATCACTTACCTTCATCATCTTCAAAAATCGACATTTCTTGGTTCATAATGAAGCTCTCATGCTCCTCCATCCTTTTCCTCCTTAGATCAACCTTAAAAACGTGGTTGAAGACCCCTAAAAATCAAAACCTAGTTCTCTTCTCTTCTTCTTTCCTCGTCTTCGTCCGAATGCTTCTTCTCTCTTCTTCTTATTTCTTTTCTTTTGTTTTGTTTCTTTCCTTTTTCCTCATTATCGTGCTTCTCATTAATAAAAACGACAGCCCACACTTCATGTCTTTAATGAATGCTAAAATGACTTGATTGCCCTTCCATTAAAGCCTTTTAACTTAACTCCTTAAGTGAACTTCCAAAATTGCCCTTATATTTCATTCTTAACACTTTAATGAGATTTAATCCAATAAACTTATGCCATATGATCTTACATAAATTAACATGTTAATTTCTTATATTAACATGCTAATTAAGTCATCAAAATCATAAATTAACATCAAAGTCTCAAAATTTATTAAACCACGATTTGCTTAGGACATTTTTCACATTTTCAAAATGAAGGAATTTGCTCAAACTTCCTTCTAACGAAATGTTCCTCATTGTATTACGATTCTAACGACACCAAAAACGCTCAATTCGAATCATAAATGAAGAAGTTATGGCCAAAATATTTTCAGCTCTTTCTAATCTAAGACGGAACATTACACCAAACTTCAATTCAGAAATTGAACATTTTAGGGGCTAAATTGAAATTCAATTCCTTCATATGACTTGTAGCCCCAAGTCTCTATTTTATTTTGCCTTAAAAATCAATTCAATCGGATCTCCACAGATCAAGAATTTCTCAAAATACTGAACCATGTTCAGAAAATTTTCCAACTCACTTTGATTAAATCAATATCTTTACATTTCCTTTTAATCTCATAAATTCTTCTCTTATTTACACATAGCTAATTGCCAATAGTTCTTCGTTTAATAGTCCTATCTTACAGAAAGATTCGTGATCCAACATCAATAGTATGAAACCTTACCCAAAAATAAATAAAAATAAAGAAGTAAATGAATAATAAATACTTAATTAATAGAACATAAAATAAGTAATAAACTAAATAATATGATAAAGTAGTAGTAGTAGTAGTATGGTGGTGGTAGTAGTAGTAGTCACGTGGTACTGAATGTGAGAGCTGCATGTAACATGTGCGGTAAACACACAGAGAAGTGCACTGACTTTTCATGATGCCTATAGTCCATATGTCAAATGCATAGAGATGCATCCACCACTTTTATGACATATGTGACATGCATAGATGTGCCAACCACCTTAGCCACATTTGATGCACGCGCCAAACACGCTTTCAATGCAGGTGACTGAGCACATCCCATAAGCATATGAGTGCTTCTCTATACTACATTCTTCCAATCAGGGGGGAAAAAAGGCGATTTTCTAGTGACTTGTACACTGAATTCCTGTTGACTTTTGGTGACTTTTCGCTAGAAAATCACCTTAAAGTATATTTTTCTACCTTTTTGATGCAAATCTTATCCAAAGTTAATACAAACAACAAATAAGTAGTTTATATAAGCAAATAAAGATAAATTTCTCCAATTTCTTTATAGAGAACCTTAAAAATCTCCATTCAAATTCATACAATCATGGAACCACTTTGATACCATATGTTAAATATAACACAAACTCTAACTTTAGGCCCAAGATCTACCATAAACTTGTATAAATGAAAATAATGTGTATATATATTTCTATCTAATACTCGGTGAACAAGCTCATCAACTATTTGATTAAACTATTGTATCATTTAAATAAGCTACTTAACGTATGAACAATATGTTGCAACTTTCAATTTAGCTCTATGAAATTTGTATCTTTATTTTATTAGCATCTTTTCTCTATTTTTTTAAATGCACGAACCTTTTAATAGGCCAGAGTAACTTTATGTTCACAAGCTTTTATCAATAGGCTAAAAAGACCTTAATAGTTATTTATGTAAACCTTATTGGCCACCTTATGACAAGCCCAATTAACAAATTTGCCCATATTAATAAAGGTTCATTTTTCTCACTGGACTTAGTATCATTTAACCATTTCCTTAGGCCCCTTTATTATCTTTAATCTGAATCAGATTTGATTTTCTTAGCCTTAATTTTATAAAAACTTGTAATTAATAATTGGGCAATAGGAATTTTAATTCCAACAATAACACCTTTGTATAAAGGAGGATCCTTGTTTGAAACTAATGAACCAAATGTATCGAGAAAGAATAGCATAAATTTAGGAAACTATGGCGTTCTGCAATGACCAGGACTAGTGTCAATATGAATACAGTCAGCATACAAAATACTACAAACCCAAAAACTATCAAGTTATTAAAAAAGGAACAAAGGATGTATATTTAAAGAACATACATCTTCTAACCATGGCATTGACATCTAGTTATGAAGCAAATTTGTCACATAGAAAATAGGCTCACTACTGCAAACGTAGAAACCATTTGAGTGAGAAAATGCATTTTGCAACCACGGTATTGAATTCTAATTATGAAATTAAATTGCTTTTAATTATTAGTATCTATCTTTATCTTTTACACTTTATGATGAATCATTAGTTTGACAATAAACATACAAAAAAATTTCTTCTTAACTTTTTATATTATTTCCGTAACACTTCCTTTAAGACTGGAATTAGGACAAGGTTCACAAGTAACTAAGAAATGTTTATTTCTTATAAATGACTTTGTAACAGCTATAAGGTCTTAATGTTCTTAGATTGTTGGCTGAATTTAGGCTTTTTGTATGCTTCTATTAAAGAAAGAAATAAATAATCACCACAACTTTTAATTGATGATAAGAGTACATTCTCACCCATCAAAACTAAAGAAGTAGATGTTTGTATATATTCTTAATTTTGATACAAGGAAAATAAAGCTAATTAAGAGTCAACTACAAATTGATCAACAGGACCTTCTAATTGGATTGGACAACTAAGGACTGGTTTCTGAGTTACAATACACCAATCTCGATTATCAAATGTCATATATAGAAACAAAAATAGAAAAGGTCCATCTTAACTATTAATCGTATATCAGGCAAGTGAATCCTCCTAATCTAGGGAAAGTGACACTTTTAGAAGCATCAACTTCATCACCCGCAAAAAATATAAGTACCATTGTCAAAATAATTTTTTTGTAGACCAAACAAAACTTAGATCACCCAAAAAAAAAAAACTCTAATCCTTAATGTGATCACCTTTTATTCAATGCATCCATCAAACTTGCCAATATTTATTGAAGTTTAAAACACAAAAAACCATACCAAACTTATGATCAATCTCAGAAGCAAATAATTTAAAAAAATAATTGAAAGGTGATGAAGGAGAGAGGTGCATCCATGCCTTTGTAGAGTTCATCAGGTCCTCCTTTGTAAAAACATGGTGAATAATGCTAAAAGTTGAACCATAATTCAATAGTCATTATTGTTGTTTCCTAATACGAAATTTGTTACATGGATAACCAAATATTATACTAGTAATTCCACTAGGTAAGAAATTCTCTACCCCAAATGCTTGCAGGAACCTATATGAAAAATCTAACACATATATAAACACAGGATCTTTCAACTCATATGCATCATTAATTAAATCACTTACTTGGATTTGATTGTATTCCACCAATTAAAGGACTCTTATAAGAAATCTTTATTTTTTCTTACATAATTTATCTTGTATTTATGTTTTTTAGATGATTATCATTAATTGCTTGATTGATCATTATCTCATGCGTATAGATAATGTCAATATAACTGTTCTTTAACAGTTAATAACTGAAAGGTCATACCTTGAACTTATCAGGTGTGGTTTTCATTGTCATCTCCCACTCACACATAGTGAGTTTAGTTAATAATATTTTTGCAAATTCTCACAATTATTACTTGTGTGACTAGCATATAATGAGAGCTTATGGTCATATATCTGTTAGGAATATATGGCATCTCAATTAATGAATAAATCCTTTAGTATAATTTGCATACTATACCCTAGGTCATATTTTGTATTTCAATCTCCTTTGATCTTATTTATTTCATTGCATCATAAATGTATTCAATTCTCTTACTAAGAGTTTGTGGCCACCTTTAGATACAAAATTTTTCTTATACGAGTTACCAATCAAAATGGCCTTGTTTTATTCTAAACTCTCTTAAATTGAATTGAATTTACTTTTCTAGAATTATCTCATAAGATCGTATCAAACATAATCTCTTTTTTTTTGAAAAAAAATCATTCTTTTGTAATTTTATAATAACATTCTTAAGAAGCAAGCCTTAAATTAAACAAATATCATCTCCGCCTTAGAGATATAACTTTAATATTACTCATGTTCGTTTCTGTTAAACAAATATACATTCAAACTTTCATTTATTATCTATTCCAAACATTTACGGAAGTATAAAATATACATTACCAAATCATACAACAATATTTTATCTATTAATGAAATGAAATGAAATATCAATTTATACATTCAACCCTCTCTTCATTATCACTAAAATAAGCGTCCAAATTTACCTCCTTAAATATCAACACACCTAGCTAACAATAGTAAATAAGCAAGTATATATAAAATCAATCATTTAGCAAATTCATTATGAAAAACAATTTTAGTATATGAATTTATTGTGGTCAATTTGTATCTTCAACAACTAACCTCATTTTTTTAATGCCCTTCTTTTGGACCGCCTTCTCTTAAAAGTCAAGATCTCAACCTCCTTATTCTTGACCTACCATATGCCTGGCAATAACTAGGTATTTCAACTTAATGTTCGTTGGAAAGGATTCAATATATCAATAAAAGTCAGCTTCATCACCTAACTTAATTGCATATGCACTAATAAATTTTTTATTTTCTTCTTCTAACATATTTTACAGGTGGTCAAAATTTGATTCGCTCTTTACCACGTAATAATTAAGAGCCTTATAAAAAGTTGATTCGACTTTTTGTTATCCTGCTAACACTAATATCATCATCTTCTCGAATGTTGCTAATATTTATTTTTGTATTCAACCAAATAACATCCTTATATCACCTCCTTAAAAACATAATTTAGGAATTTTTTGATCTTCACCTTACTAAAAATTTTGAATATATTTTGAAATATACTCTGTTAAATACGAACAATAAGCAATTGTATTTGGATAGTAAGGGTAACTCACTTATTGTAATTATGTACTGCTCGACCATACTACACTCTTCAACTATCTCCTCTAACTTCTATAACTAGCTATTCCATTTAGTCCAATTTTTTCTCACCGTTAGTTCTTCTTATATAATATAAAATAGGGTATTGGTAT
The DNA here is from genome assembly GCA_026284645.1 of Erythroxylum acuminatum. Lineage (NCBI taxonomy): Eukaryota > Viridiplantae > Streptophyta > Magnoliopsida > Malpighiales > Erythroxylaceae > Erythroxylum > Erythroxylum acuminatum. The sequence continues at coordinate 8,759,669 of JANKOD010000001.1, forward strand.
ATGCCTTATAAAATACCTTTTTAATATCAAATAATGTCACTAGCAGTACCTTACTCCCTACATATAAGTAATCAAACTTTATTTCATGCTCAATCTTTTCCCTAATTACTTCCTTATATTGTTTAGTAACTTGCTTCATTATGCTACAAGCATATATATACCATCAAAGTAAATATTCATACTCTTACTAATTTGTGTCATTGACATACCTATCTAAAAATACCTCCTAACATATGCTTGATCCAACCTTATACATTCATCAAATAAAAATAACCTATAAATATTTTTTAAGTCAAGCTATATAACCATTTAATTCTATTTTTTCACGAATTCTTCAATGTTGTTAGCATTATACACAACATCCATAAATGTATCTTTTAACTTCTTATAACTCTTATAGGTATCAAATTTCTCAAGTTTAGTATATACCATGAACACAATATATAACTTATCTAAGGAATACCACCTCAATAGTGTTACTTTTATTCTTATACTCATCTATAATTATAGTGTTAAATGACTTCTCATTCATATAACTTAACCATGTATGAAAATGTTAATAAAAAATATAAGTGAACTTGTTGCCTTAAAGTGCACACTAAGCAATGTAGATTATATATGATGCTTTACACTGATAAATGGAGCAAATGACATTTTGTATTTGTTCATGAGATAAGTGGTGTCAAACATAACCATATCACTTTCAGTAAATGCTAACTGACTCCTTGCCTTCTCTTAAAAAAATCCTCAACCTTCCTTCCTCTTTACAGCCAATTCCTTATAAAAATATATTATTCTTCTTTTTCATTCTAATAAATATGTCATGCACCACTTCTACGTCTCCTTCTTCTAACCTCACTCTTTTTAACTTGTATAAATGATTAGGACAATCATTTCTTAAACATGTCATATTTTTGTACCCATTGTTGTTATAACAATAAACCTTAAATTTGTGCATGTCCTAATTCGAAAAATATCTTTCATTTCTAATCTATGCCTAACTTGATTATCCACAACCCAATATTGCCTCATAAACCTTACTTGAAATCATTTCATGATTGTACACATCTTTAAACTTGATTATACTTTAAATACCTTCGTCATAATGGAAACATATTGGAGAATTTTACCCAATTCTTCAATTACTTATAGGTTTTATTTTTTTCAACCCTCATGATTTATACGAGTGACCTCGATGACACGTATTTCTTACTCTCAAACTCTCCATTCTCATATTTCTTTCCTTCCTTATAACAAATCAAAAATTATTTCTAAATTTTAAATTTATTCCAATTTCAAATTGCTACAGATGCCCTAGTGTCCTCTGCCTTTATAAATGAGGTCACATCTAAAGAACACTTCTCGTTCTCTATTTTATTACTTATCTCCACTATATCATCATATTATATCATAAATACTACATCATAGCTCAGAAAATATTGTTGTAATATATAAGGTATGCCACCGGATAATACAATAGATACCAATATATATGAAATAAAATTAAATATAAATACAAATATATACTGCACATAAACCATCTGGACTTTGCCGTTCAAGTAGTCATTTTTAACGGGAGGGCGTGTAAAACCAAGGCCAACAACATAGGTTTCTCAGCTAATTATATACAGTTCCAAGCATTTGACTGTTCTGTGAGAGACGGGTAGGTCTGAACAGCAGCTGAAGATTGGCAGTTGAGCACAACATTCTACTTCCTATGTCAAAGGAATTTGCTTCCACTCTTTCTCTCCCTCTGTGAGGGTAAAGAGGACTGACGTCCATCATCACTTCACCATGTATTCCTTCATCTCTTCTCATTCAACTGATCATCCTCTTCGTTCTTAACCATGGTATGTCATCTCATTTTTTCTTGTTATCTTACAAGTTGAATGCAATCTTTTTTCCTGGAAGTGAATAGAATGAAAAGGGTATTTGATCTGGATTTTAGTAACAAGAATGTGTTGGTTTTGTCTTGCAGTCTCTCATGCCATTGATGATGAGGTCACTAGTGAGGCTGCTCCTGCCATTAGTGTCTCAACCAGCTGCCTCCGTCACAACCTTACTCTACTACAGCGATCTTCTACCCAGAAACCTCAACTTAGAGCGATTGGTTCGAGGCGAATTGCTTCATCCAGAAAACCATTTGTTTCATTTCCTCATCAGCATCATGAGATGCTTCTGGTAGCAAACACTTTTTTTTTTTTTTTGTCACTAAGTTGAGTTTATAAAGCAGGGATGTTTCAACAATAGACAGTAACTCTCTTTCTTCTTCTCATATCCTTGTTTGTCTTCCAGAATTGGGTCGAATCCTCTTCCTTGAACCATATATCCATATATCATGGACCGGTGAGCTATCAATATTGTGGATAAAAAGAGATGGAAAGTTTAAATTTCTAGGTAGAGAACGATAGAAGCAATTAATAATGTATGTTTGAGAGTAGCTCTGCTCAGGGGCATTGTTGAGAGCACATTGAAGAAATATAGGAGGATGCCATGGAATTTTTGGATTTTCTTTAACATTAAGATGCATATTCATGATTGATTGGATAATAGTTTTCTGCACTTTGAATTATTAGAATGTTCTATCTCGTGGCCCCTAAGCGTATTGTCCTGAGCACCCGAGATCCTCTTCATGGATAAAAACGAAGGAACAGTGTTGGAATTGGGCAACGGGACAGAAGATCTATTCCTGTATTTGATGAGTTCAGATTCTCTGTCCAGTTTTTATAGTGTCTTATTGTGTCCAGTGAATCTCAGCCATTTATTTATGCGGGCTTTATTTATTTGGAGCCCATGCGGGACCTACATGAATGAATGTCTGAGATTTACTGGACACAATAAGACATCAGACATCATAAAACTGAACAGAGGATCTTGTTCCGTATATGAGAGGCGGACTTTCATGGAGTGGCGATTTTTTTTTATAAACCCTCAATTTATTCCCAAAACCAATTACAATCTTGCTGGGCTGGGAGCTATAGGGGCAGTTCGTTTGTATTTCAAGAAGATCAAAATTACGAAAGCTAGGGAAATTGTTATTTTCAACTCACTTGTGGTAGATATATGCTAAATCCTTCCGTGTACAATTAAATTAGTGACGGCAAAATTATGTAGGAATTACAAATTACAATTATACAGTCAATGACTAAAAATTTTGATTAGTTAGGCTGATTCTATTATGAAAATCTTGTATCTAATTGACTTTTCAGTTTGATTTTAATTCTTTGGTTTAATTTACTTTAATACCCTTTATTATTAGAACCCGACCAATTTATTAATTAATCGATCAATTTTATAAAATAATCAATTTTTATAAATCAATTAATTTTTATTTAAGAGCCTCATTTTTCAATTAAACATCAAATTCTTCAATAAAGAAGGATAATTCCCTTCACTCATATTTTAATTTTTTTAGTTTTATTCAATCTTTAATTGATTTTATGATAGTCCAATATCAGTTAGACCTTTTAAATCTTAAACATTTTATCTTACTGACTCAGCTTCAAGTCCAAATTTTAAAATATTGAGTATAACGTGAATGTTGATATTTTTTTTTGAAAATAAGGAGGTTTTATTACTAAGTATCAAATAATAAAACATGCCTTACAAAGTTGGGTGGGTTATTATTCCACTCACCAACGTTTCCAATTACTCTAGTTGCCTGAGCTAATGAATGTGCAACTACATTTGCCGTTCTTTTGATCAAATTAAAACAACACTGCCCATGGAAATTTGCTCCAATACTACGAATTTCTTCAATAAGAGCT
>JANKOD010000001.1:8773364-8800224 GCA_026284645.1 Erythroxylum acuminatum
GGTTGGTGTGTAATGAAATGACAATGTAAATTATGTTTTGTTAATGAAATGGGATGAGTTGAAACTTAAAATACTTAGGGCCTGTTTGGTTGGATGTGAATTAATGGAATGGAATGGAATATAACATAACGGTTTATAATGGAATGGAATGTAATATAGTGAAAAATTGTTTGGGAGGGATGGAAAAGTTCACAATGTACTGTAGTGAAATGTTATTTGGAAGATGGATGGAATGGAATGTTTTGTATAATAAATGACTATTATACCATTGATATTAAAATAGTTGTTACAGGAGGTTTAACGCTATGGTTTTAAAATATAAATCATGTCCAATTAAAAAGTCACGGTTCAAGTGACAACACGACAAATAGTTTTTTTATACATATTTTCTATTTTAAAATAATAAAAACTTTCAAAAAAAGTTTATTATTTTATTATTAATTATATACAATTTATTATTAATTATATAAAAGTATTATTATTACTTATTTAATAAATTTTATTTTATTTTATTATATGTGATTTATATTTAAAAATAATTTATTTTTATTTTTATTTATATAGAAATATGTACAAACAATTAAAGAACAATTTTTTATATATTTTCTATTTTCATTAATAAAATTTTCATTAATTTTTATTAAAATTTATTAATTATATACAATTTATTATTAATAATATAAAAATATTATTATTAGGGTAAGAAGAAATAATATAAAAACATTATTAATTATATACAATTTTTGTGGACCATAATAAATGAGCCTAGAGAAAAGGGGATTAGGGTTAGAAGAAATAATTGGTATTAAGAACAATTATTGAGGATATATTAGGAACTATGTATTTATTTTTTTTACGTTCCATCCTAAACCCTTCGAATCGAAGGTTTCTTATTTTCACTGTTTATGATGGAATGGAATGTAACATGAAACCCTCTGCTTCCATCTCATTTCGTTCCATTCTATTATGAAACCCTCAACCAAACGATATAAATGTGTTACGTTCCATCTCGTTCCATTACCAACCCCTTAACCAAACATGACCTTATGTTCTTTATGATGCCATGATAAGCTGATGTGTTTTCTCTAACATGCCATTCTCATAGTTATGTTCTTGAATGTCCTCTGGATGTTCAGGCATATACTCTATGGTAGTGGTGTGTTACACTTTTCAAGTCTTCTATCATCTTCAGACAACGACTTTGGATGTGGCCCTTCTCTTTACAATAGTAACGCTCCACATTACTACAGTCTTTCGTGCACAAGTTCGATCTACTCCTTGAACCATCTCCCCATCTCTCTTGATTCCTCCTTCTCTCATACTCCCTCACAACTAGTGCTAGATCACCATCACTCGAGAACGTCTATCAACATATGTCACCATCCTTTCGTTCTCCCTCAATACCGCCATAGCTTCATCTAGCGTAATCTTCTCCCTACCAAAAAGCAGCGTCATGATAATGGGTCGGTAGGACTTGGATAGTGAAGCCAACAATAAGAAAGCTTGTTCTTAATCGATGATCTTCTCATTCACTTTCTTCAACTGGGCTACTAGTTGGTTGAACAAATTAATGTGGTCCTGCAAGGTTGTACCCTCCTCCATCCTTAACTGATACAGCTCCCATCTCAAGCACAAGATGTTAGTCAATGATTTGGAGGCATACACACTTTGGAGCTTATCAATCAAAGCTTTTGGATCCATCTAACTCAAGTAGTTGTACTTGATCTTTGGACCCATAGCCAACCAAATTGTACAAACCACCCTCTTGTTCATTAACGGCCACTTGACATAATTCAAACTCACCGGCTTGTCCACTTCCAAAGCCGCATCTAAATCTTGTTGTACCAACAAGTCCTCAATAGTACTTTTTCATATCCAAAAGTTTATTTTCCCATCAAACAAAGGAACGTGAAATTTCGAAACACTATTTTGACCCATTCTCTTCTCATACTAATTCCTCCCTAAATCAAACAAGCGTTAGTTTTCCCTACAAAAGGATACTCCAACCACAACTCTGATATTACTTATTGGTTAAAATTACCAGAACCACAACAACAATAATAACAAGAGAAATAAAATGCAAGAAACTAAATCAAAGCACATGCAATTTACGTGAGAAACCCCTCTCAACTAGGGGAAAAGCCACAATCCAAATCTCCAAGGACTAATATCAATCCACTATAATAATCAAGAGTATAATCGATAACCAATAATAATAATCTTAATAACAAGTACAATTATCTCTAGGTTCTAGTACAAATTGAAAACCTTAATCAATTTAGCACTCTCTACAAACCCAAGAGATACCAATTCCAAATACCTGTCGATAATGATGCACTTCCTCTTGATTATCTCATGAAACAATTGCCTTCCCATATGCCAAAAAAATGGAGTAGAACTCTCTTTTTTCCCTCCTCCATTATGGTTTTTACGACAATACAACTCATAAGCGAAAAAGGATAAATGCTATTTTATCTGATCATAAATTGGCTTCTCTAAAAAGCCACGAAAACCTACCACCTATGGGTCAATCAAAGAACTCTTTACTTAGTGAACCATCACTTGTAAGTAAAATAAAGCCCACCCTTGCAAAACTCACATAGCTAGTATCTGGGATTTGGGGAGATACCCAACAGTCGCCACATACAAACTAAGAGAAACATCATCAAATCAATAGCTGAGATGGTAATTTCAAAATACATATAAATTCACCACACATACCAAATCTTATAAAATTGATCTAATTTAATTTCAGTAGTCCCAAAACCCATATTTATGTAGCAATAATTTCCATAATAAGCTATGCATAATGAATTACATACCTTACCCTATGATCTTGATGTACTAATTTAACAACCTAAAAACCAGTAGCTTCTTTTATTCAAGAAAGGATATATATGTAACTTAATTTTGTAACCAATTTCTCAAATAAATATATTAATATATAAAAAATCATCTAACAAGGGAGCCCAAGATCTTGAATATGTTATGTTATTTGAGTTCTAGAAATTCAGTAACCTTTTCCTAGCATGGTATTGTTCAGAAACTCACTTCCCAAAATCCACTAGAGGAAGCTAATCTAACCAAATCCCTCCCTAGATTTCCTTTATCATATGGCTTGCTTTTAAAAATAAATTATCGACTATTGATAGAATCATGAGTTTTTTTAGCTTGAATCCAATATATAATCTATGTAACATTGAGCCCGAACCTAAATACCATTTATTCTTCAAATTCCACTACTTTAAGGGAGTTATGGAGTAGAATTCAAGAGTTGAATAACTTACGCATTGATGATGATTTGGAGCAAATAATTAAGAGATGATTACTTATCATAGTTTGTCTTCTTTTTCTTTCTCTGGCCTGTTGACTTGGCATTTTCTTATTTTTAATCTGTTGAGGTGATTGTTTTATTGCTTATTATCACTTTCTCATCTTTCCGGTATGCTCCAATGTTGCTAACAAAATTAGCATATCAAAATTTCCCTTTAATTTTTTGTATATATATGTGTTTATATTTATGTCTTTTGGAAAATAACTAACTGTAATGTCTACTTGAAGGAAATTAGGGTTTTGATTTCTATGCCATAAATACAGATTCTGAACCACTATTGCAGTCTGCTGTAGAAAAGCAATAAAAAATCATGAAAGACATAAAGTTATTGTGATGCGATAATATCTATCCTAATGTGTAATCAACCCACATATGAGCAGCGATGTTATCTCTTATGATTTCCCCACTGTGTGCATTGTCTTCATCCTCATTCTTATAGTTATCTTGGTTATCATTTTTCCTCCATTGTACTCTTCATTAATGAATGGATCATTTGCATCTACACTAATTAAGAAATTATGTAAAATGACACAAGTCATAATAATTTTCCTTTGGGTCTAAATGCCATATGTTGGTTCTGTGGTGGATGCTATAATAGGGAACCGTTTTTTCAACACACCAAATGCCCTTTCGATAACATTACGCAACGATGAATGTCGATGACTAAATACTTCACAAGCATTTTGTGGAGGATTCCTTCAATATTGTTCAAGTGATATCGTTCCCCTCTATACGGTGTAATAAGTCCACTTTTCAACATGAATCCAGCATCAACAAGATAGTATTTTCCTATGACGAATAAAACTATGTCAAAATGTAATTTATGATATTTATCAATTAATAAGATTTGAGCCCTATTTTTACCTTGGGAAATTTTAAGTGAGTACTACATGGTTAGTGCGCTTTTCATAATTCATGAATCAGATGTTGTTCCTTCCCACCCATCCCATACATATGTGAACTTCATATCAAAAGAACAAGCACACAACACCTTTTGTATTGGATAATCCTTTCTCCCACAAAACCTAGGAGCATCTCAAGCAGGTAATTTGACACGGGTATGTGTACCATCAATTGCACTAACACAATCCTGACATTGAACCATATTATAATGAAACATTATTTGTGTTTAATATAATTATATTGAGTTAAGAAAAGAAAATCACCTTAAAATGTGGGTAGAATCCACTATTATTCAATATTTCTATTAGGGTTTCTAATCCATCTGGTTGTCGTAGAAAGATGTCTTCTAGCTCTATAACTGTTTTCAAAACACTATGAAAATGCCGACTTACACTTTCCCCATATCGACTCCAAAAGAACATAATCTCTCGATTGGTAACGTGATGCCCTAATATTTATAGAAACTTTGTTACTTGTTCTTCAATAGTTGCCTTCACAGTGGGTCGAAGCACACCTTTTCTAACTAATAAATCACATAATTCAACAAATGGTTTAGGCTGCATTCTAATTATATTTCTCCCATTGCAATGAAATAAAATTCTTCGCATGATACTCTTCCTTGATTGAGATCTCTCTAATGGTGTAAGCATTTGAAGTTTGTCTTTTGTACGTCTCTTTCGTAACATCCACCAATAGACCATAAGATAAGCAACATGAACAAGCGCTAATTGATGTATACGAATCAATTGGATATTTTCATTATTCACTCGATTACCTTCACCGTTCACATCTAAAAAAAACTTAGAAGTAGTTTTCAGATTGTGAAAATCAAAATAAACCAACTATGATATAGATATGTTCATTTATGTATGATGTTATAAGCGACGTTAAAGGGAAGCTTCAAATCGAGGGAAATCTAAATCATTCTCGCACTGAAATTTTAGGGAAATTGGGCTCGGATGCAAAAAGAAAGAAGACAATGAGATGGATTGAAAAACACCCCAAATATAGACAACACATAACATATAAAATGAGTGAGATACAGATAATACACAGGGAGATACAGTAAGCATAGACAATAGAGTGAATGAAATGTTGATCCATACTATGTTAACGTGTTAAAGATAGACTTTTTTTTGCTTGACTAATGGATTATCACATGCATATCAACAAACTGAAGTGTGAAAGGCCAACAGGGCATTAAGTTCACATATCGAGTAATATAATATATTGCTCGCAGATCAAGTCTATAATCATGTGATGACAATAGATCAGGTATCTTAGTGAATTTCCAGCATATAGTTATTATATATAAAGCTAAAAGCATCATACAATTTATAGGAATGACAAACTAACAATTAACGTTGTCCATATAATCCGTATAAACTAAACTAAACTAAGCCATGTTGAAAGAAAGGGGATTCCTATATCCATTTCGTTGAGGAACTATATAGTCACTATAATCCTTGTCCTATTTGTTGTTTTTTTCATTTTATCTCACATCTAAGATCTGATTATGCAGCCATCAAATTTTTGATTTTCGGAAGATGTTTCTTGGGTTGACCACAAGCAAAAACATAGGTGTAATGTCCACAATATCTTCTGAAGGGATCGTTTCTATTCATTATTCTTTATCAACAATTTACATTGTTTTCCAGCGAATCACACACCAAGCAAGATCATATTTTCCTAATGAAAAATAGGTCTACCATAAATATGGACAAAAATCCAGAACATAAAGCTAACCAAGACATCCAATGCTAAGGAAATGATATAAAAAATCTAAATCATAAACTAAGCTGCAAAAGAGAGAAAAAAGGTCTGAATCAACTCACCTGGTTAAGATCCACTGCTAGAGGATAGAAATTAGGGAATATTAAACCTAAGATGGGTTTTGAGTTTGAGGAATTATTAGGAAGAGAGACTTAAACAATTGAGTTCCAGTTCTCACACTCATTCTTTCTTTCTTTTTTATGAAAGGTAAATATATTGAATCAAAAATATGTACACGGTCCTTAGGGCATACCATGACCAATGTTTGTGATCATAACATCAATATCATCTATACATCCAAAAATCAAAAAGTAATTAGTTCCGTGGGGTACAACCTATACAAGATCTTATACATTATAGTTTTTATCTTAGAAACTACATCACAGCTCGTAACAGAAGCAAAATCTAGCCGAATAGCATTCTTGGTCTCCCATACCGTATATATGGTACATATGAATGCCAGTTGTGTGGCTTTGCTTCTAAGATGCGCTCTAACGTAATCTTTTCGAATCCATTTGATGACACTAGATAACATAGACATGGCTCGTGTCAATCCCAGTCATCCCCAGATAGCATTCCAAACTTCACCTGTAAAAGGATACTTAAAGAACAAATGGTCAACATTTTCTGGTTCAGTATTACAAAATCTACAGGTTCAGTCTATCTCCAAGAATAGCAAGTTATCCTTTGTTGGTAGTCTATTTCGAAGACTAAACCATGCAATGAAGGAATATTTTGGTGGTATGCATTGTTTCCAGATAAATGACATCCATGGTCATCTAGTGTCCTTGACTCGCAGTAGCTCATAGACTTTCTGTGAAGATAGGGTTTCATTGATACATAATTTCTGCATCCCACATACTACCTCCCTACGGCCACCCAACTTATCCACTAAAGTATTTCGGATCAGTGCTAATCTTTTCAATAGGGGTGAGTCTTGGGTGTGAGGTTCCCAATCCCATATTAATGAGCCCCTTAAGTATATTTCATGAATCTATCTCACCCACAAAGAATCAACTTCAGCATGGATATTCCACAACACTTTAGACAAAAGTGTCGAATTCCATAATTTACAATTTTTCAATCCCAATCCACCCTCCTCTCTTGGTACACAAATATTGTCCCATGCCACATTAAAATGGTTACCACCCCATAAAAACAACCTATATATGGAGGTTATCTTCTCAAGGATAGTTGTGGAATGGGAAACGCTTGGAGCCAAAAGGATAGTGCCCCTTTTTCAGTACTTACTAATTTCATTCTAGCTTCACCAAGCTCATCCGACATCAACATCAACTTCTTTTCTAACTCTTGTATGGTGTTCTTCATGGAAAGATTCTCTGCTTTCAATCTTTCATTCTTTCTACGTGTTTTCACCCATTTTTCATATATAGCTTTGTAATCCTCATAAATATTCCCTTTTTTATCATCTAGGCTACTACCGTTGCTGTCATAATCTGATATTGGATCTTGAGTTGGATTGTTTTCGAAATTTTCCGATTTTTCCTCTTTTCGACCTTTAGTTACTTCCTTCTCAGTTACTATTAAGCAAGTAACTGGACTTTTGCTATGTAAGGCAACCAACACAGCACCATTCGTTATTTCTTCTTTGTTACCATATTCACTCTCGGAATCATTTTCACTCCAGGTGCTTGTGAAGGACTTTCCTTTTTTCTTCTTCACAGTATTGGCACATTTGGATTGAATGTGTCCGAAACCTTGACATTTATGACATTGGATTCTCCTTGCCTTCCGTTCACCTGACTTGTTGTCTTAAATTGTTACTCGATAAACTTTCATCATATTGTCTAAAGTCGGATCTGCCCTTCTTCATTCTTTTCCGCCATTTTCCAAAATTTCATGTGAGTAGTACCAAGTCTGCGTTTCATCTTATTCATCTTCCGCATCATTCACACTTTTTTCTAGTTTCCACCTGTAGTGCCTCTCTTGTAGCCATGTTCGCGAAACTAGGATCTGCACTAACTTGCTACCAAGTTCTGAATTGGTGACATTTCTCTGATACCAATTGAAAAACTGAAGGGGGTTTATTGTTTTGCAAATTTTCTGTAAACTTCTTTGACACAAACAAAATAAAACCAAGCAAAAACGAAATAATAAAAATACCATAAATTTGGTAATGCAGTTCGGCACACCTTGCTTACTTCTACGGGGCTCTCACCTAGCTTAATAACTTTCACCGAAGTACAATAGATTTACCCAAGGCTTTATTGAGTCAACACCACTCAACCCTTGACACTATCTCTCAACCTCACTTCCCGTGAACGGATTTCACACCCAATAGTACAACCACCTTGTACTAACCTCGACAAAGGATTTTCTCAAACGATATTTAATGATGATGAAATAAATTAAACAACTCAAGTGATTAAATAAAATTCAACATAAACGACAACACTTGAGAAAGAAAAATAACAACTTCCCTATTAGTTCAGCTCCTCTGAAATAGATCAGAAAATTGTCACCACAAAATATAAATGCTTATTTGTCGAAACATTATAAGCATCAAAGGCCAAGTCTGTCTAATTTTCTCGCTGCTGCAAAGTAGACCATAGACTCTTGTTCACTGCACTGGGAATTATCCATGCCAATGCCACACAAGCACCAAAGAGGCTAAACTGTAAATCAGTTATTGTAGCCACCGCAACTCCAATGGACACCGGCAATAAAAAGAATAACAACTTTGATAAAGCCAACACTAAATCCACCTTTACGCCCACTGCATTAAATCTCGGTTTATATTCCACACATAACACATATCCTGTAGTGTTTCCCCAAGATTAAAAAAAAAACACTCACTGCACCGTTGCTCCTCTCACACCAAAAACAAATTTTTATTCAGCTATCTTTCATGTAACGTTTCAGTCGTATGTTTCTCTCTATTCACCAATAACGCACACCCCACAACAGTTGTTTCACAACACAATTAATTCACCTCGGTTATGATAGGAGACATGCACAACTCCAACACATTTAATAATTCATCATATATCTAATTTCCTTGGCCATAAAGAAAACAACGCACGCGCATCATCTTTAAAAGCCACACACACACATTTTCCTCAAAAGCTGCCACACACTTAAATCATTGACGTGATTTGACGTGATCTGTACTCCTTCCAAGATCACACTTAAATCATTATTTCAAAATTTCAAGTTCAACAAAAATTATTATTTAGTCATACCACAAGCTAATTTTGAATTCCTCAATATTATTTTAAATGTTTAATTATCAAAAAATGTTAAAATTAAATAATAAAATATAGATCGTATATCTTAACAATATAGAAGAAGCAGTTTCTTGTAATCCTTCGGGCAATGGAAGGTCTAAGAACTGATGGCCATTTGTGAAGAAAACGATCTTGAGTTTCGAGTTTTGTTGGAGTAGTTCTAAACAAAGGTTCACAATCGTAATTTTTTTGGTGTATCCAGAGTATCCACCGACGGAATCAGTGACTAATCCCTTCGCTGCGGGAACATCTCCAACATGGGAGGGCTACAGCTGGCCCAGGAGCTTGCTGCATTCTCAAGGGTAGGATTCGAACCTCTAACCACTTGGTGAAGCGACGAAGGCATGTACCACCTACGCCAACCCACTGGGTTAGGTTCACAATCGTAATTATGACTGTAATATTGTTATTGTGTTTTAAATCGTTACTGTAATTCTTTTGTAATTGTAATCATATTTTATATAATTACACTTACATCGTTCCCAATTACCACAACCGTTTGATGTGGCTGCTATGACCTTAAACGCAAAGCAAGTTTGACCAGTTTGAGTCATAAAATTCTTTCTTGAGCTTATTGGTTCGATACAAAGAAAAATTCTAAGTCGTCATGCTCGAACTGGTTGGTAAAGGTTACGTCGTTTCTTCGTTGTAATTACCATGTTGAATAGACCTTGTGGGTAACGCTTAATGGTGTATGCTCCAATCGAGTATGGTTGTCTTCTACTTCTAGGTTCAGAAAGGGACGGCAATGTGTAGAAATCTACTTGGATTTAGGTAACCCTGACGCAGATTCTTAGAGCAAGTGGTGGATTATAAAACTGTTGAAAATGATAGGACGAGTGGGAAAGTTGAAATCTTTTGATACCCAGTTGGAGTTAGTGACTGAACGCTTTCCTCTATTGAGGTTGTTGAGGTCAGGTGGGCACTTCTGCTGTTTTTATAGTATTGTTTGTATGTCAGCTCTCAATTAGAAAGTTAATGATCATGGGTATAATGATGAATATGTAGAAAGTTAAAAAAGTGCAAGAACCACACCATTTTCGCGTTTGAATTGAAGCAAGGAACAACAGGGAACAGTGGATAAAGTGTGCGTAGGAGAATGGAGATTTACATTAATGGAATTGGATGGGGAGTCGCAGTCTATTAATTGAAGGTAGAGAGTATATGCCTGGTAATATGCTAAACGCTAACAAGCAACACAACATGCTTATCAACTTGGTGGTCGAGTCGAGACCCATCATTCAGGGACGGATCCAGGGGGTCTGGTAGGGGTTATAGCCCCCTCAAAATTAAAAAGTTTTTAGAATATATACATATATATATAGGCGTCAGCTCTCTCAGACTAAAATTTTTTCAGAATATATACATATATATAGGTGCCAGCCTCTCCAAGACTAAAATCCTGGATTCATTGCTGCGTATCATTTAACAGCTTTTGTGGAACCTGAATCTTAGGGTTTAAAAATTGGAAAGCCCCTCTGCTGCTTCTGTGGACTAAAATTTCTCCAATCTCAATCTCTCCATTTTCCAGACAATTACCTTGCGTATGGTTACCGTCCGCACCCATGCGGACAGTGGACACGGACGGGAATATTGTGTCCAAACTGTCGTTTGCTTGCTGTCTGCTCTCATATCTGTCCTTCAGACAGATGGACAAAGACGTTGTTAGCTGTCCAAGATAAAAGTGTGGGACGACAGTGCTTGTCCATCGGACTAGAAAAGAAAAAGTCCATGCTATCCTCCTAACGTCTCCACGAACACAAATCAGCGGACAAAGCTCGAGTCTCCCACGAACAACCGAACAGGACCGAGTGTTTGTGAGGCTTCATCTCCACTGCGAACACACGGTATGAGTTTCTTTTCCTGTACATTCTTCTCTTCTGTGTTGTTGGTAGTGGGTCGAGCTTTGTCCTTCCCAACTCGTCTTCTATCCAACCGGCGTTGTTGGTAGTGGGTCTGAAATAGCATGTTCGTACGAGTGAAAAAGATGAAAGCTTTGTCCTTCTCAACTCGTCTTCTGTGTTGTTGGTAGTGGGTCGAGCATTGTCCTTCTCAACTCGCCTTCTGTGTTGTTGGTAGTGGGTCGAGCTTTGTCCTTCTCAACTCGTCTTCTGTGTTGTTGGTAGTGGGTCGAGCTTGATGACCGTATGAGTGAAAAAGATGAAAGCTTTTCTGTCTATCCGTTGTGTACTGCTCTAAAACAGCTTCTCATGTTCTCTTGCAAGTCCATATGAAGAGCAGTAGTGATGAAACTTGTTCCTTTCGTTCTAACACATGCTCTTAGATGGCATGACATCCTAAATTTCGTTTTAGCTA
This sequence comes from Erythroxylum acuminatum, assembly GCA_026284645.1. Classification (NCBI taxonomy): domain Eukaryota; kingdom Viridiplantae; phylum Streptophyta; class Magnoliopsida; order Malpighiales; family Erythroxylaceae; genus Erythroxylum; species Erythroxylum acuminatum. The sequence continues at coordinate 8,784,939 of JANKOD010000001.1, forward strand.
TTGCTTTCTATAACTTACTCTGGGAATTTGTTTAAAATAATGAAAAAAAATACATGCAAGTCGGCCAATAATATGATTATCCGATAAATCTAAGCCATAAAAAATTTGGCAGCGACATTAATGGTTTGCTAAATTACTAAATTTTAATTTTAAAATTTAACTAATATTACATCGTATTATATAATAAAGATCGAATAAAATTAAATAATTTAAAATAAAATTAAAGAAGAAGAGTATCTTACCTATTAAAAATATTGAAATTTTATTGATAAAAAAGACTATTAAATAAAATCTAACTAATTTATTTTGATTTTAAAAAATTAGTTAGTTTTAAATAATATATTAATCAATTTTTAATATAAAAATTATTAAGATAAATCAAACTCATAAATTAACTGAATTGAAATTTTTACAATTAAATTGACTAAATTAGTTCAATTTTTTATCATTTTTAAAATCAAATACTTTATATCTAATCAGTTTGTAGTTTGTGATAATCATTATAAAGAGGTCAAAATGAAACGAAAGCTCACCATTTTCTCACTTTTGCATCGTAGTAAATTAGGTGTGTGAATATACGCCCACACTCCACTCTGTTCCTACAAGAACATGAGGCAGATCTTAATGGTCCCTAAACTCAAAAGTCAAAATTGGTTCCACTTTGCTAAAGTGACCAACTGGTCTACATCTGACCATTTTTAGGTCCAAAAGTGTATTTGCCTTAGAAGCAGCCTTCGAAAGCATACTTGGCAAGCAAGTTTTTTGTTTTTTTGAGGGAACTTGGCAAGCAAGTTGTGCCTGCCTGTAAAGGGCTTTAAGTTTATTTTTATTGGATAAGAACCTGACAGTTGTGACAAGTGGATGTCCACGTGGGAACAAGATCTTCTGTCTAGTTTTATGGTGTCTTATTGTGTTCAGTGAATCTCAGCTATTTATTTATGCGGGTTCCACGTGGATTCCACATAAATAAACGTAAAGCCTACATAAATAAATGACTGAGATTCATTGAACACAATAAAATACCATAAAAATTGAACAGATGATCTGAACACGTCCATGCGAGAGTACAGCTTAAAAAAAACAAAGAGAGACAACTAAGCTACTCTATGTTTAGGTGTTCATTGTCTATTCATTTCGATCATAGCGCGTAACAAAAGCAAGCAGCCATCAAACCAGCTGGAGAACTTTTCTCTTTTGACTGAACTTATTATACCCTCATGAATTTTAAGAAGAAACCATGTAACTAGACTTGTTAACTACGAGTTAAGACGACTTCTTCGATTAATTAATGACTTGGTCCTCTCTAATTCGTCAATCCTCCTCCTACTTCTGACTTAATTAGATTTTAAAGTACCAGCCAATGCATTCCACTATGAAAACAATTGCAATTAACTTAATAACGACTTTCTTATTATATTTCTTAAATAGGAAGAACAAGAAGATCAGAAAATTCTTGTCTCCCATACAGGCCCGTAAATCAAGGTCAGAAATTAAAGGACAACTACATATTTATTGCTAAAGTTTAGGTCTTAGTTAAAGCAATTGGGTTGAACATAGTTTGATTGGCTAAAGTTGAAACATTTGTTGCACATGTTCCAATTGACGTATGTTTCTTTCAAGATTACTCTCTAATTCATACTTAAGAAGAACAAAGTAAGACCTTGTACTTTCTTAATTGCCCACCACCAACCAAAGAGAATAGAACAAAAACATTTTTAAATGACAATATTCGTCAATTTGTTACATTTGGATTTGATGTTACGTCCAATTGTATGATGAAGCTCCCCACAAATTATTACCAACTCAGAAATTTAACAATTGACGTTTTGCTATTGACCTTATAGATCACATCCAAAAAATAAAAAGGTAGCTTTTTTTTGGTAAATCAGATAAATTAATAAATGAATCAAAAGATATACATAAAAGTTCTATGCAAGTGACACAAAATGCACGCGCTTAATAGCATACCGACCCAAACCCAGCAGAGAACAAGAGCCTCCCTGCGATAAAAACTAGCAATAACATCAGACAAGACACAAGCAGAGACACTACCAAAAAAGAAGAAATAGGAACACCGAGGCAAACTACAAAAAAGACCGCAAATGCATCCAAGGAATGTAGGAATTGAAAGTGTCCAAATCCCTCTGCTTCCTTCAACAGTACCTGTGTAGATAGCTACGAGTCATCAAAGTGTGCACAAACAAATCGGGACCCTACCTGCACTGAAAGTGATACCAGCAAATAGCCAACTAATAAAAAGGTAGCTTCTTTCTATTGTACGAAAGAGGAGTTGTATTGTAATGTTTCATTGCACAAATGAGGTTATTATCAAAAAAAGAGGATAATGTAAATTTAAGACACATGATGAAAATTAATTGATTATATCTTTTTTAATTTCAAGAATATTAAATATATTCAAATACCCTCGTTCCTATTAGTGTTGTAAATGTATTAAAATACATATTACCTTCCCTTATAAATTGTGACATTAATTAGTTTTAAATTTAATCTCTTCTTATATAAAAACAATTCAAAGCATTTCATATATCACACGATTTGAAAATAATTATGTATATCTAATCACTATAAATTCGACAATATATAGTTGTTACTTTAATTAATACGAGTCTTTAGAAAGAAGATAGCGAGTGATTATTTTGAGAAGCGACGAATCCAGGATTTTAGTTTTGGGGGGAGGTTGGCGCCTATATATATGTATATATTATGGAAAACTTTTAGTCTGGGGAGCTGACGCTTATATATATATGTATATATTTTGAAAACTTCTTAGTCTTGGGAGGCTATAGCCCCTGCCAGCTCTCCCTGGATCCGTCCCTGATTTTGAGGTACATAAGTCTATCTATTTTATAATTATTGTTATTTTTTATGATGTATAGCTTTTTGTGGCGGATAACACTGGACGCAGTCAACCCAAAAAGAATTATTTATCAGCTTCAATATATTAACCAGATGATGAAGATAAAACCAAAAAGCTTTTCCAAATCTACCGCTTAGCTGGTTACCGTGGTTTATTCACTGCCACACTCGAGTCTCCTGAATTCAATATCTGTAAGCGAATGCCCTTAGTTGTTAGCTCATTTGTGCATGATGTGTAAGGCTAATTTTGAAAGGTTGACCCAGTAACTCTAAACAACCTCTCTGTTAATCAAGAAACAGAACAGAACCACCGCGCGAAATTTCCCAACTCCTAAGAAAACGTTGAAAGAATCCTACATGCTAAAGGTTTCCATTTGCCTAGGTCTCTCAGTTTCCTTGATGCCACCCTAGAGATTCTTGATTGACCATTCACTTCTGTCTAAATTCATATATATTATATAAACATAATGCATGTCATTCTCTGTCTAAAACTAAACTTGTGCCTTCTCTCCTATTTTCTCTTCCAGGCTCAGACAGCTGTTATTCTTCTTCCTTTGGGAGCTTGCTGGTGCTAACTTGGAACCCATTTTCTTGCTAAAGATTTCTACTTTTTCCGGTTTTTCGGTTTGCCACCTTGAATAATACCTGCCCATATCTTCAAATCTCTTTCTTTCTATAAATTTGCTAGCCTTTTTGGTCCCGCAAAGCCCCGGTGCAACTGTTTCGTTTCTTTGCTTCGCTGCCTCTTTGTCGCAGATTCTTGGGTTTTCTTGTTTATATACGCTCACTTCAAATTATCCCTTACAGTATCAAACATATTTAAAGAAATAACGACAGCAAGAAACCAGAATAATCTCTTTCTGTTTCTCTCCATCTCTCTCCCTCTTAGAAGTTCTAGTGATTCAATAGAGGGAGAGTTAGAGATCATGTTTACCGATCTCACTAAGTCCAAGTTTTACAGAAAATGGTACTTTACCACCTCTCTATTCATATCTATGTCGTTCTTCAAATACTTCTTCCCCTCTAGCTTTTTCTCTGTTATTGTTTTTTTAAATTTGGTGACGGTGGTTGATGGCAATCATCTTTCTGAATATACAGCAAATCCTCTATAAAGATGACAAAGTGTCGAGTGGACGCATTGAAGAAGAAGAAGAAGGCGGTTGTGAAGCATTTGAAGAATGACATGGCAGAACTTATAAGGAGCGGCCACGATTATAATGCTTTTTGCAGAGTAAGTTTTTCATTTTTGTAAGTTCTATAAACCAAAATGGTCAAAGCCTTTCGAGTTAAAAATTATTCTTATCTTAAACAAAATCATGATCTTAATTTTTCATATAAATTTATGATCTTCTGTTTCAATCTTTATTTCCCACCAAAAGATGCTTCTTCATGGCTGCACCAGTACCTCTGATAATCTGTTAATTATCATGCATCATTCTGGTCTGATTGGTGGTAATGAGTAGGAGGTTCAAGAATATCTTATTTTAATGTTCATGTTTGTCTAAAAAATTTGTTATTTACATTCCGATAAGAATCCGTGAGCTGTTGATGCACAATGGATTATTGTTATTATCATCACTAAAATCAGATCTTACATTGCTTCCCAATGTTAATGTAGGCTGAAGGACTCATGGTTGAACAAAATGTGATAGATGCTTACGATTTTATTGAGCAATTCTGCGGGTGTATATCCAGCAATCTCTCAAGCATTGATAAACAGAGGTATGAAATGCTTTTCTATATTCATATTTATCAGACCTTTATTTTCTCAAAACTAAGTTCTGTCAAAATGTTTATAAACCTTGGATTGATCTAATGCAATAAAACTAGTTGCAATGTTTTGGATATTTAACATTGACAAATGTTCTTTCTTCTCTGTTTGATATAGAGAATGTCCTGAAGAATGCAAAGAAGCTGTCCATTCACTCGTATATGCTGCAGCAAGATTTTCTGATTTTCCTGAATTAAAGCACCTTCGAACCTTATTTGTTGATAGATACAATGTTATTATTGAAACATTTGTCAATAAAGAGGTTTGCTTTCCATTACTAAAAAGTATTAATCATTAATAATGTATTGAGTTTTTAATAATGATAATTAACTGCTTTAATGTCAATTGCAGTTCGTGTCAAAATTAAATCGAAAACCAGCTACAAAGGAGATGAAGCTTCATCTAATGCACGATATAGCGCATGAATTTTCCATAGAGTGGAATTCCAAATCTTTAGAACAAGAACTCTTCAAAGCTTCTTCCACTGGACAAGTCTCTCTTCAACAAGTAAGCTTGTATTTTAGTTACTTGTTACCCACATGTTCAAGTTTAAACAAACATTCTTTCAGAACCCGCAAATAGCTATTTACATGTGTATGATTCCTTTGCAGGACCTCCCTGAACTCGATTCATTATCAAAGAAGGATTATGCATACAATACAGAGAAAAAAGAGAATTATAGTGACCCAAAACGGGAGGATCACATTCATCCTCACCCAGAAAAGGAGAACAAGGTTGAGGAAGATGGGCATAAATTGAGTGGAAACGAGAATGATTCTTTGCCGAAGAGATACAGGCTTGATTCCATGTACAAAGTGGACAAAGTAAAAGAGCGCTATAGTTCGAAAATAAATGAAAGTGAAGCTGCACCTGGCGGAAGGAAGATCGCCAATGATGATATGATCAAGGTGCAAAGTAGCAGTAAAGATGATAAGAGGTCAACTAGCAATGGTAGAGATAGCCAACATTGTCCTTCAAGTTCATCAACAAGTCCAGTAGATGACGACAAGTTATTCAACTATAAATCTATTCCCCCACCATATGTTAAGACAATAGCTGAGAAAGAAGAAACGAAGATAGAAGGGTCCCCAATATCGGCTCGCAGTTCTGGAAAAAACCAACAGGATGGTTTAAATGATGAATCTAAACCAAAACCCAGATCAGTTAGAAGGAGACCGCCCAACGTAAGCAAATACCAAGTTCTTGAAGACATTTCTAGTGTTGGAAGTCCACTGCAACGGCCCTCAGGACCAGAAAACTCTAACGATAATTCTGAAAAATCACTGAAGCCACCACCAGGTCGTGAAAAGGTTGGCACAAGAGTTTTACCAGGTGATGATGATGAGGAAACGATGATGGACAAGGCTTTGGTGTATTATAGTAACAAAGCCTCGCCGTTTGACAAGAACAGAGCCAAGCCACGTATGAAACCTCCTTCTTGTCAAACAAGTGATGGCACAGGTGAAATGAAGAGTCCTAGAGCCACAAAATCTGATACACTCGTGCCTGCAACTCCTAGCGAATCAAGAACATTACACGCAAGGGCTGCCTCAGATATGCCAAGACCATATGTTCATCCCAATCTGCCTGATTGCGACGAACTAGCGGACCGAATTGCATTTCTTAAGGGAAATAAATAAAGATTGATATAAGTTATTGGGCAGCTTTCGTTGTATTCCTTACATTTGCACAGTGGTTTAGAAAAAGTAATCTGTAATCATAAAGAAATAGTAAAGTACGTATTTTTTTAAAAAATAAAAATCACTCGTAGGAAAATATCTTCTAGTGTCTGTCCGATGTTTCTGAATGAATGTTAGGTCCAAAACTCATTATCCGAGGAAGTTAACGAGCGTTGAAACAGTTTGTTTAGTTTCTCTTATAAATCTGAAAATTGGCACTAAATGTTCTTGAAGGCTTGATCTTTGGATAGCAATTTCACCCAAGTGTTGGGCTTTTGAGTGAACAAATCTGGACCTTAGAACACCCTGTTCGGGTTTGGATATTCCTCGTTGATTAAAAATGTTCCATAGAAAATTTGTCAATATCAGGCAAAACGAATCGTTTTAACTTGTCATCTCCCATGGACACAGAGTTGTGGGTTCTTTAGGCGGTGAAGAAGGGGAAGCGGTGCAAACGTGGTGGCAGAAGACCGGCCGTGACATGGAGGAGGAAGCGGCCGAGGATGAGCAGGTGATGAGCGAGTTGCATATTGGTTGCCCACCTGGCTCTTCTGGCCCCCATATTTCCCTCTTCACCATCACCATTCCACCTGGTAAAACATATTGAAAAAGCTTTCACTTTTTAATTTTTTTTATATAGGCTTGAAGGTTTAAGGTTCCTTTTTATATGGGCCTTCCTTTTCTTTAATTGGATTGATAATAATATGGGAATGGGAATGGGATTGTGATGTCGTGGGGTGTGTCTGTGCAGGCAATAATGGGGAAAGATGTATTGATCTGTTTAGAAGTGGAGAAGTACCTATGCACCGATCAATTTGTGTTGATGAAGATGGCGATCTTGTCCTCACTAGACGCAGCCGTGAGTAATTTCATTACCAAAGTGGTTCCTTTAGCTTTCTCTCTTTGCTGGAGTCTAGAATATGTAAATAACGTCTGACTTAATGGAGTTTGATTTTGGTCCCTCTTAGTTTGCGGGGAAAGTAAGTACTAATGGCCTCACTGATTGGATTGTAATTTATCAATAACTATTGTTTTATCAACAAATATTTGTTAAAATGCAAATAGAAACTGGAATTAATGAAATTAGTTGTTTACAACGTCTTTGAAACCAATTCTGCTATATAGTTTTATGCTCCAATATTGTCAACTGAAAATTGTAGTGAAACTAAAAGTGGACAGTTTTAACATAATCTGGAGAACTTTAACCTCCGTAATTTCATCAAGATTAAAAAGAGTTGGCTGATTTCTGCAGTGTAATGTATATATTACACGAACTTAAGACATTCAAGCTATCTTGCTCTGGGTTTCTGATAAAAGCCTCAGAGTTTGTAACCTCTGACTGTTGGGGGAAATAAAAAAGAAATGTGATTTCTGAATTGGTGGTTTCTTATATCTGTTCCTTGTAACGTTCGTATTATCTCAATTTTTCTGGTTATCAAATGTATGAATTACTACTTCAAAACTCGCAGAATTCTCTACACCTAATCTCACTTTAACCATCAGTCACAATATCACTTCATCAATTTCTAATGTTGGGTTGCAGGTAATTGATTTTGTTGCCCTTTACCTTTTTGGTTTCCTGAAAAATGACCATCATTGAGCTACTCTTATATCAGGTTTGGAAAGCAGAATTGGTGTTGTCTGATTTTGTATTGCATAAGATGTTCACATCATCTGAATTTGATGGTATTGTTTCAATAGAACTTGGAGCTGGAACAGGTAGCTAATTTTACCTTGTCTTATTGTGCAGTCTTTTGACATGTGTTGCTAAAATTCCCAACATTCTTTAAATTGTTGAATTCACGAGGATTAAGTTTGGGAAGTTTATGAAATATTAGAATAAGCTTGTGGCTGAAAGGAGATGCATCCAGTCTTCTAAAATTTGGAAAACTCAGGGATATGGAAGAAATGGTTAGATACACTGAGAACTGCAAGAAAAGAGAAGAGGGAAGGGGCTCATGTTATGATAATTTTTGTTAGTGTGTAGCAATGGAAGCTTCAAGACCTAGGAAATAAGTTAGTTTAGTTAGTCTCTCGACTTTCTGCATTTTGTATTGAGCCATCTCAAAATTATTCAACCCAAATCAGAAGTGTTCTTTGTCTGACAGGATTTTCTGTATTTTTCCTTATCAGGTCTTGTGGGCATGTTGCTTGCCAGCGTTGCTAAGACAGTTTTCCTGACAGGTATAACATGGCAATTGTTAAAAGTTGGACCTTGCCTTTTTAGTTTTGGGTCTCCCATCCGGTGTAATGTATATCAGAATGTTATTTTTCTCGAAGTTGGATGTTGCGTCACTTACACTTGGTTAACTAATGATGTGCAATTTTCATATCTCAATCAATTTTCTTACATACAAAAACATTAGGTTGGTGCTAGTATTTGAAATTTAGTAGTTCTGTGGTACAGGATCAAAGATCCAGTTTCTGAAAATTTCTCTATCTGCATTGGCTGTTTTTATCTAAATTAACTGGAATTTAATTTTACTTGCAGAAAATAATAACATTGAAAAATTTGAGAATTTTTGTTCAAGTTTCATGGCCTTATTAGTTGCATCTTCCCTAATGATGACATTTATTCCAATGCCTTGATGGTTGGATACTTTCTCCCTGTCCTATAACTTTGTTCTTCCATATGTTTTGGGCTCTTCACTATAACTTGAAAGTACTCTTGGCAGATCGTGGAGATCATATCCTTGAAAATTGTGCCAAAAATGTTCACCTTAATGCAAGTGTGTTAAACTATAAGGCTGTAATTCATGTGCGTGAACTTGATTGGAGTTCCTGGCCACCTACAGACAATGTAGGGAACTCTGCAGATCAGAGGTGAGATATAAACTCAATTGGTATCATTTTCATATAAGTTCACATTTCAGAATGAAATTGATCATTTTAGCTGTCATGCCAGCTACTGTTGGACATCTTCTGAAATTGAAGAAGCACAGGGAGCTTCGCTGCTTTTAGCTGCTGATGTAATATACAGTGATTATCTGACTGATGCTCTTTTCAGTCTTTTGGAAAGATTAATGTCACTGGCTCCTAGAAAGGTATGCATTGCAATAGTAGACATCAGAATGTAGAATCTTGCACATGACTAGAGCAGAACCATGAGATTGATCTTTCTTGTTTCTAAACCTTGCTAATCCTTAGGATTTTAGGTTGCCATGTCCTAAAAGAAATCCTTGGATTATAGAGGTATCCTTCTTATTGGTTAAGTAATGCCATTGGCCCATTTCTATAAATCCCTTTTCGGTTCCTGCTTTCTCTTTAAGTTGTCGCCTAAATTATCTTTTGTGTCTGTTGGTTGTTAGAAAAGGCTGTCCACACTAGAAAATCAATTATGAAACAGTGGGTGTCGAATGCCTTGCAGTTGCTTACGCATGTTATGATTCATATTTCTTTTATGTGTTTTATCTTTGGTTTTTAAGGAATCTGTTGGAGCAGTGGATTCGGTACAAAAATTAACAAGTTTTACTACTTTTAAAGGTTTTGTACTTGGCACTGGAAAAACGTTACAACTTCAGTCTTGATGATCTTGACGTTGTGGCAAATGGTTATTCACGTTTCCTAAGTTATCTGAGGGATGGAGAGGGTAGGCGGCTGTCAATATCATCTATTTCTGCAATTTTTTCATTGGCAAGATCTTAGCTAGTAATATTCAAATGTGGTGCAGAAAATAAGGACCTTGAAGATGAGCACTCCCAATGTTTTGTGGGCAAACGTATTGACCTCTCACTAGTCCCTCAGTATATGGGGAAATATGACAGAGGAAACGATGTAGAAGTTTGGTGTATTGAGTACAAGGAAAAGAAATAGCTCTTTTTATTCCTGAATCTCTTCGGATCTGGTATAAAGTGAATATGAAGATAGGATAGAGTATCAAAGTTATAATTTCAGTGTTGAAACATCTCGATGGGAAATGGCTTACAGAGTTTCCGTGTAATTTGCAGACTTTAGGTGGTTCTTGAAATTCTCAGAGATGCATAATTTGTGAATTAAGTTGCATTGAAGGTATGACTTCACATTATTTGTTGGATTAAAGGAATTTAATGTTATTATGGATGGATAATTATGGATGAATATTTCACTTTACTTTTTTCCATAAAAACATAAAGTAATTGGAAAAAGAAAAAAATAGAAGCAAAAGTCAAGGTAATCCCATGAGAGGGCCCAGAGGGAATGGCGAATTATGTTCATGAACTTCCATTTGTTTTCCTTTTCTTGTGAGCAATTTGCTTTACAGACATGTTTACTTCATTCCTTGTACTGGAAAGAAGGAAAGATCATCAGTGTCCAAAAGGAAGAAAACGTTTTTACAACAGCAATAGGAGGGGGCTTCAATTTTATTTGCTGATGAGGCATGCCAATCTCACACAGAGCAGCACAGAAATCTTCTTGTATTTCTAGTTTTTGTTTCACTGTTTAGATTCACTCCGGCAGGCTTTGGAGGGCAAGCTTTCGTCAGTCTCTTGGCTGCAAATCATAGAAACAAAGAAAACAGCCATGATTTGGACATCAAAGCCCTTTAGACAAGCACAAGAGTTAAAAGCGTTGTGTTCTCTTCTGAGTATGGTTCTGCTATTGCTAAATGCCCATCTTAGGTAAGGTTAGCTTTTACAGATTCATGACAAGAGGTTATAGTTATTGACAGAACGCCTTGTAGATGTCACATAGACAATTTACCTATTTCATAGAAAAGGTCATTGATATTCTGTGCTGTTTTTGCTGATGTTTCTATGAAAAACATTCCATTCTCTTGTGCACATTGTCCGCCCTCCTACAAAAAATTTGTTAGTAATGGAGGACATTTCATAAGTTTTGTTCATTTAAATAAATAGGACTACTGATTACATGATTCAGGGTCCAGCCAAGAGTCAGAAATATGTATCTGTTTCATGTTAATGATCCGTCTTATGAAATTTCATCAGATCTTTTCTAAAAAGTATGCGGATACAAGAAGTTGCATTTCTTACAGATAACTCATATACCTCATTTGGCACCTCTCTTTTTGAGTCCAGATCAGATTTGTTCCCCACCAATGCCATAACAAGGTTAGGATTTACTGGAAAAAAACGTGCGAAGAAATATTAAGTCGTTAATTTAATATGTATACGAAAATCATGAAAGTTATCATGATTATACCCAGCATTTTTCTGAAACAAAAGATATTGCATAAGGACCAGCTTTGTGTCTAGTCAGGGCATGGGGCTGGAAACAGAGACAAAAAAGGATCGAGCATGAGAAGATAGCTTAAATCGATGTGCTTACCTTGTCTTTTCAGTTCTTGAATCCACTTTTTGGCTCGAGTAAATGAATCCTGGAGCAATAACCAATCACATCATAAATATGTGTTTGTTCTTGATAGATTAAGATTCAAAATGTAAACAAACATCCCTTTGATTATCGTGATAGAAATAAGGATATGCCTGGCCTGGTAAAGAGATCTTAACTTTCAGGCCAAGTTTTAGAAATTGAAATTTTACATTACGACGCTACCATCTGTTGTATGGAACATAATGCAAGCATTTGAAAAAACAATAGACCCCTTTTAGAACCTGAATCTGAGATTGAGAGATTTTGATGTCATTCTATTTTCTCCCAAAATCGAAATTTCTCTACGGGACTATTTGGCAAAACCTCTAGATAACTCTTGCTTAGGCATGGCCATAGGGTTTTTACTATTTACGATCCTTGCAGTTGCAGACCATGATCAACATAAAAAAGTGAATTGGAAGAGAATTTGATTGAATTCCCAACAATCTTTGCAGTACTGTAACTTGCTGTTATTACGTTAATTATTAGAATAATAAGGAAACTGGTTTTTATCATAGCTAAGGACTTGAGAAAGATGCTTACAATGCTTGAGATATCATAGACAACTACTGCAGCTGCTGCCCCACGATAGTACATTGGAGCCAAGCTATGATACCGTTCTTGTCCTGCTGTGTCCCATATATCAAATTTCACGGTGGCTTCAGACAATGACAGTATCTGTGTAAAAAAAGCTGCTCCTATTGTTGGCTCCTGTACGCATTTAGATTCACATAATTAAGGAACAAACAGTTGAAGTAGCATATTCAGATTGGAAAAGGCAACAGTAGATCGTGGAAGTAAACCTGATTATCGAAGAACTGGCCCTTGACGAATCTTAAGACCAAACTGGTCTTCCCAGTTCCCATATCCCCCAAAAGTACCTATAGCACATAATCAAACGTGTCAGGAACAAATTATTCTCAAAGACTTTGCATTTTTTCAATTATTTACTGTGCATTCTGTTCATATAACCAAAAGATAAAAGAGTTAAAGAAGTTTTGCAACGAAATTGCTATGAACGGAGTAGCTTCACAGAGAAGAATTTACCTTATGTCAGTGGTGAAGGAAAAGATTAAAAAAAAAGAGAGCACCATAACTACAGCCTCGAAAGCGAAAAAACTATGTATAAGGCATGTTGGAAAAGAAAACAAGGAAAAAAAAAATCCATCAATAAAATGAACAAGAAGAGCAGCTCATGTATAAACTTGTGACTCATTTGAGGGGGAAAAAGGTATACAAGGGTAAGACGTACCCACCAGCTTGGCTTGTATGATCCTGTTACCAGGCCTTGCCATTGCTAAAACACCTTGATGATGATGATCAAAGTCCACAACTTCAGAAGTTGTTCGTAAATTATAGGTGATCTTGAAAAGAGATGTTAGTGAAAGTTGAAGAAGCAAAGGAAAAGCCTAGTTTCACAAGTCACTCAAAGAGATGGAGATAAGGAACTGGCACAGGTAGAATGGTAGTTTTAGTTTATGCTTGTGTTTATTAAGCCTTTGACTGGTAGTTCAGGCTAGTTTTCTTTTCGTGTTCTGTACATTCTTTGATATTATAAATGATTTTTATTTTAAATTAATATAATTAATTATAAGGTTAATTACTAAAAAAAGGCCAAATTTTTTTCAAATTTTCAATTATAGCCGGAACTTTAGAAAGTAGAAATAAAATACCCAAATTTTTAATTTTTTCAAGTCTAGCCCAAACTTCAAAAAATAATAATAAAACACTCAAACTTTCAATTTTTTTTCAATTCTAGCCCAACATTAGTGTTTCCGTTAAGTTTGCCGTTATCACTTGCTACGTATTTCAGAAACCTTAACTATTAATATACGTCAGCCAAAATTAACACAACAAATGAAGATTAATGAAACGATTTCGTTTAATCACGTAATTAAAATAACGTCATTATTTAAAAATGACCAAAATCAAATTACGCAGCCTCGATGACCTTACTCTTTGATTTTAGTTTTTCCCTTCATTTTCAGTTTATTCTCTCGATGCCCTCACCCTTTGATTTTCATATTACACAGCTCTGCTGCCCTCACACTAAAGACATCAGAAGAACGAACTAAAAACGAAGAGCTTATTAGTATAGTACGTTGTAATGCGAGAGTAGTTTGGAATGTCAAAAGAATAAATAGAAAATAAAGGCTGAGAGTATCGGAAGAACAACAGATAATGTCGGGCAAGAATTGAAGAAAATTAAAAGTTTTAGCATTTTATTGCCACTTTTTGAAGTTTGGGCTGGACATTTTATTGTTCCTTTTTAAAGTTTGAGTTATAATTAAAATTTTAATGAAAATTTGGGATTTTTTAGTAATTAACCCTTAATTATATAATGTATAGCGATTATTGGATTTCTATTTTACTTCAAAATTTTTATCAAACTTTTCTTATAGCATCACTCTTAAAAACTATTTAAAAAGTAAATTAGTATCAAGTATTTTTTAATAATATATAATTTAATAAAATATAAAATTACCGATAATCATCAAATATACCAAGAAAAATGTTATAACTATAATCTAAACTTATATAAAAATATCAAAACTAACCTCTTTGATTATAAAGATATAAACGATATTTATAAATATTAGATATACATTAAACAATTATTAAATTATATGTACAATTATTAATTACAATTTGTAATTTAAAAAAAATGAAAATTTAAAAATTTATATTGTCAACTTAAAAGAATTATTTAAAAAAAGTTTAAAACACTTCTTATTGTAAAGAATAAGGCAACAATTTCTCCTTTAAATCTTAAGACTTTCATCAAAATTTAAATTAGACCTTGAAAAATGGAAGTGTTAAAAAATCTCAATATTTGTAAAATTACTCCAATTTCTTATGACTCACAAAAATTTTAAATCAATCAAAGTCTCAAAAATTAATTGAAAATTTTGAGGTTTAATTGAAGAAGAAAAATGTTAAATGAAAATTAATTAATTTATTTTAGTTTATGAAAGCTAAATAGTTTATAGAAATAAGCCAATTAACTAATAAACTAGTCAATTTTTAATAATAAAGGGTTACTAAGGTAATTTGAATTAAAAACTGAACTAAAAAGTTGACCACTTCAAAATTTTTACAGTTATATTTGTTTAGAATAACTTTAATTTTTGATATCTTGAAAAGTTTAGATATGATAAAAGCCTATATTTTATTGTGAAGAAAACATAAGAATTCTTCATAAAACTACACTGAAACACTGAAGATCAAGGTTACAGATGAATGGTCGAAGCAAAAGAGAAAGAAGAACAGCTGAGACTTGAAAAGGAAATAAAAGGAGACTTTCGAAGATTTGGAAGTATTGTCTGAAGACTTAAGTTTAAGTGATAAACTTAAGGCACACACGTGGCATATGAAGGCAAAAACGCAGAGCATGGAGACTAATTCTTAAGCAAAACGCTGCACTTCATTAAGTTCAAATATGCAAGGAAGATGATGTCACGTGAAGTTAATTATATTATATAATTAATATAATTTGATAAAATATTATAATTTGATAAAATGAATTTTCTTTTAAAAGCAAAAATTGAATTTGATTTGAACAGTAATAGGCGAAGTTGGACTTAAAATTTTCAATTTTAATTTAATTTAATTTTACATTAAATTTGGGCTATAATTAATTAATTTAAAA
>JANKOD010000001.1:8867480-8890623 GCA_026284645.1 Erythroxylum acuminatum
ATACTCTATGTCTAATCGGAACATTGTATGATGAAATGATTGAATTATACGAAAAAAAATCATGTACAGAAAGGTTAGTCAAAACTATTTTGATATTTCTAAATATTTAGGTGGTCATGATATGTTGTTAGATGCTAATCTTGATCTATAATTATAAAATTTTTAATTAGAGAATTAAAGATAAATTAAAATAAGTTTTAATTTATCTAATTCTAATTATGAATTAGAATTATAATTTATATTCATTACCAACATATTAGGAAACCTAATGAATCTCTCATAAAGAACCGGTTGAAGAGAGCAAAGAGATTTTAACCAAGTTGAACTTAATTGTAGAGTTTAATAAACTTTATATTTAAATATGAAATATTTAATAAATAAGAATCAATTTGAGATATTGGATCTTATTTAGACATAATTGGTATTTAATTGAAATTATTTGTAATTCTAATTGAAGTTTAATAAAATTTAGAATTTAATTTCAATTAAATACTATAATGTCTAAAAAATTTTATCAATAGGCTTAAGTTCTAATGGAGTTAGCACTTCTTGCTTAACCCTTTTTGCAATAGTTATAGTGTTTTATTAACCTGTTCTGTGGATACCGCTAGATATTAGACACTGGTGTGGCTACGGTAGTTAAAATAAATCAGTTTCGGAAACAGTTCAAGGAATGATAAGATAAGAATCCAGCTTCCAGATCATATATAAATTAAGATCATGCTTTATTATGATTGAATTGTTAATCATTCTACATGATTAAAGTGATATTAATTTTCGAGAAATCAAATTATAAAAAACGATAATGATCGAATTTTGTACCAATTTTCGAGCATAATTGGAGGTTGATAAAAACTTGCTAGACTGGCAGCAAAGATCCTGACATGTGGATATACGTCCTCCCAGCATTTCAAGTTGGCTTAGTCCTTCCAACATTTTTACAATCCAATCTCATTGAATTACCTATCTAGTCTATGCATGGCCTGACAAAACCTGGAAGAGAATTCAACCGAAACTCGTTGAACCAACGCAAGCAAGTTTCCAGTCACCATTTCTATAAAAAAAAAGTGTCCAGTTACTAGTTATAGTTAGTGCAATTTGACTAGACCCTGAGTTTCCTTCCGTACCATCAAAGCAAAGACGAAGCTGATTAGCCAATCACCGAGGCACTCTGGGGCATGACTGGACTGTTCTTTTTGCCATGACCTACTGGTCCTTGTGGACGTGGCGCAACCAGTCTATCTTTGATGTTTATTTCCATAGGCCTTTCTCTTCTAACTCTTTCATTTTGTCCTGTGCAGATCAAATCCGCCAAGTTGCAGGATGGAGACGTAAAGTAGAACCTGGCCTCCGGCCCCGACAAGACCATCTCATCGGTTGGTGCAAACCGCCCCTTGGATGGGTCAAGTTAAACACGGATGGAGCAAGCAACCGCTTCCAATTCTCGGCTTCAGTAGGAGGCCTTCTACGAGATAGTGATAGTAATTGGTTGGGCGGCTTCACCCAGAACCTCAGCTGGTGTGCTCCATTGACTGCCGAACTTTGAGGAGTCTTTACTGGCCTCTCGCTTGCCTGGAGATTGGGTTTCCGCCGACTAAAACTGGAAGTGGACTCACTCGTGGTACACCAGATCCTTTCTTTCTCCGCCAGTTGTTCCATGGTGCTACACCCCATCGTCCAGGGTATCCATGAACTGTTCACAAGGAACTGGACAATTGCTCATCGGCATGTCTACCAAGAGAGCAACACTTGTGCTGACTGGCTCGCTTCTCAAACTATTCTTTCTAATGCAGGAGTTAACTTTTTTACTACTACTGCACCTCTCGGGTGCCAACACATCCTCTTCGAGGATAGGTCGGGGAGCCGCGCCCCAAACTAGTTTTGTTATCTGTAGTGTTTTGTGTTTCCCTTTAATCCCAAAAAAAAAAAAATGCTGTTGCTGTCACATACGAGTTTGCATGCAAAT
The DNA here is from genome assembly GCA_026284645.1 of Erythroxylum acuminatum. Lineage (NCBI taxonomy): Eukaryota > Viridiplantae > Streptophyta > Magnoliopsida > Malpighiales > Erythroxylaceae > Erythroxylum > Erythroxylum acuminatum. The sequence continues at coordinate 8,869,447 of JANKOD010000001.1, forward strand.
CCAGGTTGGAACTGACAGTGCTTGTTAAAGAAAAATATAACATTATATCAATATCATGTCAGCTAAAGCCCATTTTTAAAACTAATTCAAGAGTCGTGTAGTTGTTAATTTATTGTAAGCAATATCAATGATCTTAGCTTGTTAAATTTATTTTCTGACATGGTAATTGTGGGACCTTAACGACGTGTTCAATACTACTTAGTTCCTAAGTTTCAGGATCAAATCTAGAAGATATTTTTATCACACGACATCTTGTGTAAGTAATCTCCATATATTGAGCAAGCCATTACACAAGTCAATCAACAAAATGGACCAATGACCCATTACCTTAATTCGAGAGTAATTGCCATTTGGGGAGCTCTTCCTTAATGAGTTACAAACATTAGCAAACTGTTTTCAGTATTTTTGGTAATTAATATGAAAATAAACTCTAATTTTTAAAAGAACAACAGAAAGCCAACAATCTGTATCTTCGTCTCTTTCCCTTTCTAGAGTCGAATTTTGTGAAATTTATATCCACAGAAACTCAGAAAGTTTTGGAAGAAGATTTCATTCAATGGCTTCTCGCAGGCGCATGCTTTTGAAGGTCATAATCCTCGGCGACAGCGGGTATTTTTATCACTTTTTTTCTCATCGAATATTTGAAAATTCTCTTAAAATGGTGTTCATTTTCACATTTATCCCTATAATTATGTTCTTGGATTTATCTTGCAGGGTGGGAAAGACTTCGCTAATGAACCAGTATAAATCTCCAATACCCAGATCTTAGTTTTTTTTCTTTGTTCTTTTTAGCTAATTTTTGTCTAATTCAGTTGTATTGAAATTGTGGATTTCGAGGTATGTTAATCGAAAGTTCAATAATCAGTACAAGGCAACAATTGGCGCGGATTTCTTGACAAAAGAAGTGGAACTCGAGGATAGGTTGTTCACATTGCAGGTTACAAGTTTTGAAATTTTAACCCTGATTTTAGATTTGTTGGTTTTTTTCTGTCAATGGTTGTTCTTCCATAATTGTAAGCCAATGAATATAAGATGGAGTTTGATCCATGGACACATTATATTATCACATTTGATGGTCTTCAATGGAATTAGTAGTGGAGGGCGAATATGGGAAGAAAGGTGGCACGTAACCTTGTCGCGGTTAGAGTGTGAAAATTTATGAGATTGTATCAATATATCATGTAAATGAATTTCAATCATGGGCAGTAATCAACTTTTTGTTCTAGTGGTCTATGGATGGTCTAAGTTCTGGATATTATATCTGGAAACTAGGAAAAAAAGATCTAGAATGATGGAATGTCTGAATTATGTATAAAGCATGGGAAGTAAATTAGTAATGCTAAGTATTTAAAGCTTAGTAGAAGCTCTGTTTGTTCATTTGCCATAATTGTGTGATGTAATGCAGGCAGACAATGTCTAATGTGACCTGTTTTGTAATTGTGAAACTGATTGCAGAGCGAGGATAATATGTACATGAACCCCTAGAGGAATGTGATCGAATGATAACTGTTATTGCTTTAAGACAAAGTGGGTTGAAATACTGGTTGTTCACCAACAAGTGGTTCCTTTCCGTGCCTTGCTATTTGTTCATGCAGATCTGGGATACTGCTGGGCAGGAGAGATTTCAAAGTCTTGGGGTGGCTTTCTATCGTGGAGCAGATTGCTGCGTTCTTGTGTACGATGTGAATGTCATGAAGTCATTTGATAATCTCAATAATTGGCGAGAAGAGTTTCTGATTCAGGTTGCTGTTGATCCTTTACATGGACGCATATTTTACAGATTCTTAACAATGACTGAAATTTCTGATTTGTGTTACTAATCTGCAGGCTAGTCCATCTGACCCCGAAAACTTTCCATTCGTTGTGTTGGGGAACAAAATAGATGTTGATGGTGGCAATAGCCGAGTGGTATGACAGTTTTTTCCCCCGAAGTACTTAACTTTGATTTAAACTTGCAAGCCTTGTATATGTTTACACTGAGAAAATTAGGAAGGAGGTAGAACAGAAGAAACAAAAACATGTTTTTTTGGTTCTTAAAGATGGTAGCAAATTTCTTTGCTCTAATTGTGTGTAAATGTAATCATTATGATTGGTTTTAGGTTTCTGAGAAGAGGGCAAAGGCATGGTATGCCTCTAAGGGAAGTATACCGTACTTTGAGACTTCTGCTAAGGAAGGATTCAACGTGGATGCCGCTTTCCTGTGTATAGCCAGAAATGCACTTAAGAATGAGCCTGAAGAAGACTTGTAAGCTTACACAAGGAAAATGCCTAAAATTTCTCAGTTAATCCTATGTTCATGTTCATCTTCCTTCGACTCTTGAGGGAATTCCTTCTAGCCCCTTCATATTAGCAATGTTATGGTCACACTAATCTTGTTTTTGTTTCATGAAAAATTAATGGAGTTAGATTCAGGCTGTCAGTAACTTCCCTGTTCTTTATATCATTAATGCTAACTGCTTGTTTTGAATGCTTTTATTTGCAACAACCAGATACCTCCCTGACACCATTGATGTAGGGGGTGGAGGGCGGCAGCAAAGATCTACAGGATGTGAATGCTAGAGAATTTGCAGGCCAGGTCGATCAGGATCTCTCTCTCTCGCTTCCATTTACATGTTTAGGACGTGCAAGGTGGTGGAATCAGTAGTGTATCATATGCGACTCAAATTGTTGTTTTTTTTTCCTCCTTTTCACTTGTATTCAATCTTGTATTCCTTGTCGTAACGGGAATCAGTATTTTTATTAACTCATTTACTATTAACACCATTTGGGATAATTCCATCAAATAGTAGTATGAGTATTAACGAGCCAAATGTTCTTCATGTTTCAGAGTTACTCCAAAAGGGTACAGTGTATAAGTACCCATGTTTTAAGTGTCTTTGGCGACCAACTTGTGTTCTATTTTGACAGTTTCAAACTGAACGCATCCTTCAGGACCACTAAATGTTACTGTGGCTTATTTGATGCCGACTTCAAGTCTTCTCCAATATACAAATGACGGTTTGACGCCAGTAGTTGGTAGGTTCTTGCAGTTTATGCTTTACCAAGGAAGAAGAAGCATGGAGCATGGTACTACATATCTGAGTAGCTTTCTATTAGTCCCTTCACAGGGGAATCAAACATGGAGGAAGCAAGCTTTGAGGTAACTGCTCAATTGGAAACACCATGTGAAACGTTGAATTAGTGCATGAGTGTTGTTTGTGAAGGTTTCAATTTTGAGGATATATTAATCAACAAGATTTCGGTTCTCTGTCGGCATTTAGCTGGCTACCGAAGCACTGGACATGCCCTCTGGTACTAAGCTGTCCTATGCAAATTACTGATTGATTTACAGGCATGATCTGCTTGATTTTACCTCAGCAACCGAGCAACATCTTGTCAATTCTCCTAATGTCCAGATCATTACTCTTAACTGCTTGTGGTAGATGAACACGGAATCCAAAGGCTGAAGTTGCTAGAGATAGTAGTTATCTGAACAAAGTCAACTTTACCTATGTTGAATATATATTATGGCATAATAATAGATTACGACTTGTTGATGGTGATTTCTTGATCAAAATGAGTATAAGTGAAGTGTTTGAAGGTCTTCCTAAACAGTCAAAAGTGAAAATAGTGTGTGAAGCTTGTCAATTATCCTTCAAAGCAACAAGGAAAATCAAACAAAAGCTAAAACTGATCCACTTGATGTTTGTGCACCAACGAGTAAACTTTCATTCAATGAAAATAAGTTTTTTTTTTTGTGATTTTTAGAAATGATTTTAACATTATAGCAGATTTCATTGGATCTCATTTCTCAAGAACAAGTGGGAAGTACTTAACAATTCAAAAAATTGAATATATGAGTTCAAAAAAGAAATTGGTTTGTTTCTATTAAATATGCTTTCAACTAAATCTCTTAAAGGCAGAATACCATTTGAGAAATAGTTTAACTAATTGTCATCTACTTCAAGATTGAAAGCCTTTAATTAAAAGTTTGTGATACGTGCACATTCATCATCATCATCATCACATCCAGTTCGAAGTTTCGCAATAAGACAAAGTTTGAGGAGGTTTGATAGTACCCAACCTTACCCCTACATAATAGAGAGGCTGTTTTCGGTAGATCCATATGCAGATGTGACAATAAAAAAATGATGCAAGTTAAAGAGTAAATAAGTAAAACTGGCACGATAAATTATTATGTAAATAAAATTACAATAAATACATAAATAAATAAAAAATTACAATAAATACGGTCAAAACCCATTCTCTTATAAAAATTCAGGACAAATTATGTACTTAAGATTAACATTTGAAAAAACATACACAAAGCAATGTCTTTTTACACATTTGCATATGCCCGTGGAAAGACAAGTGTCTTAAATGGCAGATTCTTAAAGCAAAAAGACTTCAACTAGATAAGAAGAGTGATTTAGGGGTTTTCTTGGATTACAACACCTCAAGCAAAATCTACATAGTGTACAATATTGTTGCTAACAGAACTTCAGTTAATAATAGAGATAAGTTGAAATGAAAAAACCTATTTTAGAAAAGGATGGTGTTAAAGTTATGAGATTGAGTCAATACATCAAATTGATGTTAGAGAAGACATTAAAGAAGAGAGTGACGATGATGACATTAAAGTACTTATAAGAGGCACTGGACCTTTGAAAAAGGTGTATGAGAGGTTAAATGCAGCTATCTTTGAGTTAACTACCTGCAACAAAGCTATTAACAAAAAAGAATGGCTAGAGGTAATAACAAAAGAGTAAAAAACCAAATTTGATCCCTAGTTGAAAGACCAGTAAGTCAGAAGGATATTAACTCAGTATTATTAAATGGGTTATCAATATATATGATTATTGATTATTGATTTATTTATAAAAAATATGCAAGCCCATAATTGAGAGGTTATATTGGAAGTGAATGGGCATGGTCATTTGATGAGGCAAAAAGCACTAGTGGTTACACTTTCTCTCCTAGAAATTGAGTACTGTTTGTTTAGCATTCTAAGAAGGAAGATGTTGCTGCAACATCATTGACAGAAGAAGAATATGTTGGTGCTATCAATAAATATATTTTCAATGGAAAATTAGTAGAAGACTTTGGAATAAAGAAAAAAACTAACACTAGGAACGTTGTTTGTAGATAATAAAATAGTAATTACCATATATAATGAAGAATCGAATATAACATGACAAGACCAAGCATATCAAAATAAAATATCATGCCATAAGAGAAGCTGAGAAGAAGAAGCAAATCTTGAATATTGTCCATCCAAATAAAACATGACAGATATAACCAAAAACAAAAAGTCCTAGCTAGGACTAGATTATATTTTCGGAGAAGCATACTTGGTGTTTTCCTTAAGAATATTAAAGACGAGTGTTGAATCCATCGTGACTTGATCCGTCGAGATTGGGACTTGCGGCTAGAGCATACGCCTCGCAAAGGGAATCAATGTGTGGATCATTTAGCGTTTCTAGCTTCTTTCGCGGCGCCGAGCCTGCATACACTTCCGGCGCCTCCCCCGAACATCTTGGATGCACTTTACCATGACTTGCAAGGAACCTTATACCCTCGATTCCTTCGTGAGGGATTAGACTCGATGAACTAGTTTCTTTTGTTTTTCTTTCCCTTGTAAACGAAAAAAGACGGGTGTTGAATTTTAATGTTCTTCTCAAAATACACCAACTACACACTCGTAAGAATCAAGTGAAGCTAAGTAAGGAAAGAGGTAGCAATTTAATGAAAAAATGTTGTAACATATGTTAGTTTATGCTTTTGATGTAAATTCAAAGCAATCAATAGTTAATTAAGGTGTCTCCAAGCAAAATAAATCCAAAGTTGGTGAATGAAATACAAGTTTTAGGAAGTTGTAAGTCTGAATGGATTGCATAACTTGTAGAATCATGCAAGGTCGTGGTTTAGTAATCAAGTTAGAATAAAAATTTCTTAGTTTACCTTACTGCTATTTTGAATATTTCTAATTCAAATGCAATTATTTTTCTTATTTTACATAATTAACTTATGTTTGCATTGAAAAGCACGTAAGTTGCAATTTGGAAAAAGAAATGCAACTTTTATTTTCATGTGCTTGATATTTTTCAGGAGTGCTTGGTTAATGAGTTGGGAAAGATATGAACGGGTAAGGAATAAAAAATAGTCGTTTAGTTATATATTACCATTACATCAATAGCATTCTGATATCTGAATTTGGGAATTACTCTATACCTCTTCATATGATAGGAATAAAAATCATTCCCGAGCAACTTGTAAGTGTCATGGGCGTGACCGTGACACTTACGTCATATATCGCTGTCACGTCAGTGAGAGGGGTGTCGTTTCATAGACATGACCGACCTTGGCCCGTTTGTGACAAGAGTGTCATGGGTGAGACACTCACTTTCACGCCTTTTTTTCTTTTTAAGTATAATAATATAATTAATTAGAATATATTAAAATTTGTTATAATAAATTTAGCAAAGTTTTATTTTTTCTTTTTAGCTAAACAATATAATTAATTAAATATCATTAATTAGAATGTATTAAATTAAGTATATTTAATTAGAATATATTAAAATTTGATGTAAAACAAAATTTTAACAATTTTTTTTAGCAAAACAATATAATTGATTAGAATATATTAAAATTAAATATAAATAATTTTTTGTTTTTTCCTTTTTTTATAAAACAATGTAATTAATTAAATATCATTAATTAGAATATATTAACATTAAATATTATTAATTATAATATATTAAAATTTAATAGAAAATAAAATTTTAACAAATTTTTATTTATCAAAATTTTCAACAAACCAACCACTGTTAATATTAATAATTAGTATTATTTCATTATAATCATCCATTATAATTATTAAATTCATAATCGTTAATGATATGTTCATTCTCATAAATGTTACAATTCTACACGGGAACCAACAACCAAGCACCACTTAACCATTCCTTCTCCCTCTTCTCCTTGCAGATTAGAAGCCAAACCTAAAAGTGGATCGATAGACTTCTGGGAACTCTTCGACGTGGCATATCAGGTCTCGTTTTCACAATGCATACGAAGTCTTCAGCTTTACGGTTCCAAGGGTCTGTACGTGTCAGAATTCCTGTGTGAACTCTTCGGCTCCACGGTTCCTTCTTATTGGAAGAGTCTGTATGTATCGGAAATCGTGTGTGAACTCTTCAGCTTTTCTCCAGCATCCGCAACTATGCTTGAAATGGAATGACGAGGACTCGACATTTGATTTTTGTCTATAAAAATCTTCCGTCACCATTCATAAAGACAAACTAAGTTGTAATTTTCACCTGGATAAAAGAACAGTATTACATGTCGCGTAGACGTGGTTTGAAATAGCTTCAAGATAACTAGTTTATCATGAATGTCAGCTTTTGTCTATATAACTGCTTCACGCAATCAAAAACGACAGACCGCTTTCAGGAGATATAGAACCACTACACACGCGCTGAGTACAAATGACACTTCTTGAATGTGGTCTCCTGCTATGACCAAGAAAGGCTGTTCATAGTACAATATACACGCAGTGAGCACAAATGACACTTCTCGAATGATGGACTATTCATATATAACGTACGTACACGCATAGATCACAAGTGTCAATTCTTAAATGTGGACTCTGATGCTATAACTAGAAGAGGGTCTTCTGATACAATGCACGCGTCCAGAGCTAGCACAAATGACAATTCTTGAACGTGGACTCTGATGCTATAACAAAAAGAGGGTGTTCTAGCGGGGTGCCAACTCTGTTTCAGCGATAGAGTTGGTTTAGGAGGGATATGTTTGCTGTTCTTGTACTCGGAATAAAAACTTTGTACGCCTACAGGAGTTTATGTTCAAAGAACAACATTTAGATTGGGGGAAAACAATGGCTCGGGCTGAAGTGAAACGGTTGTGCTTGATACTGTTAACGGCAGTTATTAGTGGTTCCCTTATTCTGATTTCGTTAGTTGTCCTAGCAGATTCAAATTTAAGAGCTGAAAGCTCTATCCATAATGCTACCAAAGAGATTGAGTCTCATCAAGCAAGGAGAGTGCTGAGTTTCTTTTACCAGAAAGGTCGATCAAGTTATAAACATGTTTGGCCGGTAAATCATGTCCTATTTTTCCTTGGTTTTGGATAAAGTGAAGTGGAACTTTATGGCTCTTCATAAAGTACTATCATATACTTTTATTGTTTCATTAGTGTTGCGAGTGTTTACTTCTTAGGTTTGGAACCTAATAGATTTTAGCCCTCCAATCAACTAGGACCATGAATAATGTTTTCTACCCTGACTTCTTCCTCCTGGGAACTATCTTGATGTTAACGGAAAGGACTCAAATTCTAAGATTGTGCTTTGCAGGGCATGGAATTTGGGTGGAAAATTGTGGTGTGCACCATAATTGGATTCTTCGGAGCAGCATGTGGGAGTGTAGGAGGTGTTGGTGGAGGCGGCATTTTTGTTCCCATGCTTACATTAATTATTGGGTTTGATGCCAAATCATCCACAGCGATATCAAAATGTAAGGACTGTAATGTAATCATTATCATATTACAATTTTGACTGATTCAATCTTACTATCAAGTTTCATAATAACTATCCTCTTAATGGATCTAAGAGGATTAATACTCTCTATCATCATCTTTCCTATCACAACATGTGTGTTTTTATGTATCCATTCTTAAAGCTGATGTAGGTTACGTTTCCAGGTATGGTCACAGGAGCAGCAGGTTCAACGGTTTACTACAATTTGAAGTTAAGGCATCCCACACTTGAGTTACCAATCATCGACTATGACCTTGCACTTCTATTTCAGCCGATGTTGCTGTTAGGAATCAGTATTGGAGTTGCTCTAAATGTGGTTTCTCCTGACTGGATGATCACTATTTTGATAATAATTATATTCTTAGGTACTGTGTTTGAATAAAGAGATGAAGACTTTTCTTGCATTTTCTTGAATAACTTTATCTTTATCTGCTGCTTGTAGCCACTTCAACCAAATCATTGATAAAAGGTGTTGAAACCTGGAAAAAAGAAACCAAATCCAAGAAGGTTGTCTGTTAGTCTTTCCATTCCTTAAGCACGGTTTGATGGTATTATGATTTAAACTTAAATTTCTCCTGCTTGCTGCTTCACTTCTTACCATGAATTTTCAGGAGGCTATTAAACAGATGGAAGCTAAATGTTAGTGTTATTTTTTCCCTTTCAATCAAGTGCATATAAGTTGTTACTTCTCTTTATACCATTAGTCCAATCAGAATTTCTCTGTAATCAGATGATAACACTATAGAACTGGAGGCCCAGCCTCCTCTTGAAGATCCCACTACTAAAGCTCAACCAGAAGATAGGGCATCGAAAAGGGAAGAGGTAAGCAGTGAACTAGTCTTCTTTTCATTCATCTCTGATCTTTTAGAATTTTAGTTCTAATATTGTCTCAGGTCTCTATCATTGAGAATGTTTACTGGAAAGAACTTGGACTTCTAGTTGCTGTCTGGTTGATTATTCTTGTATTGCAGATTGGGAAGGTTTGATCCTCCCCTTAGTTTCTCAATTCCTAGACATCTCTCTTTTGGCCTTTTATATTCCAATCAAGGGTAATGGGGAACCTATGACTTTGGCTCAGAATTACTCAAAAACCTGTTCGGTTGCATATTGGGTGTTAAACATATTGCAGGTACCTTCATTATCACAACAAGGGACTATCATACATTCTTATTCTTCCATCAAATTTGCTAGAACCTGTTATTATGTTATGTTCTCTTGGATCAGATCCCAACAACTATTGGGGTGACATTGTATGAGGCAGTTTGTTTGAACAATGGGCGGAGAAAGATAGCCTCCAGAGGAGAAGAAAACATCTGTTGGCGAGTAGACCAACTTGTTCTTTACTCTGCACTTGCTCTGTTAGCTGGCATAATTGGTGGCATGCTTGGTCTCGGTGGAGGCTTCATTTTGGGCCCTCTCATGTTAGAGATGGGCATCCCACCACAGGCAAGGTTTCCTATTTTGTATAGATGCTTGAACATAGTTCAATTTTGTGAATGAATCTCTCTTGTAGGTTTCAAGTGCCACAGCGACCTTTGCCATGATATTTTCTGCTTCAATGTCAGCAATAGAATATTACCTTCTGAAACGTTTCCCAATTCCGTACAGTAAGTCTTTTAGATAAACAAACATGGTAGAGTAACAAGACAACCATTTTCCTTCCATACTGATAAGTTGTTTTCAACTTAGTGCAGCTCTTTACTTCTTCGTCGTAGCTGCTATATCTGCTCTAGTGGGGCAACATGTGGTAAGAAAGCTGATCAGTGTATTGGGAAGATCATCTATAATCATCTTTGCTCTTGTCTTGACAATCTTTGTGAGTATATTATCATTAGGTATGTGGAATCACACAAGTTTTTTTTCCAAGTCTTGTATTATTCACAAGAATTTCAAGTGTTGATCCTCATTATTGGAGGATTTGTTGGTTTCCCAATAGGTGGTGTTGGTGTAGCACACATGATCAAGAAGATTGAGAGGAAGGAGTACATGGGATTTGAGAGCATTTGTTCTTAACAGTTTTCAAGGACTCTTTAGCTAATAAAACCAAACGAAGAATGTAATTAAATCTTAGAATATTTTAATTAACAAAATTGTTGCATCATTTCTGTAGATAGCGAGGGTACTCACATAAAGATATAATAATACTAACACAAACTTTCAAACGAAGTTCTTCAAGTGATTTTGCAGACAAGCAAGCTATCGATATTACTTACATGGGCTTTGCCTAAATTTCTCTCTCATTGTAGTTCAAATTTGATATGTGATTGATATAGTCTTGTACCAAAAGGTTGATCCCCAACCCTAAGGGTCCCCAGTCGCAGGCCCGACCATCGCTGGAGGAGTGAACCACGGTTTGATCTTGGGCAGCCTCCTAGCAGAGCGGTCACTTTCTCCCGTTACCAAGAGTCAAACCTAGGACCTTGTACCAATTGACCCTGCTAGTTTGCCACTCAAGCTACCGGTGCGGGCGTGATTGATATAGTCTTAAATAGAGATCTCGTGGATGCCCTCCTAAATGAAAATGAGGACTACCTTCTCCTCTCTGAGTTCAACAATAAAGGAGCTACAAATTAGATTCTTGAGCTACGCCCCTAACATATTAATAACAATCATATTCTTTTATAAATGCGGAAGATGGGGATTAAAATGGAGGAGATACAACAAAAACATGTTCCTATTTGGGTTAACTTTCTTTGAATTCCACTGGAATATTGGTCTACAAATGGCTTGAGCCTTCTTGCTAGCTACATTGGCAAACCTATTTATATGGATGGAGCCACTTCTATGAAGAAACATATAGGGTAAGATATAATCTATATTAATGTTGATGTAACTAATCAATTCCCAGATGAAATCCCTCTACTTCGGCTTGGTAAAGATGATAAACTGGTGGAAAACACTATCTAAATCTCCTACCATTGGAAACATTATTTTACAGTGGTTGGAAAGCAATGGAAGAAACGGAGAACACTAGGGAAAATGTTCACAAAAGGAGACTACGAGTGTTGGTAGGTTCTGCTAAAGCTTTGGAAGGGGAAAACCAAGAAGCTCGGATCATTGATATAGTGCCTAATTCCAATCTAGACGAAGAGGAGACTGGTCAAGTAACTGATCAAGGAAACAGCTTATGGGAGATGCTCAACTGTGAGAGGTGCAAATGATAATAGATACCTCCGAAATTTATCCTCCTAGATATCAAATGACTCAACACCAACCAATGCAGTTGAAGGAGATCAACTCCCAAGCAAACATCACTAAAATTACTCCTGAAGAGTTAAAAATAGTAGAGAGGAGGAGATCTGGTTATAAGACAAAAAAGAAATCACCTAAATCCCATCTTTATGTCAATCCTAGCTTAGAACACCAAGGAAATTATTAATCCCAACAAACAACTTTTCATAGGTTATTAAAACAACTTTTTCTCTCTTCATTCATTCTTTGTGTGTGACCCATTAATTTTTCAAATATGTTGGCAATAGATAGCTTAACAAATTTTATGAATGAACATGAGATACTTAATAAATCTGGATCAATATGAGATATTGGATCTTATTTGCGCATAATTGGTATATATTAGAATCAATTGTAATTCTAATTAAAGTTTAATTGAAATTAGAATTTTATTTTAATTAAATTACTAAAATGCCCATAACGTAATATACATAAGCTTAGGTTTTAAGGAAGCTAACACTTATTGCCTAACATACTCTACAATAATTGTAGAGTTCTCTCACACGTTCCATAGATGCCATTAAAGACCAAATACTTCTGTAGCTACTATGATTGAGATGACCTAAATTCAAAAATAGTTTAAAGGAAAGACAAGAAAAGGATTAAACTTCAAAATGAGGTACGAATTATGATATATACTTTATTGCATTGTATATGCTAATTATGTTATAGAATTTAAGTGATCATTACTTGGGAAATCAAAATAAAAACTACTGCACATGGAATCGGATCTTGCCCTAATTTCCTAGCAATGGTATCAAAGTCAATGTTTTGACTTTAATTCCATAATTGATACTAAGTTATTAGTTAACCAAATTTCTCGGATATAGGTTATGTTTAAGAAGAGCACTCAAATTTAGATAAAAATGTATATGTCCACTAAGCAATTTTGCCATTAATATCTGCTAAGGATTTGGTGACAAAGTTTTAGAGATATGTTGAAATGATATAGATGATAATATTTAATGACATTTTAAGTTGACTAATGTCTCGTGGACTTTAATGGCATCATATAAGATGTATGTCGATACTGTGATAGAAAGATCTGAGAGGTTGCATAAAGTAAAGATGAAAGGTATGGTACCTTGATGGAATTATTACACTCAATTTAGTTAACTAAAAGCATAAATATGGACATTAATTGAAGGCATTGGCTATAGCATGATAATAGTTATCATAAGAAGAAAATTGATTACATGGCTTTCCTTACTTATATGAAATATGATAGAGATCATATATATTTCTAATTCATGCTTTTGAGTATTTGATATTGAATTTAGATTCAACATTATTAAAATGTTCAAGATATGACAAGAAAAAATTGTTGATTTATTTAAATTTATACAAATAGTTTGTATGAGTTGGATCAAAAGAAACTTATGCTGAACATACATGGCAATAATACAAACTTAGATAAAACGACACTATCCTTTCATGTCATATTGGTTAGATCAACATAATGAGAAGCATATGTTACATAAAAGGACAGATCTATCATTTTGATTATAAACCGTATGAATTAGATTAGATTACTAATAACTTTATGTTATATAGTCATATGTATTAAATAAAATATCAATTTAAAAATTTTGCAAAGCTCAAATTGTCTAAATCTAAGTTAAAATTAAGCATCGAGAATGCTGAAGCATTTCGATAAGATCGATATGATGAGATCTATTTTTTTGTTATCTATAAAGAGTGAGATTCTTTAATAAACACCTTCACAATTAGATTTCATTAGAGTATGGATTTGTGTATAGATACGATATGAGATATTGTAAGATGTAATATTTATTTCTTCTATACTTATGCCTAGTACTACAACTTACCTTCAGTAGTTTCAATTAAGGCAATCAACAAGATTTCATATTAGACATGAAATGATATGACTTCAAAACAACCAAAGTTGATGATTTTAAGATGTGAAACTTAGTTGAAATATGTGTTATCCAATAAGTTTAGAACTAAATTGGATAATAAAAGGTTATAAGATATCCAAAAGGTTGGATATAATTTTACAAACCCATTAAATAATGTTTCAATTAATACTTATAAAAAAATCGTTCTTAAGATAAATAGTGAGAGTAAGATAAAATTTGAAAAGTTCAAATCTCATAATAGTATGTATAATTGGAACTAGTGCCTTTATTAATACATTTGATATATCACTGACAGGCTACAAGATGTTGAAAGAATTACTTTTATGTTGAATTTAAAGTGTTTATTTTTTAGAAAATTATGGATTCATCATGTTTAAAAGAAGCTTAGTAAGAGTATATTTATCCTCTTCAGTAAAAGTATGTAGAGATATATTGCTCATAGAGAGAACAATATGTATTTTTAATAGTTGAAGATATAATTGTCCAAGAACAACTATTATTGGATATAAAAAAGTAACAACTTAATTATGGAAATTAGATATGTGAAGATATATAAGGAAGGGATTTCTATATTTTGTCTAAATATATAGATAATATACTAAAGGTATTTAGTGTTTGAGATATCTGATACTTGTGAAGTATTAAAGATATTCATTATTTTATATATTAGTTGATATTTGAGTTTAAGATTTTAAAGATATTAACTTTATGAGTAAATTCTTATTAAATTATCTTTTACTTAAAACAATATTATTATAAGATTGGAAGTATTTCAATGTAGAATTATTGCCAATTTGGCCATAATGCATTTTCCATTTAGTGAAAATGATTAATTGGATCAAGAAGTTCTTTATTGAAGTTGGTATAGTTCCTTGCATTTTTCAAAAAGTAATGTACTCTAGAAAATTAGAGTAGTTAGGCATGCAAAAGGAGCTATGATCTCATCAAATATCCAAGTATGTTAGGTAAGTTTTCTTAATTTTGATGATAATTAAGAAAAAAATGTAAGATTTAAGCAAGTACTTAATATAGAGAATCTAGTAAAATGTTCTCACTAAAACACTATCTCAGCAATAGTATGACATCATATAAAGATATGATCTACAATCGGTTTGTTATTGTTTAATGACATAATTATTTAAAGCATTATTTATCTTATACATATTCACATGTATATGATAAAGTCTATAGGATATATATACATAACAAATAAAATTATGATAAGATCATATGAGATTCATATTACATTTATGTATTATCCTTAAAATGTTCTTAGTCATATTCTATTAAGACTAGACATTAGTAGAGCATAAAAAGATTAGCACACATTATATTTGCTCTTTATAAAAAGAAGTAGTCAATCTCGTAAACTAAAGTGTGAAAGTACTTAAACAAACGTGTGGATGTTTGTTAAAAAAGCAATTTCACTGAATCAACCCATATAAGAAATCCATTTGAAATATTGCTTGTATATCTATGAAAATTCTAAGTGTAACGATTCTATAAGCGATCCTTAGACTTGAGATCACCAAAGTATCCCATATTGGGATTATTGTGTTTTGATACTACTTATAACATATTCTATTCAAAGGTAGCTCAATCAGTATTCATTGAATATAGCATGAATTATGTAGAGGTATTTGAGTAATCAATATAGAATTCATCACCCTAAAATAATTAAGGATAATGTTATACTATTCTTAATTATTATTAATTTAAGAAATCTTTGACCAAAACAAAATGGTAGTCTGAAAATAGTTTTCAAATGTCATTAATTGAATTGATTACTAACAGTGGAGAATTGATATGATTGAGCTCAAATAAAGTAGATGTTAATTCTATGTTCTACGTATAATATGATCATTATATGATGAAATGATTAAATTATACATAAAAATCATGCAAAAAAAAGTTAGTCAAAACTACCCTGATATTCCTAAATATTGAGTTAGTCATAATGTGTTGGTAGATGTCAATCTTAATATATAGATATGAATTGTCTAGTTAGATAATTAAAAATAAATTAAAGGATTTTAATTTTTCTAATCCTAGATATAATTGAAGGTTATAACTTATATCAATGTCAATATATTTGAGAACTTAATGGATCTTATATAAATAATGAGTTAAAGAGAGAAGATTTAATCAAGTTAAACTTGATTGTAAAATTTGAGAAACTTTACAATTAAATATGAAATATTAATAAAAAATCAATATGAAATATTGGATCTTAATTGGGCATAATTAGTATTTAATTAGTCTTAATTATAATTTAAATTAAATTTTAATTGAAATTAGAATTTTATTTTAATTAAATTACTAAAATATATATAGCCCATTATAAATAGATTTAAGCTTTAAGGGAGCTAACACTTCTTACCTAATCTTCTTTACTGGAAAGTTTTGTGAACATGTTCTATAAATATTGTTAGAAATTAGACACTTGTATGATAATAATGATTGAGATGAAGCGATTTCAAAATTGATTGGAGAGAAATGGGAAGAAAAATGATCAAATATCAGAATAAAGTATAAATTATACTTCGTGTTTTATTACATTTTACATGATAATCATGTTATAAGATTTAAATGATCTTGAGTTCGAGAAATCAAAATGAAAATTTTCGTTATTATTTCGCTACATGTAAGATCAGATCTTGTCCTAATAATTTTCTAACACATCCATCAATTATTATGGTTGAATCCTCCATACAGTTATATAAGAGATCCATCATTCATATATACACTTTATTTGCGCATGAATCATATAAGAAAACAAACATAAAACAACACCGACTGAAAGAAAAAAAGGTCAAGGAAATAATTAACTTGAAATACTTTCGACTTGTTCCTCCATTGCAGCTAGCGTCCTTGGAAAAAGCTAAATAGCTCAATATCATCAACTTAGAAAAAACTATTCATATGTGCATGTATTCTTCGTGAACTTAATAGGTTTGTTGCTAGTAGAATCAACGACCAAAGGACATGAAATTTTCTTTCGATGCTTGGTCCTCACCAGCTTTCCCACCACATACCCTCTTGACTTGATTTCAAACTTCAGTGTCAATGGGACCACAATCCCAGTTTGAGAAACTGTTAAACTTGATCCAGCTCCATACATTGGAACTTTGTTTCCTTCCACAACTACTGATACAATTCTATGACTCTTTCTGGGTTGATAGTGCTTCTTCAGCTACAGTATTCGATGAAAACCAGCACTATGAGCTGAAGACGAGTAAAAGATATTACTAGGAATCAAAGAGCTGAGTTTGGAGAAAGTCTCAAGTTACCTGACCAGTAGCAACAGGGATTTCAGAGTATATGAGATTGATTGGAATGGAGCTGATATGAATGCCAAAGAGTGTAGCAGGGTTGTATATGCTCATTCTCAGAGTGGCATTGATTGTGAACATCTTCGTTGGAACACCTGAGGAGTCTGAACCTTCCCCCACATAGAAGTTCTGAACTAGCAAGCTCTGCAAAGTTCATAGCTTTTATAAGAAATCAATGACAATGCAGTAAAACATGTTCCATTGAAGTAAGAACTTTTCGATTTTGTTGTTGGTACACTTCTCATTACTCAATCCACTTCCATATTACAGATCTTGAGAGTAACTCCAGGTGTTTACATCTCTAAAAAGGCTACAAAAATAATTTCAAAACATACTGGATAATTAGGAAACGCCACATAATTTACATGATTAATATTCACTGCAACGTAGAAAAAATAAACTACTTGATTGTGAAGTTTCCCAGACTATCAAAATAAAGGGGTCTTAAATTATATGAATTGATCAACTTTTGTAAAATCAACCATCGTAAGTGCTATTGCAGTTTTAAATGAAAATAAACCTTAAACAAAATCGACAAAAAACTTTTTACTAATCAACTTTTGCTGAAAGAGAAGACAGAGACAAATCCAGAAACAGAGTGAAGATGATGCCAGTGTCAAAGGGGGAGAAAGAGAGAAGAATGAATCTCCACAAGATATAAGATACTATTGATACTAAATATTGGCATACCTTGACAGTAACCTCAGCTTTATAGGACCTGCTTGCACCCCAAATAATCAAGCAAAAAACAGTAAACAAGAGCACGAAGCTGCACAAAGCAATCAATGCCTGAAATCGCCTGGTGAATGCTTTATCCTCTGCATCATCATATTGCCCTTCTTCCAAAATCACATTACACTCAGGCCACCCTTTGTCGTTCCATCCCTTTTGATCGCTTCTTTTCCTTCCACTTTTCCTACCCGAAGACGACCTAAATATGCCTGAAAACCTGCTCGCAGAGGAGTTCCTTGAATGCCTTCCGAAAGACGGATGTGACGGTGACTCCATTGGACTTGGTTGCATTGACGATGACTTATCTCCATCGTGTGAGTCTCTTGAAGGGCTTTGCACGAAGTATACAGGGCGTTTAGGAGACCTTGAAGGTGATGATGGAGCTAAACTCGTTATATCTGACTCCGATTTTGCTGAATGCATTCTGAAGAATTAAGGTTCCTGGCGATCTATGGTTTGTCACAATCAATCCTCCAAGGACAGGATGAACTTGGAAGATCAGAAAAATGAAACAGAAACCCCGAATCTTTCTTTCCTTTTTTTATTTATTCTTTTTGAGAATAAACAGCACAATTCAACACCACAAATTACAAGAAAATAATCTTAAGGGAGCAGGAAGTCACTCTCCTGCTGTTTCCAGATGGTATAAAGCTTAAAACTAGACCAAGACAAGCGAAACATACAAAAAGTTTGAGTTGGAAGTGACTAAACAAGAAGAGCAAGTAAAAAGTAGTACGAGATGAACAAAGATAGGTGTCAGTATCAGGAAAATCGATACCAGACCTGGAATGAAGATGATCTGAACCAAACTGAAATTGAAACCCCGGAACAAGTTCGTAATAGGAAACACCTTTTGATCTTTGCAATGTTTACGCCAAGGGTAATGATAAGGCTCTATAATACCATAAATCTACATCATTTATCCAAAGGTACTCATTTTCGTGCTTTCTTTGCACTAATGAAGAGCTCAGCTAATGGAAACTTTGGCTTATCATTAACAAATCAGTACGCAAACAATTATACAATATAAGACTAAGGCCTGAGGGATCTAGTAAAGTGGTTTAATAGGCTCGGGAAAAAGAGCCAAAAGCACCGAACCTGAGGTTGGGAATGTGTCGGCAGGGCATGTATAGTAATGTTACGTGGAAATTTTGGTGGCCCCAGACCCATCATCTGGGTACGATTGTGACAAAGGAACTAATTTTACATTTATTTGCTCTTTGATGTTGCTCTTGCTGGATTATGCAAGCTGACAAAACTGTATCATTGACATTTAGAAGGAATTTCTTGAGTGCACTCCTTATTTTTATTATTATTTTGTTGATGTTGTTGTTACTATACCAACTTCATATTGAAATAATAAAATGTAATGTGTGTCTGAGGTAATGCAATAATGTTTGCTCTTCGCTTAACCAAGTGGTTGGGGGTTCGAATCCCACCATTGGAAATACAGCAAGCTCCTGGGCCAGTTGTAGCCCTCCTATGTTGGAGATGTTCCCGCAACGAAAGGATTAGTCACTGATTCTGTCAGTGGATACTCTGAATGTACCAAAAAAAATAATGTTTGCTCTTGAGCACAAAGTCAGTGAGTTCTCATATATTTTATAGGGAATTGTAGCTTAAAATGCAAGATTTGTGAAATTAACATGATGTGGTAGTGTAGTAGTCACAGGCTTTTAGTGTTAAAGTGGTTTGGAAAGGGAGGGTTGTGAAGATAGGAGCTTAGCTGGATGAGCATGAAACAGGCACTTTAAACCAGTGATAATATTATATATATATACACACACATACATAGAGCAAACAGTGACAGCAGTGGACCACATGAGTTGGTGGTGAAAAGGCCGGAAAGAAACAGTGGTTAGTGGAGACAAAAAGACATTATTATTGTTATTATTCAGTCGACTAGACTAAAAGCTACCCTTGGATTATATTTGCAATGTTTGTTTGGGCCTTGCACAGAGTACTAAGCATGAAGCTGCCTCTTCTAGTTCCTTTTTACAGTGCAGTTGAAATGGAGGACCGGGCCTGTAGTGAATAAATTTAAGAGTAAAGTGGAGGAGTCCAGTCCGGTACTGCGAAAAATACGTCGTCGCTCGTCGCCAGCTTGCTAGTTTGCCGCTCATCATCATTTCCACGTTATCTCGCTAGCTCTCCCTCTCTGTCGTCCCCAACCTAAGGTGAATTTGTTTTCTAAGCCAAGATTTTGTTCCCTGAAGACTCTTTATAAATGTTTTAAGATTTCTAAAACAAAGATATAGAGCAACATCACGCTGTGATTACTATTGGGCATAGATTTCAATCTAGGTCGCCTTGAAAAATATCTTGACACGGATAAATAAGCTATTCATTCTAGGGGGGACTTTAATGGGCATATAGGAGCGGATTCAGACGACTATTCAGGGACTCATGGGGGATTTGAATACGGCACTAGAAATGATAGTAGGGTTGCTTTATTAGACATGGCCTTAGCTTGTGATTTAGTTATAGTGAATTCCTTCTTTAAGAAAAGTGCAACACAATTGGTGACGTTTCGGAGCAACGCGAATAAGACGCAAATTGATTATCTCCTTGTCAAGACAGGTGTCAGGTCCTGGTGCAAAGATTGTAAAGTACTCCCTGCCGCATGTCTTTCAACCCAACATAAGTTATTAGTTTTGGATTTTGAAATCAAAAGATGGAGGGCACAGAAATTTACCAAGCCAGGCCGCAAAATCTGACGGGGAAAACTCAAAGGGGACATAGTGGAGCTTTTTTGGACTCAGGTCAGGAATAATGCTACTTGGGCTGCGAGTGGAGATGCCAATCGGATGTGACAAGGAGTAGCCCCCGTAGTGAGAGAGACAGCCAATAAAGACTACTAGGGGTATCCAAAGGACAGGGGAGGGGGCGAATGGAATCATGATGGTAGTCAGACGAGATCCAGGGGACGGTCAAGGCAAAAAAGAGAGCATATAAAGATCTTTTGGCAAGTGCAACTGAGGCGGAGCGGATTATTAATAAAGTAAGGTATAATCTGGCAAAACAGAAGGCGAAGAAGACTATCGCAATGGCTAAAGAAGAAGCTTATGAGAAGTTGTACAGGGGTTTAGATACAGTCAATGGGGCACAAAGAATTTTCAAGATAGCGAAAGATAGGGTACGTACGACGGCGGACTTCAACCAAGTCTGCTGTATACGTGACGAAGAAGGCCTAGTACTCACTGACGCCCAAGCCATCCAGTGGAGGTGGAAGACATACTTTCATGGGCTATTTAATGACGACAGTTTGGTAAGCATAGTGTTAGGGGAACCCCCCCAGGTTGGGACTATGTCTAACTAGGCACGCTTGGGGGCGGATCACGAGGGGTGAAATTACAAAAGTTTTGAAGGGGATGGGGAGAGGCAAGGCCGTAGTGAAGTGAATCACAAGTTAATACAATAATAACCAATGCACAAGAAGGGGGTTGAATTGTGTATATTTTTTTTACCC
>JANKOD010000001.1:8896084-8909009 GCA_026284645.1 Erythroxylum acuminatum
ACAAGAACACTAACCTTGATCCATTGCACAAAGGAAGCGTAACAATAAAACTTGATGGATTTGTGTTCTTCCAAGCCAAGATCAAAAAACCGAATGAATTCTCCTTATAGAATAGAGAAAACTGACGAACTTTGTTTAGAAGGAATGTCAATAATGTATTTGGCTTGGGGACCACAGTCAGGTTTGACTTACGGGCCATTGTGGGTCCATTAACCATAATGACTCGTAATGGGCTTCTACACATCAGGCCCATACTAATAATTAATTAACATTTCTGTAGGCCCAATTAATTTACTAAAGTTAGATCACATTTTATTAGCCCTATAACCGAGATAGAAATCTACGTACATATATTTATACACGTGGCCCATAAAATTCTAACAGGCAAATCCTAAGCATTTTATGGAAACTTGAAAATCCCCTTGCTGTCACTTGAAGTCACCTGAGACCAATCAGATCATTATAATGGCATTTTTCAGTCAAATAATCCAAGTCATATTCGAGCTCATCCAGTAAGACATTTAAAAGATACAGTTGGAAGAAAGGAAATCTTGATAACACTGCAAATCATATTGCATAGAAAGAATAGAGCAGTACAACATATTGATAAAGCAGCAAATCATTTTGAGGTCTATAATGAGGTCATTACCTCAGCTATGGCAACATGAAAGCTTGCAGATTTGATTGAAATTGCTGACAATGATTCATTCTCATTGCAGAAAGTGGAAACTAATTAAAAAGAAAGAAAGAAAGAAAGAAAGAAATTGCGAGGTTATTGTACTAACAGAGGAAGTCTTTAATGAGATTAACCACTATTTCCTAGGAGAAATATAAGAGATTAATGTAATAGTACAAAGGAAAACGAAAATTCCAGAATATAAATTATGTAGGATAAAGTCATCTTATCTACCATCACAATTTCCAAATTTTCAATTTAAAAACAATGATAACAGAATTTTTTTAAAAAAGAAGAGATGTTAAAATCTGCAAATAAGAACAAAATCATTTTGAGAAATAAGTAAATCAATAATTGAAATGGTATGTCATATTGGCATCTTATATGCTTTCAATTTCATGTCCATGCATTTCAGGCGCATCCATTAACACAAAGTCTGCAAACATATACGTGCACATATAATAACATAACAGACGAGCTTAATTGAGCAAACATGTGCTTAGGAATTTCAGCTATAAGGAACGTAGTTACCAATCCACCGGTACAGGATGTAACAACGCATTCTTCCCATGATAGAGGAATTCCATCATAGCTGTTATACATTCCTCCATGCCTTGGTGTAGTTCCAATATGATGATTTAATGAATATATCTACCATTGCTCTGACTTCACACCGTTTCATTTTTTGAACCAAAGCCTTTAAAATATGTTTCGAACCATATGCAGAATTGGGTGAATAAAGATTATGTGGAAGATAGCCTGCAATTGATAAAAGGAAGAACAATCAAAGTTTAAAAATCTCAAACTCTGTAACCTCAAGGTTCAAGTCATCGTATTGAATTTCTGCATTGCTCATCGTCTAACCATCGGGCGAGAAGGAATGAGTCGGTGGAGGCAACTAGGCCGACATAAACCTTGATTTATCAATGTCAGGAATCTTCTTTGCTAGGTTTCTCCACCAGTCGTCTAGCATTTTCCTGGGAGGACACAGTTAACTGGCTTGACGAGAATCAAAATAGAGAATCATACTGATTACAAGGCTGTTACAATTAGCTGAAGTACATTGGTCTATAACATATAGAAGGAAAAGAATGGCAGAATATTCAGACAAGAAAGCATAAGCATAGAGGAGGTCTTTCAAGAAACAGTACTACAAATCAGGTTGATTCTACTATAGTTAGAGGGGTAACAACTAGTTTATCTAGCAATATGAGAAGGATATGGTCATTAGAATGAATCACCTTGTATATCTGGTAGCTAGGAGTAAGTCTTTTCAGGTTTTTGTGAATTGTTAATCCAAACAATTGATCTTTTGTAATAACTTGGAATTGAAGCATCATTGTAATGTATATTAACAAATTAATTAAGTTATTTAATTTTCGGGAAAAAAAGTTTCTCCACCAGTCATGCTTTTTAGACTCCCGATTGAAAGCCTAACGAACAAAATATCAGACAAGTACATGAATAAGCACTTCTGCTGTTAAACATTACTCCCTCACACAAGAAATTACGTCTTCCTTCCAAACTAAAATAAGATTAAAATAAAAAAGAACAACAAAATCTACGCAATCTATGCCACCATCCATTTTCCCTCTTTTTTTCTCGGTGAGCAAACAACAGTAGCACCAAGCCCTCATAAATTGAATATCGGAAGCTTGTTAAAGTATAAACGTTAGGACAACTATATGTAAATATTACGATATGCTTTCAGCACATTCTATTATTGTCGTACATAGTTGTACAGAGCACTCGTTATTTTCTCCCTCCTGTAACAAACTCCTGTTATGAATATCAATATAAAAACATTACATTGAGGCTCAGTAAAGCAACTGAGCACATTATTCATATCACTCAATTTTTTCTATCTTGGTATCAGAGAATTGAGTAGTCACTACAACATCGTCAGATGGTTCCTCGGTAACTTTTGCCTCAGCTTCTCTCGTCGGTCCTCGACTAAAGACATGCTCACTTTTTAATTCTTTAAGCCAGACTACTTCTATCAATTTGGACAGAGGCAATTATCTGGTATGGGAATCAATAGTGCTACCACTAATTGAAGGGAACCTTCTTCAATCTCACATCGATGGCACTCAAGTTGCTCCATCGCGTCTTATTCCTGAAGAAACTAGAATGATTACAAATCCAGTTTTTGATGAGTGGTACTTCTCGATCATCTTTTAGTTGGCTGGCTAAGGAACACCATGACCCTAGAGGTAGGAGCTCAACTTCTACACTAGAAAACTGCTCGAGAGTTATGGGTAAATGACGAGAGCTTACTTGTGCCTCAATGAAGTCTCGGGTGATGATGCTCAAGTCGAAGCTTCATCAAACATGCAAAAATGCTCTCAAGATGGAAGAATATCTCACTAAAATGAAGACCATCTCCGATCAACAAACGCTGGCAGGAACCTCTGTAGCAACTGAATATCTTATCCTTCACACGTTGAATGGCCTAGATGCAGACTATAATGCAGTAGTAGTCAAGCTTGTATATCAGCCAGATCTGACATGGATAGATACACAATCTTCATTACTTGCCTTTGAGAGTCGTCTTGAATAATTAAGTCATTTTTCTAGCTTATCTATTCAGCCTTTTGTGACTTGGCTCAAAAAGATAAATCTGAAAAATCTTATCCAATGTATGGCAACTCAGAATGTGGCTCCTAGAGAAACTCTCATGGTTTTCGCAATCGTCGAGGACGAGGACGTAGAGGAGGCTACAATAAAACTGGACGCCCTAACTGTCACCTTTGTGAGAAGCTTGGTCACGTTTTTGCAAACTACTATTATCGATTTGATAAAACATTTCAACCACCAACTTACAACCAGAGTTCAAACATCTATCCACCTCATGCTTGCTATGCTCAGGCTCAACCTCAATCAGTAGCAGACCCGTCTTGGTACATAGACAGCGACGCTACGTATCATGTTACATCAGACGCTAATCAACTTGATTGTTATACAACAGTAAGTAAGACACATCTCTATACGTGCACTGGTGAGAAAACGAAAGTAACTGGTATTGGTTCCACCTCCCTGCCTGTCCCTAATTCTACTATCTGATTGAATGATGTCTTATTGGTAACTTCAGCAACTAAATATTTTTTGAGTGTCAACAAGCTCATTAGAGATAATGATGTTGATATACATTTCACTAATGATAAATGTGTTGTGAAGGATAAGAAGACAAGCAAATTTCTGGTGCATGGGAAAGCAAAACAAGGATTATATCCCATGGTCAGAGTGGCGTGGTAGGCATAGGTGAATATGGCAGCTTCTCCTCCTTCTGATCCTCCAGCACAAAAGGAGAGTATAACTGAATTTGTCAAATGGCATAACAAACTAGGACATCCCAGCGATAGGATCTTAAAGGAAATTCTGAACAAATGCAATATCAATGTTTCTTTTCAGAAATTTGTATGCGAAGATTGCCAATACGGTAAATCTAAACAATTGACATTTGCAAAGTCTAAATCTCATGCGTCCTCTCCTTTAGAATTAATACATATAGACATTTGGGGACCTTCACTTATACAATCTTCAAATGGTCATCGTTACTACATACACTTCTTAGATGATTTCAGCAGATATACACGGTTGTATCCACTAAAACATAAAGGTGAAGCCATACATGCATTCAATTTATTTATGATATATGTTGATAACTAGTTTAACACCAAGATTAAGGCTCTTCAATGCAATAATGGGGCGCAATATAAACCATTTGTTCCGGTCACACAAGCAATGAGTATTCAAATGCGATTTACTTGCCCCCACACTTCTGTACAGAACGGTCGAGCAGAGAGTAAACATCGGCACATTGTTGAAATGGGTCTAACATTGCTTGCTTAGGCGCGTCTTCCTCTCACTTACTGGGTTAATTCTTTCCAAATGGTTGTCTACGTCATAAACCGAATGCCAACACCTACACTAAACAGAGCAAATCCCTTATGTCTGTTATACAAAGCTGAACCCGACTACAAGACACTCGAACCTTTTGGGTGTGCTTGTTTCCCATGCTTGAAACCATACAATGCTCATAAGTTCCAATTTCATAGCCAGAAATGTGTATATCTTGGTCTTGCCTCAAATAAAAAAGGGTATAAGTGCCTCAGCTCAACTGGATGAATATATACTTCCAGACATGTTGTTTTTGATGCGCCAACATTTTCATGCACTGAAGGGTTTCTACGTCACCACTCGACACCATCTAAGAACGATTACATTCTTTCGTTGATCATCAACTCTCAAAATTATAAGATAACCACTGAAGATACGACGAAGAATTCAGAACAACATTCTCCTATGTTAGACTCTCTCACTCACACAGTAAGTCCACTATCAGCACCTTCGCCAATCCCAGAATCAACGGGGAGCTCGAATCAGCTGAACAAAACTCAACCTTTGATCCAATCTACAGATCAAGAACACAATCCAGTTCACACAAATATACATCCCATGAGAACATGCGCAAAGGATGGAGTATTCAAGCCCAAGTATCCATTCACTGGATTTTTAAAAGCTAAAAACTCAACCTATTTGCCTCGAGATTCAAAACCAAACTCAGTGGCAGCTGTTTTGGCGTCCCCTCAATCGAAACAAGCCATGATCAAAGAATTAGAAGTACTACAACAAAACAAGACATGGAGGTTAGTACCCTACACTGGTGAAGAAAAATTAGTCGATTGTAAGTGGATCTTCAAAACTAAATTCAAGCCTGATGGCACCATTTTTAGACACAAAGCTCGGCTCATTGCGAAGGGCTTTCAGCAGGCACTTGGGGTTGACTATAGAGAAACTTTTAGCCCTGTGGTAAAACCTACTATCGTCCAAATTGTGATGACAATAGCCGTATCATTCAATTGGGATATTCGATAACTAGATGTAAATAATGCATTCCTCAATGGTTTTTTTTCAGGAAGTTGTGTTCATGCGACAGCCAGAACGATTTGAAGATTCAAACCATCCAAAGCATGTGTGTAAATTGAACAAGGCCATTTATGGTTTAAAGCAAGCACCTCGTGCTTGGTTTGATCGACTGTGGTTCACTCTGCTGCATTGGGGGTTCAAGAATTCAAAAAGCGACGTATCCTTATTCTTCCTTCGACAGAAAAATCTCACTGTATTCATCCTTGTTTATGTTGATGACATACTCATCACAAGAAACAACAATAACTATCTACAAAGCTTCATCCAAAGACTGCATGCACTATTTTCTCTGAAGGATCTCGGCTTTGCTTACTACTTCCTTGGGATTGAAGTCTATCGGGATAAGTCAAGTTTTTATCTGAATCAAAGCAAGTATATCTTAGATATTCTCAAAAGATTTAACATGCATAATTGTGCATCAGTCACAACTACTATGGTCACAGGAAGACAACTCTCCAAAACATAAGGAATTCTTATAAAAGATCCTTCTTTATATCAGAGGATAATTGGCTCACTCCAGTATCTTATCAACATAAGACCGGATATAGCTTATTCAGTCAACAAGCTAAGTCAGTACATGTCTCAACCTACCAATATTCATCTTCAGGCTGTTAAGATGGTACTTAGGTATTTGAAAGGAACCCATCATTTCGGGTTACACATCAAGCCCTTCAAACTACCTCACTTAACAATCTTCACCGACGTAGATTGGGCCACAGACATTGACAATCGCAAGTCCATTGAAGGCATGTGCGTCTACTTAGGAAGAACACTCATCTCTTAGGCATCAAGGAAACAAAGAGTGGTATCTAGGTCAAGTTCCAAATCAGAATATAGAGCACTAGCAGATGGTGCAGCAAAAGTAAAATGGATACAGTCTTTACTCTCAGAACTTGGCTTAACACTAAATTAGCCCTCTATGATGTGGTGTGATAATTTAAGTGCAAAAGCCTTAGTTGCCAACTCAGTCCAACACACTTGTAGTCAACACATAGAGATAGATGTTCATTTCATCCGAGAACAATGCCTAGTCGGAGTCATTGACATTGAGTACATACCATCTTCTCTCCAGGTTGCAGATTGTCTAACTAAAGCTCTTACGTGCACACCCTTCATACAACACAGAAACAAACTCGGTCTGGTTCTTACACCCTCTCATTTGAGGGGGAATATTAAAGCATAAATGTTAGGATAACTATATGTAAATATTACGATATGCCTCTCAATACATTCTGTTACTGTTGTACATAGCTGTACAGAACACTTATCATTTTCTCTCTCCTGTAACAATCTTCTGTTATGAATATCAATATAAAAACATTACATTGAGGTTCAGTAAAGCAACTGACCACATTATTCATATCACTCAAGTATTCATTTTCTATCTAAACTGGTAAACAAACACTATAAATTGAATATTGGAAGCTGGTAAACAAACGCTAGAACACAGAAAAAAAAAAAAACTCTCTTGAGTCAACTATCAGTCAAATTCCCTAAGTTCTCAATTAATTTCAATTTTCGGGTGAGCAAGCATATCCTGGCAGTCTAGATTCAATCTTGCTCAACTCACTAGTTTTCTCAATTTTTGTATAAAAGAAAGAAAGAAAACGAAACAGACAACTAAATAACCGCAATGAGGAAAATGAAATTTGTAAAGAATTGGAAACTCATGAGTGATCTCGCAGGGGTAGATCAGGTAAAGGGCACAATACAATAGGTGATTCAGCGGAGGACTGTTCAGGATCAGTCTCGTTGACTGGGGAACGAGCAACAAAAAGCAGGAGAAACCCAGTTGGTGAAAGCTCAAATTGTTGTTACATTAATCTCAGTATAACAGGAAAGAAGAGATGACATGATGAATACCTAAGAACCACAAAGCGATTGGGACCAAAGAAGAAGAATCAGAGGAACCGGAGATACGACAGAGAAGAAGATAGAACCAGTGATAACTGATACAATTTCGCAATGTTTTGAATTTTAAAAAAGTTTAAATTTAAAAAGTTCAATGAATACGATAAAGATTAAATAAATTTTAAAATTTTAAAATATACTTAATAGAGAATTTTTATTTATCGAAAAATTTAAAGTGTAATTAAAATTTGTTAAATAAAATTTTATTTATTTATTTTAGTTTATAATAATTTATTAATTTATTAAATTTGATTAGTTAATTAATAAATTGATCAATTTTTAATAATTAAAATAAATATAACCAAAAAATTAAAAGCTGAATTAAAAGTTGAACATTAAAAATTTTTATGATTGGATCAACTGAATTTTTTAATTACTGCAATCTATTTTTTCAACAAAAACTAAACGATGTCATTTAAGTATCTTTGGATGGATTTTTATTTAACTATTTTTACTTTTTTTGGCTTAAAAAATCATTTGGTTGATAAAAAAGACAAATTTGAGATTTAGCTAAGAAAATGATTTCATACCTAAACTTTTTTTAGCTACAACATTCTTTTCATGGTTAAAAACGTCGCTAGAGATAATTTGCTACAAAAATTAAATTTATCCTATTCATAAAATAGTTTTCTCTATAAAAAATCATAGTTTAATTAAAGGTAGCTAATAGCCTTAGAAAAATCTCGCAATTTTTATTTGTGTGATACTGGTTCAATAGGCTAGGATTTAAAAAAATTTGTAGCAAAATATTTACTATGAAATACAATTTTCAAATTATAGCAAAAAAAATATAGTTAATTGTCATATTTGTTACAGTGTAATGAATATGGTCTTATAAGAAATGTTGATATTTTGTTAGATTTTTTTTTGTCATTGACGAAACTACGCAAAAAAAAGTGATAACAATGATTAAATTCATTTATAATTGTGCATGAGTTTAAATTTGATTAAAAAAAGATTTCACAAATAAAACAATTTGTGTCGTTTTGCCATTACAAGAATTGTAACTAATTTCTCATCACTTTAGTGGTTTTTATAAATAAAGGAATTAAGACAAATATTTACAAATAATAAGTAAACTGTATCTTAGTAGGATAAGTCTAGTGTTGGAATGAAGGATTCTAGGACTATACTTAAAGATCATAAATTTTGATCTCAATATTAATTTTTAATTTGAGTTTGTGAGACTTTAATAAAGATATTTCGTTTGATTGATAAAGATGAGAAGGTAATAATGAATTACTTTTATGATGTTATAAAGAAGACGAAGGAAATAATCAAGATAATCTGAAAAAATAGATTTTCATTATACACATTTTTATCTTACAGTTACTAATGACATATAAGAAAGATGATTCTTTGTTGTTTGCTATTGGGACTTTTCTAAATCCAAATGTTTACTTTAGACCAAATTTTATAAAGAAAATTGAAGTTAACTATTACAACAATTATTTCTAGTGAGATAATGTAAGACCTTTTTAGTTCATAAATAAAGACATACAAGGATATATGCAGTGATTTTGAGATGCCCAACACAATATGCTAAAGATACAAAAGTAATTTGGGTATACATTTCTTTACTTTGTTACTAGTTTTAAATTACTCATTATTTCATTTTTTTTAAATTTACTTTCTTATTTTACGGTTATTTAGTGGGACTAATTTGAAAATAGTATTCTAGAATTATAAAAGTTTGCAATTCAAATGAGTGTACTTGCATGTGAAACGATTTGAAGCATATTTGAATTCATCCATTTTAAAAGAAAAAAGAAATAAATTGGAATGCAAAAGATTAAAGAGTTTTGTATTTATTTGGTACAATTTAAAATTTCGATAAAGATAATGCTACCATCGCCATTAAATTGAATATAATTTCTTAATAATTTTATTTGTTTACTAGGCCTTTAAATATAACAAGTAGTTTTATATATCAATTTTGCTTCGATCATATCAATCTTTTAGTTAATTGAGTTTTTAATCAATCAAATTTTATAGATAAAAGTGACTTGAAAAATAATATTAAATAAGAAAGTATTCGTATGTCATTCGATATATTGGATTAAGATTTTCCTAAATGATGAGAACTTTATATTAAATAGAAATTGGGGTCACTGTAATTTAAGTTGATATGTCTTTAAATGAAGTTTCAAGTTTTTGATTTTCTTTTAATTTCATTAATATTTGATATATATTTTAAATTATATGTATGCAATATAAATACAAATATAACTATTTTAATTATGCATGTTTTTATTTCGGGTTTCATTTTTGCTTTGTGTAGTCCTTGGTGCAAATTCTTGTTGTTATGCTTATTGAGCTATATTGTTCTTTTTATATGAAATTATGATATAATTAGTTATAATTATTTAAGTATTTTATATTATTCTTAATTTTATATTTTAATCTTTTTTATATTTATTATTTATATAAGAAATACGTAAAAAGTAATTTTAATAAGAATAAAGAGATGTGGTTCAGTCGTATTTTGCTGGGGCTGAACATTGCTATTCGGATCCATGATTTTGTATGACTTTGGTTGCTGAATACCTGCAAGACAAATAAGGCACGTCGGGGGTTGGTTCCCGGAAGGCCCCTCCGATGCTCAAGTTAGTCTCTTTGAGAGGGTTTTGGTTGCTAATAATAGAGAAAACTAGGGTTGTAATGTCGTACCTGTATCATGGCGAAATAGTACCTTATATATGGGATAAGTGCTAGGTTTAGGTCTTTACATAGGTCTTTACGTTTACATGGGAGACTGACACCTACAAATGGGCTGCAAACGTGTGGACTCAAACTTGGGCCTGGGCCTAGCACAGCCGACCAAACCACCGGATGTATCCTCTAAAAAAATAAGATGACACCCAATAAATGTAGTTTCAAAATAAATAGTTCTTAAAAAAAAGTGCTTCGTATAATTTGCTAACCAGTTAACGCATCCGTTGCTAACATATAGTTTCCTTGCAAGTCACTGGAAGTTCCGAACTTTGCTGATTGACATTGAATTCCTCGTCCGACATAGGCGACAGGATACAACGTTGGACATTCCTATACATTCAAGGACAATTTCCGATTAATTTACGACTACACCGAACTAACTTTTCCTGACTAATGGCGATTCTTGTCAGAATAGTTACCTTTTTCTTTTATTAGTGGCTAGTGACAGGAACCCTTTGGCTTGGAGGAACTTGTTTTTTTATCCCCCCGTTTCCGGGAATTTTTTCTGAGAGCGATGTTAATTTGTTCTTTGTTTCCTTAAAGTTGGAGTGTCGTTTGGTGGGTTAGGTTGGCCGCTTTACTGTTACGGTTGGACCAGGATTGGTCGGTTGTCTTTAATGTTTTCTTATAGTGGTAGAACCAGGAAAGCCATTTTATTCCGATTCGAGCAGAGTTCCAACGTTTTAAAAAAAAAATTTGGACTTTTGGTTGGATTTTAAAACTTGGACCTATTCTAGCCAAACTTGTGCCTAAATGGGCCCTACCTAAGCCATTACCTAGGTAGAAGTATAAAATAGGCCTTATTGAATTAAGTTTATTACTAATCTAACCTGAGTTGACCCTTTAGATAGAGTAGAGACAAAATCCAAAATAATAATTTTTAAATTTTCAAAACTATGTTATTCAATAATTAAAAACAAACAAACTTGTAACATTTTCCCAAATTTAAACCTAAACTAAAGTTTAATCTTCGAGTTAATTAACTTCAAATCAGATTAAACCTTTTTAAATCTCTTTATCGTCTTTATTTAATGTAATTCATTTAATAAATTATCAAATGAATGTGATAATTCGTAAATAATATAATTTAAATAAATATTTCATATACTAATTTTTAATTAAATAATAAACCTAACTTAAATCATATTTATAAATTCTAACGTATCTTTATTCTTATAATAAATTGTAGTTTCAAATCTTTAATTTCTAAAATTAAAAGGTTTTTAAAAATAATTACTTCACTATATAAATTATTATTTTAAAAAATGAGACCCCCTATTAGACCTTTAAGATAATTAAAATTATATATAGTGACCTTTTAATTTTCTGTTATTAAAAGTACCAAATTGCATTTTACTTGTATGTCTGAAATCTAATGATTTTGATTAGGTTAGTGGAGTCAATTAAGGCTGAATATTCAAATAAATCCCTAATATTCAACGTTTTCTCACGGTAACTCTCATTAATTATTTACGATAGATCAGTAAAGTGATATGCTATGTAATAGCCGTTTTTTCAAACCGAGGGACTAGAACTCTAGACTATTGCATAGAAGCTATATCATTGAAAATTCATGAATTGCATTTCATTCACATGCATATCAATAGCATACACATATGAATTATGATTTAGTACACATTGCAAAGAATGTATATGTACTCAATTGATTTATTTCGGGGTATGAAAAGGTCAAAATGATCATGATATGAATTGTGTATTGTTTATATCTTGCATTTTGGTTTGATTGATTACAAGTAGTAAATTTGAAATTAATTTGGTATAATTGGAAAATTGATGAATTTAAATGTATATTTGGTATAGGAAAAATATCAAGTGATAAGACAAATGGATACATGAAAAATTAAGATTACTAAGCCTATGAAAAGTGACAGTTGGCATAAATGAATGAGCGATTTTTGGCATAGCTAATTAATTGACAAATGACATGGATCATAGAGTGACAAATGGACTAATAACTAGGTGACATTTGGTGACTTAGGAAGATGATAAGTGGCTAGCATGCTTAAAGACACATGTTAATCCAAATTAATGACACATTGAACCTAGTTGGATTAAGCAAGTGCTAGAAAGTTTCGGTTGTGTTCCTCTTCTTTCTTATTTCTCTCAATCGAAACCTACATCCATCTCCTAACTCTGCATTTTTGGTTGAAGTCTTCTAAACTGCTACACCAAAATCTATGCTTTTACCCTCACAAAGTTAGGTAAAGAATCAGAACATGGTTGTTCTTGTTATAGCCTTTGATTCTAGCTGAAATCTATTCAATTCCCACCTTGAATTCGTGATGATTTTTGTATGCATAGAGATCTAAATTAGCTTGATCTTTGAGCAGGAATTTGAGCTAGAGAAGTAAGTAAAAGATTGATATTTTTGGCATGTTATAATAGAGAATTTATGATGATGAAATTGAGATGAATTGCATATGATATTTATAATGAATTGTGCTGGAAATTTCTGCATGAACTTAGATTCTTTTCTGTTATGTTCTTGATGTATGAACAATAGGTTATCGATTGTTTTATGAATGAATTAGATTTGGATTTGAGGTATAATAAAGGTGAATTTATGTTAAATAAAGGTGCTAATATAGTTATCTTTAAATGGCAACAGAACTAGGATACATGATTGATAGTGAATGATAATTTCTGTTTTAATTTTGATGTGTGAAAGATAAT
>JANKOD010000001.1:8914790-8939194 GCA_026284645.1 Erythroxylum acuminatum
ATGCCAACATACTTGATTAATTACAATTTATTTAATGCTAATTCAACTTACTTAATCTAATCATGCTTAATTTAAAAAAAATTCGGGGCTTACAGTTAGACCAATAGAAATCTGGATGGTTCTGCCACCCCGAAGTCTACGTGTTCATATAAGGATGATGATTTCCTCAACTAAATTGGGGCTCATTGAAGTTTGCAAGAGATCTTTGCTCCCTATAATATATATCCTCCATGATCGTTCTTTTTATCCCTTCTTGATATTTAATTTTCTGGATTCTTCATCGCTACCTTGTGATGTCCAAATCAATGTGCTTTCAAATTTTCGCCCAAACTTCCTACGCTATTTTTTTATGATTGGGTACCACAATCATAAAAGATAGTGAAATGCCTTAGACTACAAGAATTAAACTAATTCTACATCTCCCCAACAATGGCACCAAAAACTTGATCATGTCGTTTGAGCTTTATAATTTATAAACCCTTAAATACCACAAGCGCACAGGTCACGACTATAGTATAAGAGGTGTTAATCCCACTAGGAGGGGGATTAATCTAACCCAAAAAATCTAAGGCTAAAAAGATATGAGACTAAAAATAAACGATGCAACAGGAAGAAAATATGATAATTGAACTCAACCAATTAAATCATAAGTTAAACACGAAGGAATTAACAGTTGAGCAATAAGCACACATAATGGAAATCAACCAAAGAATTTACCAAGTTATGAGAAAGGGGATTTTACTTATCGTTAATGATAACCTAGTTGATTATGTGTTAATGGGGTGTCAGTTTTAGATGATCTTAAGGCTGATTACTCTCTCTCGAATTATAACCATTAACCCTAATTTATAAACCCTAATTGGATTATAAAATTTGTAATCTCTCAATTCACAAATTATCATTAGATCTGAAGCGCTCTAATAAACTATAAGATTAATTTGAGAAATAAAAGTAAGATGAAATAATTATCTAATATGTGATTTAATGATTAACCCTTACGGAACATCACCTAGAAATTGATTTGGAGAATGATCCTTCTTAAACTTCTAATCTTCTTGAAGCTCCTCATCCTTCTTGTCTCTCTTATTACAATATTCTCACTTAGCTCATATAAGGTGTCATAGTAATAAATCTTATTCTCTTCAAGGGCTAATTTCTCTAAACCATTGGATAAACTTAAATTATAATCCTTAAGATTTTCTTGGATATAACAGGGTTAGATTTGCTAGTTAAGGAATAACCAAGAAATTTTTCTTTATCTGCTAGTTAAGGAATAACCAAGAAAAATTTCTTTATCTACTTTGGAATCAAACTTTCCTAATTTATACTTAGTATTCAAATATAGCACTTACATCTAAAAACTTTAAAATAACTAATATTTACCTTCTTCCTATGCTAAAGCATATAAGGTGTTTTATTCAAAGTTGGTCTTATATAAACTTTAATGAAACATGTAATTGTTACAATTTCTGCTTAAAAATACTTTAAGAGATCATTTTCATTTATCATAATCCTATTCTTGTCTGCAATGTTGTATTTTTTCCTTAGTAACTCCACTTTTTCTAGGGGTCCTTAGAATAGAGAATTTTTGAAATATACCATTATCTTCAAAAAAAAAGCTTTATACCTTTCATTCTCAAACTTCCTACTACGATCACTCCTAATTTATGCAGTAGAGAGTTCTTTTTCATTTTGAATCTCTCCACAAATTTGATAAATTTCCCAAAGATGTTCATTTTTGTTAGCCAAGAATAAAATCCATGCAAACCTACTAAAATCATTTACTATGATAAAGCAAAAAATTACCACCTAGATTAGCAACACTAATTGGGCCAAACAAATCTCTATAAAGTAATTACAAAAGCCTAGTAGAAGTTACCAACTTTTTACTCTTGAATCAAATCTTAGATTGTTTTCCCATTAGAAAGCTCCACACACCTTATCTTTCTTAAATTTGACATTTAGAAATCTATTGACAAGTTGCTTGAAGTTAAAGTTGGAGATGAAATCCATGCTTGCCCATACCTCATATACCAAATCTATACATCTTCACTAATAAACATTAAGAACATCATATTTTGGTTAGAGAAATAATCAAGATTAATTGTATATATACTTCCTTCTTTTTTACTAAAAAATGCAATGTCGTTGTCAATTACTTTAAATATATGCATGATTTTCCTTCAACAGATACTTTGTATTCTTTGTCACATAATTGGCTCACACTTAATAATTTAAGCTTTAATCCATCAAATAAAAGTACATTATCAATTATAGTATGATATTCCTTACCAAATTTGCCTATACTAATATTCTTACCTTTGGCATTATCTTCAAATCTGACAAATTCTCTATATTTGTCTCTAAGAAATGTAAATTGGCATGCATCACTATTCATATCCCATAAGCATCCATTATCTAAATATCATTTGCTTTTATTTTTCTTAAATATCATCAAAATAAGGCAATCAATATGTTTTAGGTATCTAAATTAATTTAGATCCTTGATTGTTAGTCTTTACTTTCTTTTCAAATGACTTTCTTAGGTGTTTACTCATTAAGCTTTATTTTATGAAATAACATTCTCAATATGCCCATATTTATCAAAAAAGTAATGTAACATAGATTGGTACTATGATAATGAAACTTATAATTTGGATGCATAAATACATTCCTTGGTCTTCTGTGTGTATATAAATGGTGGGGGGTACCTTTTTTGGATATTGCAATAATAATAAAAATTTGGGTAGATAAATGGCCTAGCATAATTGTATATATAAGACATGTTTCTTTGATTGTAATGAAGCTTATAAGGGATATAAACATGTGTCATAATATTATTCCTAGTATGAAGTCTACAATAAATAGAAGCTTAATGCTTACTTTTAAATTGGTGTTAAGGCTTAAAAGAGGATGAGTGAGATTGCATGTTATCATATGTCTTAGAATAAACATAATGCATATTCTTCCTTAAGAATGTTGAGCTCTAAGCTTAAATTAAGAGCCTCAAATAAAAGTATGGGGCTTGATTTTAAAGTAAGGCGTACTAGATATAACATGTATGTATTATTTATGTGTATGATTAGATGTAGATGCATTATGTTCATTAGGCTTGGCATTGGACTAGGTCTAAGCTAGAAATACAAATTTATCTTTGGACTCAGGCTCAACTTGAAGATAGATTGGCCTAGAGCTTGATCAAACTTTGGCTACTCAAAGCATGATGGGGCCCATATTACGTCTAATTAATTTTTTAATTTAAAATTGAAAAATAACATCATTTTACTTGACATATTTATGCTTCAGGCTTGGTAGCCCAAGCTTGATCTTGACTAAAAGCCTGAAATCTAAAAAGAGAAAAGGCTCGAGCCTGGTCTAAAGCTTGGTCAATTTTGGATTAGCTTATTGACTTCAGGTTAGACAGGACAAAAATTCCCATCATTAATGCTTATTTGTCATCTTAGGCAAGGGTTCTTTATTATAAAAATGCTTTCTTTTGAAAAATATAGTTTTGGTATTGGATACATTTGTATAGTTAGATCCAATCTCATGCCTGTTATGTAAACTCTTTGGAACTCCTAATATGCTTTCAAGTTTCTCACTTCCCTTGGTGAATTTAAAAAAAGAGTCCTTCAGAGTATTGATCTCCTTTTCAACATCTCATTCTCATGATTTAATTTTTCTAAGTTATGATTATTAATAATGGTCCCACTTTTAGATTTTTTAATGATTTGTAAACCCCTCTTCGTCTTTTTCTTTTGAACTCAAGTATGCATTTAGGTACTTTTAAGCCTCTTTAAATTTAAAAGATAGCCTTTTCATTTTCGTATATATATTTTTAAGGCTCTCAACTAGTTTGTCATATGAAATTTTCAATATTACTATTATTATCACAAGATTTATAGTTGAAGAGTAACTCATCATCATTTTTTTCCATGAAACACGTGTGAACTACTTCTTCTTCTAAATTCTCACTTTTAGAATCACTTGTGTCATCCTAAATGGAGACTTCAAGTTCCTTCTTTTTGCTTTTATCTATATTCTCCTTCTTGTCATTTCTTTCATATTTGTCATTGTCTTTGAGCATGACGTTAAGATTTCGTGTGTTTGGATGTTTTACAGTCAAAATAAATAATGTCATTTGATTCATTTTGAATCTATATTACCTTCCTTGAAGTCCTTTCTTTTAAATATGTTCTTCCTCCTATAAAAACTTTTTGAATTTTATAGTGATAAGGCAATGCCTTCCTCGTTACTTTCACTAGTTGATGTCTCTTTTTCAATTTATTCCCCTTTTGTGGCCTTGAAAGATAATTTATTCATTATTGAAATCATTATCCCTTCTTATTGAATCTTCTTGAGCCTTATGTCCTAGGTGAGTAGCGGTCCAATAGGTTCCTCTAATTGTAGCACATTTTGATATTTTTCTTCTTAAACTTCCATCACCTCAGCTATCCATGAATTTGTAAGAGAAATGGCAATTTTCTTACCATCTCAATAATGGTAAACGTCTTACCTAAGCCTTTGAGAGCATTGATAATGTCAATAAATATAGTGTATGCTAAAAATGCTTTCATTATGTTTCATTTAAAATAATTCATATTGACATACTAGCATGCTCACTTTACTCTCCTTTACTTGATCTGTTCCCTCATGTGTAACTTCTAAAGTATGCCAAATTTTATAAGTCATTTCACTCATAAAGACTCTATTGAATACATTTCTTCTCAATGCACAAAATAAAATATGAATAGCCTTGCTATTAAAAAAAGCAATCTTTTATATTGAGGATCCCATTCTTCTTTTAGTTTAAAATTTTTTATATCATCTATAACTTTAAAAGGAATGAAAGGACTATTTGAAATGATTTTTCATAAGTCAACATTTTTGGACATTTAGGAAGAATTTCATTATATTTTTTCAATAAAGATAATCATTTCCATCAAGGATAGGAGCCCTACTAATATTTTGGCCATCTTGGCTAAGTAAAGAATATAGATGCAACTAGATATACCATAAAGATCTTTTCTTAGAATTTCATTTGAAATTACAATAAAAGACACTTATTTTGATACCACATGTTAATTTTTACTAGCATTCAAGAAGGATTGAATTAGGTGTTAGAGACATTGGTCGATTAATGTCTCCAAAAACACTATACTGGTCAACCATACCTATGTTGGTCGACTAATATATTTAAAAGAAAATTTATAAAGATATTTCAAGTTCTTTCAAAGATCAAACTCCACTTCTTTGACAAAATCTTGATCAAAAAATATTTCAAAAGTTTTCCAATGAGTATTTTAAGAACTAAGTGGATTTTATTTAAAATTAAAACTTAATTCCCCTTAATAAATTAAAAATGTATGTACTAAGTTCAAAACATGATATGCTTAGATATGAAGAGCCACTAAAGTATTAAAATAACCAAGTAAAAGATATAAGAAAAAATATAAACAAATTTGTAGACTTGTTTTTTCTTCATCTTCCTTGGTCTTAATCTTCTTCTTGACTTGAATGTATTTGATCACCAAAAATTGTCTCTTGACTTTATTTCATGTTAGTTTTTCAAAACATTAAACAATAAATTATTAGTAGTAACTATACTTTGTTATTATCAAAATATGGATTGTAGCATCTCTTAGTTCAGTAATATTTTATTGCATATTTAAATTATATTAAGTAAATACTAGCTTGATGTACTTGTAAAAATTATATATATGTATGGATCTTAACAATACAAATAAATCTTTGATTCCAAATAATAAAATTTAATTTATAGTATTTGAAGGAGTTCCAAAAAAGATGAATAATTAATTTTTATTATGTTTTTAAATTTTTCGCATTTAGTTAGTATTAATTTATAGTATCCAAGTCACATTTTATGACAAGTTAAAATTTTGGCAAATGACATTTTTGAATGATATAGCTTATTTGGAAAAGGAAGATCCTAAAGGGAAAATTTACACATTTGATCAAAGTTAATAGACATAGTTAGACTTTTTTCTTATAATTTTTATCTTTTTTACCAAAATACCCCCAATGATTTATTATTATTTTTTGATTGTGCAGTTAAGATAAATCATTCAAATGATGTTGTATATGAAGCTAAATATGAGTTTAGATGAGAAAATTAGGTAAGAAATTTTAATTCAGGGACTTAAGTATACATGAAATAAAAGACAACTAAAATGGACCTTTTTTCCGTAATAAAAAGATCAATCTATTCATTTATAAGGTAAAAGATATGAATTGCCCTTTATCATTTCTTAAAAAGTCTAAGTTAGTCTTTGTCGTTATCTATAGTATCACATTATACTTTAACATTTTCATAATGGTATTAGTAGCATCTTAAATACCATAATTAATTTTTTTGACAACCTTTAGCACATAAGTCATAAATTTAGCCTATGTCATGTCACAACTAAGCAATTTAAATCTATCAGGCACTGAAAAAAAATGATTTTTTAAAACACTTATTAAAGGTAGGATTTGCACTTTAACGTTTCAAAAAACGTTTAAATAAGCACTTAACGTCATATCTTTACTACTTTTAGGGTGCAATGAGTTTTTAGTAATGTTAGGATATAATGAGCATTATTTTAGTAACATTAGCATGCAAAAGCGGTATTAGAAATAACATTACAAACTTAGATTTTTTATGAAACATTGAGGTACAAATCACACCTTTGGCCTATTTATAACTATATATAAAAAGGTTCTATATATATATTAGTTATTAGTTATATTTATACACACATGCACACATATAAAGTTACACCTCACCAAAATTTGATGCAAAATAAATTATGAAAAATAATTATAATTTTAAATGAATATATATTTCATCAATTTTAATTTATTAATATAATATATTTAAGAAAACAATATCATTTTACAAATACGAACATTAATAATTTATTATAGTTTAATCATTTTAAAATTTGTGTATTACATCCATCAATATTTGGCGTATGGTAAATTATGGTCAAAATAACCATAATTGTAAGGGTTAATTATTAAAAAAACCCAAACTTTTGTCAACTTTTCAATTATATCATAAACTTCAAAAAGTAACAATAAAATGCCCAGACTTTTTTTTTTTTAATTCTAGCTCAAACTTTAAAAAGTGGCAATAAAATGCTCAAGCTTTCAATTTTCTTCAATTATAGCCCAATGTTATCTGCTGTTTTCTTGATGCTCTTAATTCTTAGTCCTCAACCCTTTGTTTACTGTTTGTTCTTCTGATGTCCTAAACTAATCTCGCATTATAATGTACTGCACCAATAAGCTCTTCATTTTTAGTTCATTCTCCTGATGCCCTTAGTGTGAGGACATTAGGGCTGCGTAATCTAAAATCGAAGGGTGAAGGCGTCGACAGAACAAACTGAAATTAAGGAAAAACTGAAATCAAAGCTTAGGATTATCGGGGGTGCATAATCTGATTTAGGTTATTTTTAAATAACCACGTTATTTTAATTATGTGATTAAACGACGTCGTTTTATTAATATTCATTTGTTGTGTTAATTTTGGCTCATGTGGATTAATAGCTAAGGTTTCTAAAATAAGTAGCAAGTCATGTTAGCAAATTTATCGAAAATACTAACGTTGGGCTATAACTGAAAAAAAATTGAAAGTTTGAGCATTTTATAGCTACTTTTTTAAGCTAAGGCTATAATTAAAAAAATGAAAGTTTGGACATTCTATTGCTACTTTTTAAAGTTCATGCTATAATTGAAAATTTGACAAAAGTTTGGACTTTTTTTTTGGCAATTAACCCTAATTTAAAGATATATATGTCACCATTAATTTTAAAATTTTAAGATAATGGATATTTATTTTCAAAGTTAAGGTCAATTTAAAAATATCATAATTATTAATGATTAACGTACTTTACTTATTTTAGAAATTATTCATATTAAATATCACTTTACAATATTAAAATTTTAATTTAATAAAGCATTATGCAAAATATATATGTAAATCTAAATTTACGTAATCTAACTATTTTAAAATTTGTATATGTTAAATATCATTTCATAGTGACTTTAAACACATGAACAAAGTACTATTAAGAACAAAAGTAAAGGAATATCTAATTCTTCCTCATATTTGTTGAATATACAAAATTTTCAAACATATGCTTAAATTTAGATAAATGGTAGAAATAATTCATTTTTGTAGTGTTCCAACTCTTTAATTACTATATATGTATCTTATGTCAGTGCGAATATCTTATCCTCTTTAATTTTGTTAATATTTAATAATTCTTTATGTTTATGTTCTTATAACGTTAAAGGAGAAAAATAAAATTTAAACTCCTTTTATTGAAAAAATTCTGGTAATCAATTTGTTTTATAAGTTTATACCTATGGTTAAGAGGAAGAGAATTTATTAATTACTTTTATTAATTAATTGAATTGGTTATATTTAATGTTTAAGTTGATTTTATATTATAGGAACACAATAAACCAAACATTCCTTTGTATTAGTTTTAATTAAGTTAGTTAATATAATGAATTGTATTGGTTTAATTAGTATGCAATAAGCCTTAATTATCATGTAGTTAAAAAATATATACAAATAACAAAAGAGTTTTAAATTTAAATACTAAAAATAGATAGTTACACACATACTAGTTTAACAATAAATGAAATCTCCAACTTTAAACTTGAAATAAAAATAACTTATATAAGTATAGTCATCTCAATGGCTATTATGACTCATTGACAAATGTATTCTCTATTATTAAAATTCAATTTTTGATGGAAACCAAATTTACTTATAAAAAAAAAACTTACAATCACCTTTCTTCCATTTCTTACTTCTCAAATATTGATCACTTTCATAATGTCCAGCAATATAACCAACATCAATTTAATGTCTAAATTAGCAACATTAATAGTCGAAATATTTTGGATATTAATAACTCTTATGCTTCTATCTTTATATTTAGCTAAGTCAATCTTATTAACTAGATGATCAATTCAACGTTAGTGGCTCTATTGACACTGCCAATAACGACATATATGGAACTTTTGTGACTAGTTAAGAGCTGAGCTTCATCTGAAATGGCTTTGAACTTATAGAGTATTAAATAGTTCTCAAAATCTTCCACAAGAAAAAGATATGATGGTGACCATGTTGATTGATAATATGTTATACATCCTATCAAAACTCTCTTATATTTTAGTGAGAAGGATATTAACATATTATACATATCATTCTTATCTTATACAGGTAAGACTTATACCTTAAGTTATATATCCTCATTGTATAAAATACATATATAAATGTTATAAGTCCTCTATGTGATCAACAACCACACATACTTTATCATGGTATTAGAACCAACATATAAACCTACACCTGTCAAACAATTCTCAACTACACTACTAGAATACACCATGCCACTCACAAATCATAATCATCACCTTCATCAATCAACTAGAAAAAAATCGTAAACAATAGAAACAAGATGTTGTATAATCAACACCAAATCAATTTTCTAATTATATTATTGATTTAACAAATTTTAAACCATACTACTGAGTAAACAAATTATATCATATGAATAAATTAGGTTCAAGGTATTCTAATTATCTCAAACCTTATTGACTATATTAATAGCACCCTTAATCACTATTTGATACCTTAAACATTTAGTCTCCAGCTATAGAACATATCAAATGATATAAGTTTGATCAATTTATCTACTGTTTCCTTACTACCTTACTATCAAGCTCCATTACATGTCTTGTCCTTGAAAACTCAAAACCTTATAACACACCTCTTACCATCCCCCTTCCTCTCTCTATAAACCACTAAATATTGTAACAATGTTAGTACTCATATTACCTTTGTTTGACCTACCTTAACTTTCAATTCAACGTCAACAAAGTACCTCGGTTCTTATATTACCCTATTGTTGTTCACTGGACTATTAAGTGCATTTTGCACTTCCTCCGATCAACTTCCTCTTATGGAATTCACTTAAGTAGCACCAAATCTCTTACCATACAAGTCTACTATGATGTTGATAACCAAGCGTTTGAAGGCCACGACGAATTTGAGACATAATTCGAGAAGTTGAGTCAGGAAATGGAGTTCGGGAAAGAACCTCGGGATATGGGTTGTCCCACAAGGATCATCAAAAGTCCAAAATACTTTGAGGATTACATTCATTAAAGATTATATACGTATATGGGCTTTTCATGCAAGAGTTTTACGTGCATGGCTATGTCCATCACATGCAAGCTTATTTCCCTTCTTTCATTTTTTAAATTATTTTTGTTAGTGGAATGTGCGTGTTGAGGCAAGATAGGTTGAGCTATAACATGCATTAAATAGGTGTAATGATTTGCAAACAGTACAAGAAAATACAACAGAATTTTGTTTCTTTCTCTTTTTTCTAGAGGAATCTCTTACCTCGAAAACATAGACAACACTTAATAATTTTTTGTGCTTTCATTGAGAGACCTGGCGATGGTCAAAAATACTAAATCTAAGGCTGTTACTAATCATCGAGAAGAAGTTATTACAAAGTTAACGGTGAATCAGAATATGTTGGTTGCTACTCAGCTGCTTAAGGAGATAAGATGGATGAGATCATTGTAAAAATGGTAGCCATGGAAGGCCACTCATCCCATCCAACAACCCCAATCCCCGCTCAAATGAACTCCTCACCACCAATGGGAACAACAAGCGAGATTAGCCCATGCTTTGGATATTTAAGATCAACCAATTTTTTTAGTACCACGAAACTTTAGATGCAGATTGAGTCAAGATAGCCTCATTTTATATGGAGGACCCGAGGTTGAGTTGGTACTAATGGATGCATCGCAATAATTTCATAACGACATGAGATTCTTT
Organism: Erythroxylum acuminatum; assembly: GCA_026284645.1. Classification (NCBI taxonomy): domain Eukaryota; kingdom Viridiplantae; phylum Streptophyta; class Magnoliopsida; order Malpighiales; family Erythroxylaceae; genus Erythroxylum; species Erythroxylum acuminatum. The sequence continues at coordinate 8,925,664 of JANKOD010000001.1, forward strand.
ATTACAAGCTTTGGAGATCAGGTTTGCTCCTTCGTATTATGAAGATCCAAAGGGAGTATTATTTAAATTAATGTAAAAAGGATCTGTGAATGACTACCTTACTGAATTTGAGAGTTTGGCTAATATATTTGTCAGATTGCACCCTTCATTCCTCCTTAGCAGTTTTGTATCTGGCTTACAATCAGACGTTAGAAGAGAATTGACGGCATTTCACCCCATTACTTTGGCTCGACTTTAGCCAAGTTACAGGAGGACAAGTTGATAGATACGAAGAAATTTACACGATTGAAATTTGTAACTTCTTTGGTCGTCTAACTACCCATCGTCACTTACCCCAAACCATAGTCTGAACAAATAAAGCCACAAGTGGGTTTATTACCAACCCCACCTCACACCACATTCAAAAGGTTAACCCCAGAGGAGATGAATGCTAAATGGGAGAAAAGCCTCCGTTACAGCTATGATGAAAAGTACAACCCTAATCATCATTATAAGTCATGATATTTCGTTTTGATAGCTTAAGAGGGAGAAAATAATTTACATGGGGTTGCGAGTAGGGATGTCAATGGGTCGGACCCGGCCCAGTTCGCTCCTATCCTGCGTTGCCTGACCACTAGCTGGGCCAACCCAGCTCACCTTATATTTTTCTTAAAAAGTTAAAAACAATGTCATTTTTAAAGTTATGATCGGGTCGACTAATTTTGGCCCTATAACTCGGTCAACTCGAGCCAATATCAGATCGGGTTGGGCTAAAATTGTCAAACGATTCTCAACTACACTACTAGAATACACCATGCCACTCACAAATCATAATCACCTTCATCAATCAACAAGAAAAAAATCGTAAACAATAGAAACAAGATGTTGTATAATCAACACCAAATCAATTTTCTAATTATATTATTGATTTAACAAATTTTAAACCATACTACTGAGTAAACAAATTATATCATATGAATAAATTAGGTTCAAGGTATTCTAATTATCTCAAACCTTATTGACTATATTAATAGCACCCTTAATCACTATTTGATACCTTAAACATTTAGTCTCCAGCTATAGAACATATCAAATGATATAAGTTTGATCAATTTATCTACTGTTTCCTTACTACCTTACTATCAAGCTCCATTACATGTCTTGTCCTTGAAAACTCAAAACCTTATAACACACCTCTTACCATCCCCCTTCCTCTCTCTATAAACCACTAAATATTGTAACAATGTTAGTACTCATATTACCTTTGTTTGACCTACCTTAACTTTCAATTCAACGTCAACAAAGTACCTCGGTTCTTATATTACCCTATTGTTGTTCACTGGACTATTAAGTGCATTTTGCACTTCCTCCGATCAACTTCCTCTTATGGAATTCACTTAAGTAGCACCAAATCTCTTACCATACAAGTCTACTATGATGTTGATAACCAAGCGTTTGAAGGCCACGACGAATTTGAGACATAATTCGAGAAGTTGAGTCAGGAAATGGAGTTCGGGAAAGAACCTCGGGATATGGGTCGTCCCACAAGGATCATCAAAAGTCCAAAATACTTTGAGGATTACATTCGTTAAAGATTATATACGTATCTGGGCTTTTCATGCAAGAGTTTTACGTGTATGGCTATGTCCATCACATGCATGCTTATTTCCCTTCTTTCATTTTTTTAATTATTTTTGTTAGTGGAATGTGGGTGTTGAGGCAAGATAGGTTGAGCTGTAACATGCATTAAATAGGTGTAATGATTTGCAAACAATACAAGAAAATACAACAGAATTCCGTTTCTTTCTCTTTTTTCTAGAGGAATCTCTGACCTCGAAAACAGAGACAACACTTAATAATTTTTTGTGCTTTCATTGAGAGACCTGGCGATGGTCAAAAATGCTAGATCCAAGGCTGTTACTGATCATCGAGAAGAAGTTATTACAAAGTTAACGGTTAATCAGAATATGTTGGTTGCTACTCAGCCGCTTTAGGAGACAAGATGGATGAGATCATTGCAAAAATGGTAGCCATGGAAGGTCACTCATCCCATCCAACAACCCCAATCCCCGCTCAAATGAACTCCTCACAACCAATGGCAACAACAAGCGAGATTAGCCTATGGTTTGGATATTTAAGATCAACCAATTTTTTGAGTACCACGAAACTTTAGATGCAGATTGAGTCAAGATAACCTCATTTTATATGGAGGACCCGGGGTTGAGTTGGTATTAATGGATGCATCGCAATAATTTCATACCGACGTGAGATTATTTATTACAAGCTTTGGAGATCAGGTTTGCTCCTTCGTATTATGAAGATCCCAAGGGAGTATTACTTAAATTAATGTAAAAAGGATCTGTGAATGACTACCCTACTGAATTTGAGAGTTTGGCTAATATAATTGTCAGATTGCACCCTTCATTCCTCCTTAGCAGTTTTGTATCTGGCTTACAATCAGACATTAGGAGAGAAGTGACGACATTTCACCCCATTACTTTGGCTCAAGTGACGACTTTAGCCAAGTTACAGGAGGACAAGTTGATGGATACAAAGAAATTTACACGATCGAAATTTGTAACTTCTTTGGTCGTCTAACTACCCACCGTCACTTACCCCAAACCACAGTCTGAACAAATAAAGCCACAAGTGGGTTTATTACCAGCCCTACCTCACACCACATTCAAAAGGTTAACCCCACAAGAGATGAATGCTAAGTGGGAGAAAAGCCTCCGTTACAACTATGATGAAAAGTACAGCCCTAATCATCATTATAAATCATGATATTTCGTTTTGATAGCTGAAGAGGGCGAAAGTAATTTACATGGGGTTGCGAGTAGGGATGTCAATGGGTCAGACCCGGCCCAGTCCGTTCCTATCCTGCGCTGCCTGACCACTAGCCAGGCCAACCCAGCCCACCTTATATTTTTCTTAAAAAGTTAAAAACAATGTCATTTTTAAAGTTATGATTGGGTCGACTAATTTTGGCCCTATAGATCGGTCAACTCGAGCCAATATCAGACCGGGTTGGGCCAAAATTGACATCCCTAATTAAAAGTAAAGGACCTATGGAGGAATTACAGCAAGAAGGGACAGATGAAGTTGAATCGGTGCAGATTAGTTTGCATGCTATGGCTAGACAAACTTTGTCGAAAACACTTAGGCTGGAAAGGAGAATATCACAACGACCAATCACCATTCTTATTGATAGCGACAATACCCACAATTTCGTGCAAGAGAGGATTGCTCGTTTCTTAAATTTGCAGACTTAGTCAATCAAATCACTCCGAGTTTTGGTGGGAAATGGATCATAAATTAATTGCAAACAATTATGTCCTGAAGTTAAAATGCAGATACAAGGCCACGAATTTCTTGCTAACTTGCACACACTAGACATTTGTAGGGTTAATGTTGTTTTGGGGGTTCAATAGCTGAAGCAATTGGGACCGTTTGTGATGGATTACACTCACCTTATTATGCAATTCATGAAGGGGAACCAATTAGTGAAACTAAAGGAAACATGGTTGCCAGAACTCGAATTAGCACAAACAACCAAATAAAACGACTAGTCCAAACTGTTGGTATTTCCATGTTTTTACACATTCAAATTTCTCCATTTAACCCACCTACACAAATTAACTACAAAGACCCCCAAACTCTCATAAATCAGTATCAATCCTTATTTCAAACTCCCACAGTCTCACCATCGACCAGTGAAACTGACCATAACATACATCTTTACCCAAATACTCCAGCCATCAATGTACGACCATACCGATACCTATATTCACAAAAAAGAGAGATCGAGAATCAAGTTACCCAAATGTAAAAAACTGGAATAATCCAAACCAACCAAATTCCTTATTCTTCTCTGATTTTGTTAGTAGAAAAAAAATGATAGTTGGCATTTTTGTATAGATTACCAAGCCTTGAATGCCATAACCATCAAAAACAGGTTTCTAATACCTACCATTGATGATCTTATAGATGAGTTGAATTGAGTTCAATGGTTCTCCAAATTAGACTTGTGTCAAGGATATCATCAAATTTGCCTGAGAAAGGAAGAATACCAAAGATGACATTCATAATACATTTCGACCACTTTGAGTTTTGTGTCATGTCGTTCGGTCTAAGCAACGCATCGACAACCTTTCAAGTAACCATGAATAGGTTGTTTCAATCTTTTTTGCCGAAGATTGTAATTCTCTTTTTCAATGTCATAATAATGTACAATAAGACATTAACCGATCATGTTGATCATTTAGCTTAAACATTTGACTTCTTATAGTAAGGGCAATTCTTTTTTAAGCTGTCTAAATGTTTATTTTCTCAGAAACAGGTGGATTACCTCGGTTAAGTAGTCTTCGCAAAAGGGGTTAAGCTGGATGCTTCCAAAATTGCAGCAATGGTTGACTGGCCAACACCTAACACCATTAATTTCCTTCGCAGAATTCTAGAATTGACATTCACCAGTTTATCAAAGGTTATGCTCACTTGGCAATCTCGCTAACCAACTTGTTGAAGAACGACCAATTTCGATGGAAGGAAGATACCTAAAAAGCCTTCGAAGCTTTGAAGATGGAAATGACAATAGCCTCAATCCTCGCATTAGTAGATTTCACGATTCCCTTTATTCTCAAAACTAACGCATCAGGAATAAGAATAGGAACGATACTCATGTAGAATTCACGGTCTATTGTCTTCTTTAGTAAACAATTCTCCCCAAAACTCATGCGAGCTTTAACTTATGTCCATGAATTGCATACCTTTATAATGGCAGTGAATAAATGGTGATAGTATCTATTAGGCCACAAATTCATTATTCATACTGATCACCAAAGTTTGAGAGAATTGATGAATCAAACTTTGCAAACACCTGAGCAACAATGATACTTAATCAAATTACTGGGATATGATTTCCAAATCCTTTATAAAAAGGGTCAGTTTAACTAAGTAGCAGATGCACTTTCTAGAGTGTTAGAATCGATCGAATGCTTCAATTTTACCATGCCCACTTTTCGTTGGGATGATCAGTTGCAGAAAGAATTAGTGCAAACACTAGAATCACTGGAATTGCTTCAATCTATCTGACAGAGCAATCAACTCGATTATCAGCACACAGGTGAATTATTCATTTACAGGGCAGAATTGGTTACTAGTTTTGAGCTCTCTAAAACCAATTTCATAGTAGATTATATTAAATGTCCTGATGAACATTGCTCTATGTCTAGTTATTGTATCTTTTGTGTTCCTAATCTTTTTTTCAGAGTGTTAAGAACCAACTAACTATTTTCAAATCTAACATTAAGGCTAAATACATAAATATTACTCTTGTTGATGTTAAAATATGTAGGATCACCTATCTTCTTAGTGAAATTGTTTTGTCTGGCATCCAACCCATTGTTTACTGTGACAATCTTGGTCTTACTTATCTTGATATTGATTTAATTTTTTATGCTCATACAAAACATATTAAGATTAAATTTTATTTTGTTTAGGAGTTGGTAGCAAAAAAAGCTCTCTTCATTAAACGAATTTCTTCTTATGATGAAATTTCTAATATAATAACCAAACCTTTGACTGAATCTATATTTCACCAACTTTAAGACAAGCTTACTATTTTCAATACCTGTAAGCTTGAGAGGTACTAATTACATGTGATAATTTACCATAGAATCTTAACTATGCTCTCTCATATTTTAGTGATAAGGTTATTAATATATAATAGATACCATTCTCATCTTGTAAAGATAACACTTTTACCTTATCTTTTATATCCTCGCTGTATCAAAATATGTATAAAACGACTGTAAGCCTTTCATATGATCAATAACAACAACAACGTTTAGTAGAAATCCTGTTGAGAAGTAGAATCTGCGGAGGTCTAATAGTACGCAACCTTATCCCTAACTAGTAGATAGACTATTTAATGAAGTCAATTTTGTCTACTAGACATACTTTATCATCAATGGAGTCTATTTTCTAGTGAGAGCTAAGTAACGTTGAATTCTCCAACAAGTTCGAAGGGTAGTAATTTGAGAGATTAATACAACAACAATAACACCTAGTATAAATCCCATTGAGACGCAGAATCTGGGGAGATTTGATATTACGCAGCCTTACCCATAATTAGTAGAGAGGTTGTTTTTAATATAGTTTGTAATGATGCTTTGCTATTCCTTAGAAGTTTAAGGTATGTTTTCACTTCGATTTTTCTAATTTAATAAAAAAGTTTGGTTAAATTTTTAATATGTTAAATTATAAATTAATATTTTTATCGTAATTTATTTTATTATTAGCCAAATATATTATTTTAGTATTAATTATTTATAAAGTATGATTAATATAGTATAATTATTTAGTTTTTATAAATAATTAAATTAAAAATAAAATTAATTTTAAATATTTTTAAATTTGATAATTATTTAATGAATATATTTTAAACTCGAAATATCTTTAAATATATTTTTTTAGGAATATTTATTTATGACAATAAATTTTAAAACATTAAATATTTAATTATAAATAATATTATTATTAATAATTAAAATATATTAACAAATATTAGATTAAAATAAAAAATTTTAGTTCATTATTTTCAATTAAATATAGTCAATTACTTAATTTATTTTAATCATAGGTAATATTTAATTATTATCAATAATAATAATAATAGTTAATAAACTATTTCATCAATCAATTATTTAAATTTAAATAAAGATTTTTTTTAAATAATCATTTAAAAACTCAAATTCAAAGGATATATCTGTTTCTGCTTGCGTAGGAAACTTAAGATGCCAGTACAGAACAGTGTAATCTCTAACCCTCTTATTAAGTCTTGCTATAAGCTGGACGTCAGATTTCAGAATTTTCATGACCAAATCCGTAACGCTTCATTATTAAATAAATATATGATTTATTTTATCTATTGTGTAATGTATCAGTTCATCTCAGCCGTCCATTTGATAAACCTATCAATGAACTGTAGAGAGGGGAATGTGGATGACCACAGAAGTTGGCCTCTCCGAGTTCTTTGGAAAGTTTTGACCTTCCTAAGGTACGAAGAACCTGGCCTTCAAGACCTGCGAAACCAAACCAAACCAAACAAAACCATGGAATGAAAAATAATAAAAATAACAAATTTTTAGTTAGTATAGTTAGCTTCTTCATGTTAGTCCACCCCACGTTTCACTAACGACATGCATTACACAATATGTGGAAATCCCATCACGACAATAACTTCACAGTTTTGTCAATCTTACTATTATCACCCCGAAAACTACATTCTCTAATAGCATTTGGAAGTTGGGCTCCTCCCCCTTTTTTCCTTTTCTTCTCTAAATTCTCTATAGTCAACAATTAGGGTAGACAATTTCACTTCTTTTCTTGTTTTCTGGACACAGATTTCTCGTTCATTTGGTGTAGGAAACTTAAGAACGAGCTCTATGTTATGAGCATTGAAGATGGTTGGTGCTGTTGAACAAGAACAAGAAAGTTATAGGTCTAGATTGTTTAATTTCAGAGGATTGTATGACACTGCAACAGGCCGAAATGTCAAGAGCTTAAGCGTTGATGATAGTTCTAGTTTGAAAGAGACTTCCACGGATGATAGCGTTGCACTTATTAACCAAGATTCAACAAATGGAAATGATCAACCTTTGGAGAAACAATCAAACGGAAGCACTCTTACAGGGACCGACAAGGCTCCTAAGTCAAGGTCCAACAAAGATGAAGCTGGTGCGAGTCCTCAGATCAAGGAAGGCAAGTCCTTTATTCCAGGTTCATTTGTGTTTTACTTGAACAAAAGTTTAATATGCATGGTCAGTTTCATTTTCATTGCAACTGCATCTGTGATTTGATGGTAGACATGACCTGTGAAACGATTCATTCATATCGTACCATATGTAAATACAATATTTTCTTTTAGCAGACGATTGAGATAGCTGCAAACAGAACAGGATTCATAGTTTCTGGGTACTGCTTTTTTATATTTCGATTATAATGTGCTGGATTTTATACAGATATGGAATTGATGAAGGAAAAGTTTACTAAGTTACTGTTGGGGGAGGATATGTCAGGTGGAGGGAAGGGTGTATCCTCGGCCCTGGCATTGTCAAATGCCATCACAAACCTTGCAGGTGCGTCTTATAATCTCTTAACCTTTAAGGCCTCTTTGGATTTATACCACAGAAAGAAACATCTGATCATAGAAGAAGATTTTAAATTTGTAAAGTGCTCCTAGATACATCGTGCATGGTACTAATTAAAGGATTATGGGATTAACGAATGATAAAGTAACCATTCTTTCCTAAATCCTTCTGAAATAGTTTTATTTGTTCGGATAATCAAACAAACATTCTGACTCTGTAATTTTGTTTTTCTTTCCTGTATGCAGCTTCTGTATTCGGAGAACAAAAGCGTCTAGAACCTATGCCACCGGAGAGGATGTCCAGGTGGAGAAAAGAAATTGATTGGCTCTTGTCTGTAACTGATTACATAGTTGAGATGGTGCCTTCTCAGCAGAAATCTAAGGATGGATCAAGTATGGAGGTAGAAACCTATTTGAACCCATCAGAACGTATTCGTTTTTCTGTTTCTGCAATTCATTGAAATTTTTGTTACTTGATTTTCATAGATAATGACAACAAGACAACGAACTGATCTTCTTATGAATATTCCAGCCTTGAGAAAGCTCGACGCAATGCTCATCGTAAGTTGACATGAACAACCATTCTTGTAGTTCATTTAGGCTATGGAAACTGACCTAAAGTAGACTAAACTATCCCTTTCGTCTGTGATATGCACTTCTTCAGGAATGTCTAGATAACTTCAAAGACCAGAATGAATTCACTTATGTGTCAAATAATGCCCCAGACTCAGAACAAGGAATCAAGAAGAAAGATGATAAATGGTGGCTTCCTACAATCAAAGTTCCTCCAGATGGTTTATCAGATAATACCAGAAAATTTATTCAGTACCAAAAAGATTGTGTTAATCAAGTGCTAAAAGCTGCCATGGCAATAAATGCTCAGGTCCTAGCAGAAATAGAGATACCTGAAAGCTATATTGAATCCCTTCCCAAGGTAAAGAAAAAGACGTGGAGCAGATGATGCTGACTTTTATAATGTATTAACATACCTGATCCTTTTTTATTCTGCTTATTTGACAGAACGGCAGAGCAAGTCTTGGAGATTCGATATATAGGAGTATAACAGTAGAGTTCTTCGACCCCGACCAATTTCTTTCGGCCATGGACTTATCGTCAGAGCATAAAATTCTAGACCTCAAGAACAGAATTGAGGCTTCCATAGTCATTTGGAGGAGGAAGATGAACCAGAAGGATAGTAAATCAGCTTGGGGTTCTGCTGTCAGCTTGGAGAAAAGAGAACTCTTTGAAGAGAGAGCAGAAACCATCCTACTCATTCTCAAACAACGATTCCCTGGAATCCCACAATCCTCTCTAGAAATAAGTAAAATTCAATACAACAGGGTAAGATCAATTTGCTTGTGATCCTACATCTCACCTGAGCTTAAAACATGGAGCTGAATTATCATAGAAAGAAATGGTCATAAACACAGATTAGACATGCATAGATTGGTTTTTTCTTCATTTGTGGGACTAAAAACATAGTTCTGCATTTATTGAAGCAGGATGTTGGGCAGGCAATTCTGGAAAGTTATTCAAGGATTTTAGAAAGCCTGGCCTCTACGGTTATGTCACGTATCGAAGACGTATTGTATGCTGATTATGTCACTAGGAATCCATCACATGCAGGGAAAAAGTGGAAAGTTGTGAATGAAACACCCACAACGCCGCCCAATGAAGAGAATACCGAGGCACATATAGCAATGACATTGTCGGATTTCATGGGTTGGAGTTTGGATCAAAATGATACTGACATGATTAAAGACCAAGATCCAGAAGAGCCACTCAAAGACGAGAAGGCCATGCAGAAACCTGCCATCATAGTTACGAACAAGAGAACATCCTATCTTGAGACCTTAGGAGCTTTAAGGAGCCCAACAGCACGCCATTGACAGTAACTTCATAAATATATATATAGGGGGAGAGAAGGATCAGAAAAACGAGAAGAAACCTACAGGGTGAGAGAAGCCTGACTTGGAAATGTTGTTTCCATTCCAAAAAATGAGAACCTTTGAATCGTGAAACACTCATTTTCAATTCTCCCTTCGTTTTGTACATAGCAGATAATGACCTGTAAGTGTAAGGAAACTATAAATATGCTACATTACATGCATTTCTTTCGTTTATGAGAGAATTCGTTATGCATATTGTTAGCCAATGAAAGTTGATTTGGTTGACTATACATGAAAAACTGCTTTACCAACGCCAAGTATCATAAACAAATGATGTGTAACTCTTACTCGTAGTTGAACTTAAAGAATGACCCAAAACCAGAAATGAATTTCATTTTGTAAATAACTGAAGCATAGTAACTTAGAAATTTAGAAGTAAAGGAACGGTGGATACAATGAAATCTTATGAGGATAGGAAAACTAGATTATTTCTTGCCACGAGGGCCAAGCTTTGGTGGGAGTTGAGGACCCTTCTTGATTGGAAGAATGTCACCGGAAGCAGTGGCACTGAAGTAAGCAAGGGTTGAGCCACCTCCCAATATCAAGAACTTTAGCAACAATCCTCTCTTTGTGAATGGAGCTGCAAAGGTCTCAAAAAACTTGCTCTGCATTTCCATACAAATGCGGATCAACAGATAATCAAAGGTCAATAAAAAGCTACGTGCCAGTACAATTATGTGCATTAATTCAGGAAGTCTAATTAGCGCAGGACACAAGAAACATATACTAGGTTGAAGAAAGCTTCACTATGTTTTTCTTTTCCTTTGTCTGACTTTACAAATAGAGCCTGCAGGTTACCAATCATCTATTTAAGAGATCTCTTCTATCTTCACATGTTTTATTCAGTTCCATTGTCTTTCTTCAACCTGCATGATTATCCCGTTCAATCAACCTAAAAACTTTAGGTCTCCATAGACAACAGCTTTCAGATGACAATCGATTAGAGCACCCCTTTGGTTAGCAGGTGATCCTGAGTTTGACTGTCAATGATAAGCCTCAATTTACTGCTGCTACTTTTTCCTTCTCTATTTGGATCCTTTGTATAGGAACAAGATCTTTTAGGATTTGCCAACTATACTCTTTACTCATAAATTAAACTGAAAAATGGGACAACTGCCAAATGACACTAACCATTAAATATTTCTAATGCTGAAAAGTGACTGCAAACCTGTAAACCGTTGTACGGTGATGGTGCATCTGAACCATACAAATCCCACTGGCCGGTAGTGTTGCCAATGTCCTCCAAATCAAAGTATACACTCTTATCACCATATTTTGCCACCACAATACCACTCCTATATACCCAAAACCAATTCCAAGTCAACCACGTTGCAACTCTAAATTTAGATTACACGCATGAGTTGATAGTTTTATGATTTACCTAATGCTTCTAGATGCTAAGCTCTGGCGAGAAGGCTTGACATGGAGCTTGGTTCCACTTAGTGAGCTACCACCAAGGCCCTTGATAGTCGCAGGTTGGACAGCAGCAAAGGTTGCTAGAGACGCCATGTGCTTTTGCGGCTTTGCTTCCAATCTTTCTGTTTTGTGTTGGCAAGAGTGAGTGAGTTGAGTTGTGTTTTTCATCTTTTGCGTGGATTTTCGCATGACACGTGGCACAATGGCTTTTATCGAGAGATATATGGAGAGTCATTTATGTGGTAGGATGAGTATAGCAGCTGGATAAGCCTATCCTAATAGTATTGTATTGGCCCATATGGATTGGAAGCAAATATAAGTATAAGGGTGAAATAAATCTATTTTTTTTTGTAATTTATTTTTATTTTAATCTTCATATTTTGAAAATTATTTCTTATTCATATGGTATTATTTAATTATCACGTAACATTTTAAATCATATTTGTTAAGTTTTATCTATTTTTATTTAAAACGGCATCGTATTTTTTCTATTACATAACCTTTTTGTTGTATTTAATTAATTTTTATCTATTTTATTCAAAATAATGTAGTATTAATTTTTAAAATTTAATGCGACATTATTTTAGAGTTATGAATAAAAAAACTAACAAACAAAACCGGTCACATTATAAGTAATAACCTATTTGTTTTTACTGTATTCTTTACTTTTTACTTTTTATTTTCAAATTCAATAAAAAAAGTTTATTTAAGTTTTTTAAAGAATAAAAATGCAAATAATTTCATTAGCCATAAGACTAAACTAAAAAGAAATATATGTACAACATGTAGCCTAGAAGCTTCAATCTAAAAGAATAAGGCAACTGGCTGTTACAAAGTAAATATACGTGGAACCTTATAGCAATTGATAAAACCTATGCATAGGCAAAACACAAGTTTGTATTGCCAATGCACATGTATTTCTTAGTTTTCTTCATTCTTCCTATCACTCTAAATTCCCAAATCACATAATTCCCTAATTCTACTTCATCCTGGTGAAGGTATCACTGGATCTGGAGATCTATTTGAAGGCACCATTGTTTCTCTCATCCCACACCTCCATAACTAGATATGATAGAGCAATTATGTAAATCCATCCCTTTTCTATATTGATACGTGATACTTTAATGCTCATTGAGATGATATTTTGCCACGAATTTGGTGAGTTATGAAACTTACATCTTTGAATAATCTTCCTCCATGCCCTATTTGAATAGGAACATCGAAACAGAAGGTGATCTAGGGTTTCCTGATCACTTCTATAGAGGTAGCATCTGCTAGGCATGTTTAAGTATCTGCTTACTTATCGGTAGTGGATAATCTCCCCTTTGTCGTTAACCATACTATGAAAGATGCCTTTGGCAAAAACATCCTTTGACCAAACCAATTTATAACCCTAACAACAGGTTTTGAATTTGAAAACAACTTCCTTACTAACATGTTTGAGAATTCCCCTTTTTTATATATACCCATACTATAGTGTCATTCTCTAAGATTTAATCTCATATTTAGAAGATAGGAGTTCAAATTTACATTAGCTACACTTCTAAATGTCAAATCCTTATTGGATAGGACTTGCTGAACTGTTGCATTTGCATGAAAGAAATCCTTTAAGTCATATAGTATTGGTTGATTATTCATAAGCTCTAATGAAGACCACCTGTCATTTCAAAAGTAAGTATTTCTTCCATCTCCAATTTTGTAGAAGAAAGATTTCTTAACTCTCTCCCTTATCTTCAGTAAGCTGTGCATGTTGGCATGAGCTCTTCTACGACTTGTAATGATCCATGTGTTGGACTTTCTAATGTGCTGATCATTAACCCATTTTTCCTTAGTAAGCCTTTATAATCTCTTTGTCAACACTTTCAAGTTCACCATTTTTATAGGGATAAAATCCAAGGCTACTTGTTTCTTAGGAATAAATACCTCCCTCCATTTAATTCTTACGTTAACTCTGCCTAGGGATGGCAATGGGTAGGGTTCGGTTCGGGTTTTACTCAACCCATATCCATATCCATTTTTTATGACTCAACCCATATCC
>JANKOD010000001.1:8939294-8967358 GCA_026284645.1 Erythroxylum acuminatum
AGATACATGCATTTAATCATAATAAGGTATTTAATAATAATAATAATACTAATATTATTAATAAATATATTTAAAAAATTAATAAGATTTATAATAGTAATTATATATACTCAAGTCGGAAACTAATAATAATAATAATTACAAATGATTAGGATAATTAACTTAATCAGAATAATAAAGTTAATAATAATAAGAAGAAAATTAGTAATTATAACAAATTTCATAATAATAATAGAGATTAAAATAATTACTAAATTTAATAATCATAACGAATATTATAATTATAATAATATTACTAATACTAATAATAACCATCATCATCATAATAATCATCATTAATATATTATTAAGAATAATAGTAAGTAGAAAATTCTAAATTTATAACAATTAAATTATTCTGTTATTGATTATATTAAATAATATGATTACATTCGTCATTATTATTAATTTTGTTCTTGATAATAGTAAGGAAAAAATTATATGCTTATTTTTTTTTCCTACCATTAATTCTTACCTTAACTCTGCCATTAATTAAGATTACCATTCCATAGAAACTTCCTAAGAAGTTTATTTATTGATTTGACAACCATGCTAGTTAGAACAAGATGAAATGTCTAGTAAACATATATTGATGAAATTTAATACAGAGGCTATTAATTGGGCCCTTCATGCCATAGATAATGATTTGGAGCTCCAGCTACATACTCTTGATATGATCTTCTCCAACAAGGGTTTAAAATCAGAATAGGATGGCCTTATAGAATTCACTAGAATTCCTAGATAAGTACATGGAAGCTCATGAACTCTAATGCCTGTTATGGTAGTGAACCACTGTGCATTGTAGGCAGCCTTAACTGAAAGGAACATTCCACTCTTCTCTTTGTTAACTTATAATCGTAAAATCTTACTAAATATTTTTAAGGAAGTCATAAGAGTAGATATTGAATCTTGATCAGCCCTTGAAAAGAGGAGCAATTTTTTAGTTTCAATTTCTTTTAATTTTGATAACATATGAAAATTTTATTTTTTATTTTTTTATAATTTGATTTACCATCAATTAAATATATATTATTTAATTATTTACTGTTAATTATTAACAAAGATCATGACTAATATAATATAATATATTTTGATTTATAAATTTTATAACTTTTTATGTTAAAATTATTTTTAAATTTGATAATTATTTACTATATATATTTTAATTTTAAAATATATTAGTATGAACAAAACTAATATTAGTCCTTAATGACACCTAAGAGGGTGGTGAATTGAGTGTTGATAAATCATAAACGAAATAGTCACTAACTTAGTATATTGATCTCAATTTATAAAAGATGAAAATATGGTATAAAATAATATATTTTAGCAACATACTTAAGCAATAATGTAAAAGGGTAAAAGAAGATAAATGTAAACCAATTTATAATAGTTCGAAAGTAACATTTAACTACATCAATTCCTCAGACTCTTCTTATAATTTCACCATAAATATTCTTTTAAAGGCGAAGAATAACTTTTGTACAATCTTTTATTAACAAAAGGAACTCTTTTACAATCTGCCATTAGGGTGAAGAGAAACTTTAACCTACTTAGAATACTCTCAAGTAAAATACACAAAACTCCAACAATGGCCTATAACTCAAAGTATCTCACTTTTTCACTTTGATAATACCAAAGGGACTCACTTAAATATGAGGTAATGGATGCTCAAAGGCTTGATAAATACTTAGAAATATGTATATAAGGCATCTAATGCTTTTCAATGTAAGAACAAATTATAAAACATATATTTATAGGATTATGGTACTCCTAGTAGCCGTTGGAATAAAAAACTAATCATTACAATGGCTAGTTCCAACATATTGATTAATCATTAAGTCATATTAATCAACCATGTACACTTAATAGATAAAATCAACTAGCCATTGCATAATGGTTAGCTAATATGTCTTCTAGAAGGATATTGGTTGACCACATCACCACATTGATTGGTTAATGTATCAAAAAAACTCCAGTTACAAGTTTAACCTACAATGCTTGACTACTAATTTATATCGGTCGACCAATCCCTCTAAAAACTTGATTTTAACAACTTCAAATACTCAAAATCGATTTGTTTAATACGATTGTAACTAAAAATAACTTTTAAAATATCTCCTAAAGAGTGTTTGAAAGATTAAGATACTTTTATTTCAAAAATAAAAGCTTTAATACCTCTTAATGCATAAAAAGACTCATAAAATGAAGGAAGATGAAATGTTTATATATAGGAAGCCTTTCAAAATCTAAAATGAATAAATAAAAATATAATTAACATTACAAAAATATAGAATTACCTTAATATGCCTTGATCTTCTTTTGCTCTTGACTTGATCTTTAATTTGAAGGTTGCAAACTTCAATTTTTCTTTATCATCTTTATGATGTATCTTTTTAAGTTATATATGACTACATCTTATTCTTATATAGTTTTTCAATAAGATAAAAAATTCAATAGTAGTATTTATATTTTTCTATTATCAAAACATTGATTGAAACCTCCCCTGGTTTAGCAATCTCTCCCTTTTTAATGTTGACAAAACATTTATGACAATAGAAAGCAATAACAAAATTAAGCAAATAAAAAAAATTCTATATCAAGACCAATAATTAGATCTCCCTTAATTCATGCATAAAAATAATTCAACATCAAGAACAAAAGATATATTCAATATTAAGTAAAAGAAATATCCACTCTTATAGATAAAATAAATTAACTTAAGCATAAAAAAATCATGTATCTAAAAGTCACCACATATACATAAGTCAATTCCCTTAGATGTCATCACTCCCCCTGCATCAAATATCACTAAATTTCTCTCCCTTTTTTAAGAAACACAAAAGTTCAATTAGTCAAAAGAGGAAAACAAGACTTTATCAAATGATATAGGCCATCAAGATGATGAATTGTGATATCTCAGAAAGAGTTAAGTTTGTCTTGTAGTATTGTGAGCTGATACTCAATAGTTACCACATGATCAGCATCAACTAGAGACATATGACGTAGTTGGGAGATATTAACCTTATCATCTATATGGAGCTTAGTAGTGTGACTAAGTAGAGGTTCATTAAGACTTTTGCCATATGGGAGAGCCTCATATGATGATGATGATTACTGCAGATAGAGCTACTTCCTTTGATGTGTCTGACTCTTTTGACTATAGTAACTTATAAAATTAAGGGTTGCAAAATTAAAAAAGAAATCTAGATCAATGTCATCTCCAACGGAAGGAATGTGAGATAAGGCTAAATATTAAGGCATAACAAATATTTTTGTTTCGATTTCTTATTTTGATTAAAATGCACAATATTGAGCATAATAAAGGTGCCAAGATGAGTGTGCTCTCCTATATAAGGGTGGAGATGAACTAAAGGTCTTCATGGCTTAGAAAAGTAAAATGACTACCTGTAGAAACAAAATTATACTTAATAAAAGGATAATGAAATCAGTCACAAACATCTTTAGGTTTTTTTATTGAGATTTGTAATATTACCTAACTTAAAGATGATTTTGACTTTATTCGTGACAAAGTAAGGTTAGATTTGATATTAGAGTTCATACTAAAAACAATCTTCTCAATCTCATTTTCCTTACTTATATTTGACTCTTTAATCATTTGCTATAATTTGTTTTCAATAGTTTGTTTTTACTTTATTTTCTAAATTGCTTAAAACCCAAAACCTTGTTATATTTTCCTTGCATCAATTAATTTTGTTACTGAAATTAACCGAACATTCCCTATGGATTCGATCACAAGTTACAACAACTACAAATTTTAGTATGCAGAGTTAGGTAAATTTTGCAATGCACTCGACACGCGCTATCAAATTTTTGCGCTATTGCTAGGGAATGTGGTAGTTTAATTTTCTTTTTTGATTTTAGTTGGTGTTTTGTGAATACATTTGTTTATAATTGTTTCTTTTTGTTATTTTTTAATTTTAAACGTTTGTGAGTATTGGTGTATGGTAGTTACGAGATCTTCTCGTAGAGAAATTGAGCAACTTGATCCAGATATCGAGAGAACACTGCCGAGATTACGTAGGGAAGCAAGAATAACTTTGGTAGTAGAATCAAAATTTGAATATGAAGACATGATGGCACACTCGAGAATGCTGAGGGAGTTGGCTGCACCAAACCTAACTCAGAGACCATTATGCATTACATTTCCAAATTTTGTTAAACATGTTATTTTTTGTTTAATGTCTGGATAATACATTTATTACCCAATTTTTATGGTCTTGCAAGTGAGGACATCTCAAGGAGCTTAATGTGGTTTGTCTAAACATAAAGCCTCCTGGGGTGACAGATGAGCAGACCATGATGAGGGCTTTCCTGTTCTCACTCAAAGATGCAACGAATGATTGGTTGTTCGATTTACCTGCTGAAAGCATGAATACATGGCTGCAGATGAAGAGATTGTCCTCATAGAAATATTTTCTATCATCAAAGACAACAATTATTCGGAAGGAGATTTGTGGCATCAAACAACACAATGGCGAGTCTCTTTATGAGTACTGGGAGAATTTTAAGAAGTTACGTGCCATTTTTCCACACCACAACATATCCAAGAAACTTCTCATCTAATATTTCTATGAAGGATTCTTTCGATAGAGAGGAGTTGGGTTGATGTGGCGAGTGGTGAGGAACTTTACAAGAAGACTCTTATTGAAGCCAGGATCCTGCTTGAATTGATGGTTGTTAATACACAACAATTCAGCACTCATAATGATGTTCGACTAGTAAACAAGGTAAGTACTTCATCTATTAAACATTGTCTAGATGAACTAACATCTTTTGTGAGACAGATTATAGTTGGACAGGCACAAGTGAAAGTATGCAGAATATATTCAAACATAACTCATCCAACTGATGAGTGTCCAACACTACAAAAGGGAAGTATAGAGTATGTAAATACTACAGGAGGGAACTTCCCTAATCAATACAACCCGTATTCGCACACATATAACCGAGGCTGGAGGGATAACCCCAACTTGAGTTACGAAGGGAACAGACAGCAGAATTAATTCCAGAATCAGTCACAAGGAGCACAACAATTTCAACCAAAGCTGCAAGGAGTACAAAGAACTTCCTCTTTTGGTTCAGGTATATCTCTTGACGAATTTATCAATACCTCTAATACTAACAATCTTCAACTCAATTAGACTATACAGTAGATTAGTCAAACTGTGCAGTAGCTTTAACATAGTATGATACAGCTTAATCAGAATGTACAACAATCCCAGCAAGAGATAAAAGCAAGCATTCAGAATTTGGAAAACCAAATGGGTCAGATGGCAGTGAGGCTCAACCAATTAAAATCATAAAGTGGAGGAAAGTTGTCATCTCAACCTGAGGTGAACCCGAAGAATGTCAGTGTCATAGCCCTGAGGAGCGGAAAGGAGATTGAGATCTTAAAAGAACTCCACCAACTATTGCTACCGAGGAAGAGATCAAAAAAGAATTGGGAAAGGAAGAAAATTCATCATCGACTACAAAGGTAAATTTTGAAAGTCTAATATTATTAAGATTAATCCTTCACCTTTTCCCTGCAAATTGACAATACCGAACAAGGAGGAGAAGGACAAAGAGATATTGGAGACTTTCCAAAAAGTAGAAGTCAACATACCTTTGTTAGAGGCAATTAAGCAAGTGCCAAGGTGCACCCAAATCTTTAAAGAACTGTGTACATATAAGAGGAAACTAAGGGAATGAAAAAGTAATGATGGGTGAGAATGTGTTTGCGGTATTTAGAAAGAAGATGCCTCCAAAATGCCCGGATCTAGGTATGTTTACCATTCCTTGCAAAATTGGTAATACTGTGATCAATAAAGCTATGCTGGATTTGGGAGCTTCAATTAATGTGATGCCTCATTCAAGTTATGCTTATTAAAACTTGGGTCCTTTGAAAAAAACGAGTGTGATTATACAATTGGTTGACCGTACTAATGCTTATCATGATGATGTGGATGAGGATGTTTTGGTGCAGGTGCATAAGCTAGTGATTCCTATAGATTTTTATGTAGTGGATATGAATGATGATAATTTATACAATCCGATACCTATCTTATTTAGGGAGACCATTTCTCAATACGGCTCAAATTAAGATAGATGTTTGTGAGGGCACCCTCACAATAGAATTTGATGGGAAAGTGATCTATTTTAACATATTTGATGCTATGAAACATCCCCCTGATGATCACTATTGATGTGATTGATCCTTTGGTACAAGAAATGCTTAAATTAGGTTGCAAGGATCATTTAGAAATAGTCTTGACTAAGAAATTGGAAGCAGAAGCCAACATTGATGTTGAAATGGGAGAGGAGCTGATGGAAATGACAGTCACTTTGGAATCATTAGAGACTTCTCCAAAAAGGTATGATTTGGCTTCTATAAAACTATTTGAATCTCACTAGAAGTTGTTACCTTCTGGTGTGTAGGCACCAGAATTGGAACTAAAGTCACTCCCTACACACCTCAAGTATGCTTATTTGGAAGATAAGCAAACTTTCCTAGTCATTATTTCGGTGGAGATGAATTTGGACCAAGAGGAAAGGCTGGTTCGAATGTTGTGAGAATATAAAAAGAATGTTGAGTAGACGATCGCAGATATCCAAGGGATAAGCCCATCTATATGCATGCACCGCATTTTGTTAAAGAAAAATGTGAAGTCAACAACGCAAGCTCAGCATAGGTAGAATCCTCCGATGATGGAAGTTGTATAGGAGGAAGTACTGAAGCTTCTCACTGTTGGGGTAACTTACCCGATCTCCGATAGTAAGTAGGTAAGTCCTGTCCAGGTAGTTTCAAAAAAGTTTGGAATTACCGTTTTGACTAATCAAAAAGGCGAGTTGGTTCCCACCTGAGTGCAAATCGTGTGGCAAGTGTGTATTGAATATAGGAAGTTGAATTTTGCAACTCGTAAAGACCACTTTTCCCTTCCCTTTATTGATCAAGTGCTTGAGAGATTGGCTGACAATGATTATTATTGCTTTCTAGATGGCTTTTCTGGTTATCTTCAGATCCTGGTCACATTGGAAGATTAGGAGAAGACCATATTCATATGCTCATTTGGTACGTTTGCTTACCAAAGGATGCCATTTGGATTATGTAACGCACTCGTTATGTTCCAAAGATGTATGGTAAGCATTTTTTTCTAAGTATGTTGAGAAGATTATTGAGATATTCATGGATGATTTTAGTGTATATGGTTCTTCTTTTGATGAATGTCTTAAGAATTTTGCTATTATCTTGAAAAGATGCATAGAAACTAACCTTGTGCTGAACTAAGAAAAATGTCATTTTATTGGGGATCAAGGTATAGTTTTAGGTCATGTTATATCTGCTAGGGGTATCGAGGTAGACAAATCTAAGGTAATCTTATTTCTTCTTTACCTTACCCCTCTACTGTCCGAGAGGTGTGTTCTTTTCTTGGGCATGTAGGTTTTTATCGAAGGTTCATTAAGGACTTTTCGAAGATAGTCGCACCACTATGCAAGCTCTTACAACAAATGTCTCCTTTAAGTTTGATGAGAAGTGTAAGGAAGCATTCAACAAATTTAAGGAGTTTCTAACATCCCTATCGGTGATTCAGTCGTTAGGTTGGAACTTCCCTTTTGAAATCATATGTGACGCCAGCAATTATGTAATGGGGGCACTTCTAAGACAAAGAGTGGGAAAAGGTTTGGATGCCATCTACTATGCTTCCAAGACTATAAACCCAACTTAATTTAATTATTCAACTACTGAAAAATAACTATTATCTATGGTTTTTGCTTTAGAAAAATTTCGATCGTATTTTCTTGGTGCTAAAGTAATTTTTTATTTTGACCATGTAGCTTTATGATATTTGCTTACGAAAAAAGAAGTAAAACCGAGGCTAATCAAATGATTCTCCTCCTTTAAGAATTCAACTTGGAGATCAGAGATAAAAAGGGGCAGAAAATGTGGTGGCTGACCATCTCAGCCATTTGATAAAGAAAGAAGATGATATCTCTCCGCAAGAAACATTTCTGGACGAGCAATTATTTTCTGCCAATGTGACATTACCATAGTATGCAGACATTGTCAATTTTTTAGTTACTAATGAATTACCTGTTAGTTTGTCAACGACTCAGAGGGGCAAGTTGTAGAATGAAGCAAAGTATTACGTTTGGGATAACTCGTATCTTTAAAGGCATTGCACAGATCAAGTCTGTAACATCCCGTTATCCCATGTTAGGGGCTGGACCCTAGAATAGTATATATGAGAGTTTATTGAGAAGTTAGAAAGTGAATTTCATGCTTTTGCATAATATAGCATACACACACGCGTGAATATTGATTTTTGTGCATTAAAATGATTGTACATGCATTCACTGACATTTTTCGGATATAATTTATTTATAATGTGATTATATTTAGAATTGTGAATTATATGTGTTACCGAAAAAATTAATTTGAAGAGTATATTTATTGACTCAAAATTTTTGGTAAAATTTTTGGTATTTTTGGACTAGAAAAATACCAAATGGCAAGAAAATTAATAAATGGTAGTAGAATTAACTGTGAAATGGCAGTGAAAATTTTGATAAATGACTTTGGGATTTATTGTCGAGTGTCATTAAAATTTGGGAGACAATTGGATTAGAATTTGGAGACAAATAGACTAGTTTTTAAAAGGTGGTCAAATGGAGAACACAATAAAATGACAAGTGACAAGTGTCACAACACTTGCCACTCACCACTCATAATACTCTCTTCTTTTGAATGGCCATCTCCCTTGCCTTTCATCTTTACTCTCATGAAATGCTCTAACCTTCTTCATCTTTTTCATCTTCACTTCTCACCTCATGAACGTTAAAGCTTACTCTCAACTCCATTTGCTACTATAATTTTTGCTATCTTCTTCATATTTGTCACTAAAGACCTATCCCTACTACCTTTGGAATGATGAAGACCGTATGATGCTCGGGAGCTAGGGTTAAATGTGATTTGAAGATATTGAAGCTAAATCAAGTAAGTTATGCTTTAATCATCATGGGTAGTGTTAAATGAAACGAATATGATGAGTAATTTGAGATTGATGACTTGATCATGAAATTTATTTGTGTGAGTCGTGAGGGATGAAATGTGTGTATATATATATATATATATATATGTCTTGTTTTTGTATATGTGATGATTATGATTCATAAATTGATGTAGAGATGATTTAAAGTTAGAATGAATCCTAAAATGATGTAGAAAGAAGTGCAGAAAAATTGATTTGTGAATGGATATTTTCATGTTCTGTTTTTGATGAATAAAAACGTGGATCATTGGTTGTTTTAGAAATGGATTGGATTGAGTATTGATGTTAAAGAAAAGGCAAGTTTAGTGTCTTTAAAAAGAAGAACTAGGATGGAAGTTTAGAGATAAAGTGATAATGGTGTTTAAAGTGTACTGGAATATGTTAGCTGTAACATTTCCACTGGATATGCATCTGTATTTTAGCCATAACTTGATCTATATATAACCGAATGGGAATGATTTTTAATTTGGATTAAATTAGAGACATGTGGATACATTTTCATGAAGACATCGAATTCAAATTATATCTTTAAGAGTTTCAAAATTTGACTTGAAGCTGAGTACTGGGTGTAGTTGCAGTTTGAGAACAGTAGGTAGTATTATGATGCTTGAAGTGAGATGAATTAAGGTGATAGTTAGGAATGAAATGAAGGTTAAAAATGAAGTAGAACATGTCCAGAAAATTTATGATGAAAGTGTATAAGAATATGTTCTATTTTGGTGTTTATGATCAAGCATGGATTTTGATTTGTGTGTGGATGATATTGAACTGAAATTGAGGTATAAATGAAGAAGTTATGAACTTGAAATGATGAATTTGAAAATAAATTGTTTGATACTTATGCATGAGATATATTATGGAAAAAGGATAGGATTTCATAAATGATGAGAATTAGTTGAAAATGATGATTCAAATAAGTTGAGGTTTGATAGTGTAATGCAATTAATTTAGTAGTTGAATTAGTATGAAATGATATTGCATTAGAGGAGGTGAATTTTGGAAAATTTGGAGTGAAATTGATGTTAGAATATATGTAGAAATCGTCGGAAATGCTGTTGAATGAGATATGCTTCTCACATGTCTGATAGACGGACTTCAGGTCCACTGGATGGACCTTTTCAGGTCTTCCAAACTTCTCAGCCTCGTTCATGTCCGTTTGGAGGGACATATTTCTGCTGGGCGGACCTTCTCGGGACACTTACATAAAATTACAATTTTGAACCTTTAGACAGAAAAATCTCTCTTTGGGATTTTCATAGAAGTTGTAGAACTCGAATTCTTCTTCGAAAGCATTCTAGAATGACATTAATCCAACATCCATAACAAAAGTTATGCCTTTTGTGCCAAGATCATTTATATTTATAAACGATTGACTTATTAATGTTTTCCTATGAGATATTTAGGCTTGAGTGTGATCTTGAATGAGCCTAGTTGATGTTGAATTGAACTATTATAGTAAGGAAAGTGTAGTAGGTATTAAGGAATGATTTAAAGATCATATTAATTGGTTATGAGGTGCATATTGAGGAAATGTACCTGGGATTGTCATTAAACATGCATTGTACATAATCTATATACATATATGTGCATAAATGAATACTTATAATTGTGCAAAGTTGTGATGTGTATAAATGTTTATGTATTGCATGATTTAGAAGAGCATATTGAGCGACAACATCCAGACGTTGCCAGGACTTCAAGATAATAGCTTTCTGGAACAAACTCTGAGTAACCTAGACGGTCTCACTTAATTAATTGTTGTTTTAAAGTATGTATTAAATTATTTTGTGAAATTGATTGTGTTGATTCCAGACATTGAATGTCTGAGGTGTTTGATGCATGAATAACATATTAGAAGTGTTCCTTGTATATGAATTTGACGAAATATGTGATTTCTCAACATTTTTGTTAAACGCTAGACCAAGGTCCGATGACAAATATGAACCATGAATGTAAATGTGATTGTGTAAGTGAAATCAAATGACTGAGTGAATATATGCGAATGTGATGAATTTCATCACATGAATGCATGGCAACAGAAAGGTTGTTGTGACTGGGGTAACCACCGAAAAAGAGCTTAAAGCCCATAATGTGATAAGAGCCTCTAGCTTAGTTGTGAATGTGCCCGGTATCCACTAAGGGATATGGGACATTATCTGAAACAAGCTCTGTATCCACAAGGGATATGGGCCAGTAAAAAGGCACTCGGTCATAACAAAGTAATAAATGAAAGTGAGTCTCATGTGCATTGCATACTTAATTGATGTGTGTATTTTAAATGATTGAAGTGATCGGTTTGACTGCCCTGAATGTGATATGTGATGCTATATGATAAATGAAATTATGCGAATTATGTGGTTATATATGTTGATGCGTTGTATGCATTGAGTGAACCATTGAGGATGGTTACATCACTGAGTTCGCAAAACTCACCAAAATTGCAACGTTGACATTTCAGGATCGAGAGAGGACAGTAGTGATAGAGAGACTCTACAAGAAGCATAGTTCTTATACTTTTGGATAGAAGAAATGGCTCAAAGCTCGGTCAGCTAAGACTGAAAGATCTAGTTAGAAATTTTTGTATAATTTCTCGTGTATATAGAGTGTTCTGTAAGTAGTCTTGATAATGTATATATTTGGATGATGTTGTAAAACTACAATATATATTTGGTTTCAATGAAATGAAATGAGAAATTTGGTTTTTAATTATTGTGTCTTTCTTTATGATGCCTTATAAGAGAATACGATTGCTCTAGCATGCAACCCTTGTGGAGTACATATTCGGATATCACTCAGGATGTCGGGTATATGTCTCGCAAGAGTGGGGTGCTACAAAGTCATCCGGAGGTGTGTACCTAAAAGTGAAACACCCTTAATCTTAGCCTTCTGCCATTCGGAAGGTCATTTTGGAGTGAAAAGGACAGCTCATAAAGTTTTGGAGAGCGGCTTCTACTGGCCAACATTGTTCAAAGATATATATACCTTCTGCAAATTATGTAACAAATGCCATGCCCATAAGGATCAATTGCCACAAACTCCTTTGCTTTTCTGTGAAATTTTTTACATTTGGGGTTTTGAATTTATGAGAACTTTTCTCCCATCTTTTAGCCTTACTTATATATTACTTGCAGTTGATTACATTTCTAAATAAGTGGAAGCCAAAGCCATCAGAGCTAAAGATGCGAAAGTTGTCGCAGATTTTGTTAAGGCTAACATTCTTTCTAGGTTCGGGGTACCAAGAGCAATCATTAGCGACTGAGAAACCCATTCTGCAACAGGGTGAGGGAAGCAATGTTTAGAAAACATCGCATCATGCACAAGGTTTCCACTACTTACCATCCCCAAACCAATGGGCAAACTGAAGTCTTAAATTGAGAAATCAAGTTGATCTTGAAGAAAATCGTGCAGCCTAATAGGAAGGAATGGAGCGTAAGACTAGAAGACGCACTATGGGCCTACAGGATGGCTTATAAAACACCAATTAGGATGCCTCCATATAGACTGGTATTTGGAAAGCCATGTCATCTTCTGGTGGAATTACAACACAAGACATATTGGGTTATCAGAAGATGCAATATGAATTTGGATGATGCGGGTGTGCGTAGGAAGTTACAACTGTAGGAGCTGGAGGAAATGCAGAATGACTCTTATCAAAACACAGCGATATATAAAGAGGAGATGAAGGCTTTTCATGATAAAATGATTTCGAGGAAAAGCTTCTCTATGGGCCAAAAAGTTCTACTATATCACTCCAAACTTAAACTATTTCCAATTAAGTTGTGTTCCCGTTGAAGTTGTGTTTGGTGTAGTAGAGATACGGAGTCTAAAAACCAACAAGACATTCAGAGTAAATAGTCATCGCTTGAAATCGTATCATGAAGGCTTCCAAACGGAGGATTTGGAAGTGTTAATGCTGAAGGAAGTGATTGGTGTCACTTGATGCATGCAACAAGGAGTCAAGCCAACGACAATAAACAAAGACGTTGTTTGGAAGGCAACCTAAGGGAAGTTAATTTATGTTATTTACATTTTTACATTTCTATTTTCGTAAATTGCTCTATTTTTTGCATTTGATGTTACATTAAGGACAATATAAGTTTTAAGTGTAGGGGTAGGGATATTAGTTCTTGTGCATATTTTTTTTAGCTTAATTGTAGCTTATATGACTTTTAGGCGGTTTTCAAATCAAACAAACAAAATCAAATAAAATTTCTTATTTCCTATTGCTTTTAAGATTATTTTGTCATAATTAGAGTATGAATTGACTAGAAAAATCAATGGCAACCTTGACATGTACTTTTGCTTTTATGATTGGTTAATGTGCATTATTCTTAGAAGAGCGGTAACTAGTGGTATACGAAAACTAGTGAAGTTTTGAGCCATATTAGACTAACACATCCATATCAGTCTCACTATCTTTTGTTATGTGTGACCTTCATGGCATGTACTTCCTCACTTTGAATTGATTTTCTATTCAAAACCACATTTTTGTCACATGCATTTTCATGAAAATGATTAGGCATTGTTTGTGATTACAAGCTACATTAGCCAAGTAGCCTACCCATTTATGTGAATTTTTCTTTGCTAACCCCCGTTGAGCTTTATTAGCCTTTCCTTTTATATAAACCACATTACATACTTTTAAAACTAACCAACTGTCTGACCCAGGCCTTAAAGCAAGTGGAACATTTGTTAATTCTTGATGACTATGATTGTACAAAAGCCTAAGTGTGGGGGTATGCATACATAGGGGTTGGTTATATTTGCTAAAATGTCATGTTATGAATTCCCAAGTTAATGCAGCTTCTATCACTCTTATATTTAAAAAATAAATAAATAAGAAAAGGAAAAGAAAAAGAAAGAAATTATGAGTTTTAATAAAAGTATCAAGGAGGAAATACAATGGCTTTGAAAAGTTGTTAATTAATGGTTTATCCTCCTTAAGTTGTATTAAATAGGTTATTTAAATATATTGCATATGAGACGGATGTTGTTTTGGATAGAGCACTCTTTATGTTATGTTTATGTGGTTTATGATGTGAGAGCTGAATTGAGTTGTGAAACATAATTGTTGCATTCTCATTGGTGTGAGAGCTGACGGTAACCAACTTTGAATGAATGTTATGCACTTGATATCTCATTGATGGCTTTTGTGCTACATTACC
The DNA here is from genome assembly GCA_026284645.1 of Erythroxylum acuminatum. Taxonomy (NCBI): domain Eukaryota; kingdom Viridiplantae; phylum Streptophyta; class Magnoliopsida; order Malpighiales; family Erythroxylaceae; genus Erythroxylum; species Erythroxylum acuminatum. The sequence goes on from JANKOD010000001.1 coordinate 8,953,552, forward strand.
CAAAATACATCTCACCTTACCCTTGTCCATATTACAACCCTAGACAAGTCCTTTGATTCATGATTATGCATGTGAATTTTAGTGGTGGAGAAATGAAATGATATGCAAAGTTATGGATTGTTATGATCATGAATGGTGTTTGAGTGTACCAGTGGAAATATCTTATTTAAACACCTTTTGTCTAAGTCTACCTCTAGATAACTCAGTTTCTAAGGATGATAAATGTTGATTGATCATGAGCAGACGCTTTGAATGTTGAGTTATTGCTATAGGTTTTGAAAGTCATTCATCTTTACTTATGATTATCTATTCTTAGGAAATATGAAAAATGAGTCAAATTTTTGGTTTGTGATTTTGAGTTTGATGATTTGCCCGAGAACAGTCAAAAGCTAAGTATAGGGGAACTTAATATATGCTTAAATATTGATTCATTTGATTTACTACACTTAGTGATTAATGCCTTAAAATTCTTAAGATACTCACTTTAGCTCATATTTGATTTTAGGTACATTTCGGATGTGAAGGAGCTAAAGTGATCCGAAAGCATATTCATTGAAGTCATCTTCTCAATTCCCATACTCTATCGATTCATGGAGCGTGAAGAAGAAGAGGATTAAAAGAAGAAAAGACAAGATAGAGTGTGAAGGAAGAAAATGAAGAATGAAGAGTGAAGAGTGAAGAGAGCATCTCACGACCACATATTGGCATTTATGGGCGTGAGAGCTTCTCTCACACTCGTGCATCACTTATCATGGTCGTGAGAGGTCTCTCACAGATGTGAGAGGCTTTTCACCAATATGACAAGGTATGTCACGAGTGTGACACACTAGTCACACATGTGACACACACACACTCACAAGTATAATAAGGCATGTCACACACGTGAGCCCAATTGCACACTCGTGACAAAAGGGACACTTGTCCACTTAAACCTAGTTTTATTATATAAAGGAAAATGTTTTAGTGACGACCGAATAAGTCATTCAGGACATAACCTAGCTGAAAGGGTTTTCTTTCATTTTTCTCCTCGTTTCTTTTCGTTCTTCAACACCAACAGAGGCAATGGTAAGAATGGTCGATGGTTGGAGCTTGAAGAAGGAGATCTAAGGCTAAATTCCTGATGCCGTTTCAAAGGTGCTATCGATGCCAAGTCACGGTTAAGCTATTTCATCTTGTTAATGTCGATACTCTCTTTTTCAAATTGTTATGGTTATTTGTGTTGATTGAATCAGGTTTTTGTATGAATGATCTTAATACGTTAATGCGATTGTTCTATTATGAACCTGTTGCTATGATGTTAAATGTAATATGTAATTGTTACATTTGATGTTTGTTAGTGGCATCTAATAGTCTTGAATTATTAGGAACAACATAACTTAGGTTAGATAATCCAAATGTGCGAGGTTTTCCATTTCGTAATGCGGTTGTCAAATTAAATCTAGAAATCGTATCTTAGGTTAGTCGGTGGCTAGGTTTAATTAACAATTGTATCTTAATTAAACATAACTTAAAGGTAAACTGGGATTAGCAGACCATACTATTAGTCTCAGATTAATAGTCCGAAGAGAGGTGTGAAGACATTAGGATGATGAGATATGTTTAATCGTGTTTAGGTCGAGATTGATCCTAGAACCGGACCATACTTATATTTAACTCTTTAATCATTTTAGATTGTTTGCTATAATTTGTTTTTGATAGTTTACTTTTGCTTTATTTTGTAAATTGGTTAAAACCCAAACTCCCCCTTTTATATTTTCCTTGCACCCATTAATTTCTTTACAGAAATTAACTGAACATTTCTTGTGGATTCGATCTCAACTAACCACAACTACAAATTTTAGTGTACAGAATTAGGTAAATTTTGTAGTGCAGTTGACACACGCTGTCAGGTAGCTTTATCAAGAGTTAAGTCCATGAATTCTTCTTCAATGATGTCTTTCTAAAGCAAATCAATCGCACCTTCTTGTGTTTGATTCTTAAAGGCCCTAACCCTTCAACCTTCTGGGAATATAGACCTATATCTTGCATCGACTTCATCTATAAAATTATTTCAAAGTTACTAGCCAACCGACTAAAGACTGCCATTGCTCCTTTGATCAACAACAACCAAGGTGTTTTTCTGAAGGACTAACACATTGGGGGATAATGTCCTTATTGTACAAGAATTATTAAAGGGTATTCTAGAGCACATAACCCTCCTAATTGCATAATGAAGATTAATTTCCACAAAGCTTTGGATAGTATCAGTTGGGAATTCCTATGACAAATACTCACTGCTTATGGCTTTCCAACCAAACTCATCACATGGATTTGAGAATGCATCTGATCTTCATCCTCATCTATACTAATAAATGGCAGTCCCACTAAGTATTTTAAAGTAGCTCCTGGCCTTAGACAGGAGGATCCCCTATCCTCCTATCTGTTCATCCTATGTATGGAAATACTTAACGCCATTATTAAGCATGAAGTGTAAATCAACCCAAAATTCAGATATCACACCAAATGCAACAAGGTAGAACTAACAAATCTCTGTTTCATAGAAATTTTGCTTTTATTTTATAGGGCAAGTATAGACTCCATTCTCACCTATAGGAAGGCTCTTGAAACTTTCAAACAATTTTCGGGGTTAGAGATCAATCTACATAAAAGTCATTTCATCCTCTCCAAAAGTACCAGTAACTTGGAATCACACATTTCTGCTGCTACAGGCATGCAAAATAAATGTCCTCCCATATTGTATCTTGGCCTATCAGTGTCTACAAAGCGTCTTAACTATCTGAATTATATCCCATTCCCCACCCCCTGCGATAGAAAAAATCAAGAAATGAGTTCAATCATAGGTGAACAAATCCTTATCCTATGCAGGTAAATCACAACTCATTCAATCCGTTCTTAATTCAATGCATATATATTGGAGCTCCCATATATTCTATCCCAAAGCATCATTAAATGTATTGAAAGAATTCTCAAGAACTTCATATGGAGTCATCTGAATGGCACCCTAGGATCTGCAAAGATAATGGTATAATTTATGTTTACTAAAGGAAGAAGGTGGTCTCAACAGATTCTTTATCAAAACTACTAATCAAGCATTACTTCTCAAAAGGTTCTAATGGATTTTGATTGACAAACAATCGCTTTGGCTCAAATGGTTGCACTGATGATTTCTCAAAGGTAAAAGTATTTGGGTCAATAAGAAAAACCCATTGGACTCACAATTTCTTAATTAGCTCTTATAGCTCCAAGACATGGTAAAGCAAGAAATGACATGCAAAATCAGCAACGATAAACTAATAACCTTTTAGTATGATAATTAGACCAGCCAAAGACAATTGATCAATTCTCTACATCATCTGAGGACTCACATACTCCCTCAACGCACCAGGTTAAGTTACTTGGTACAAGATAACTTATAGAATTTCCCTATTTGATTAAGACATCTCCAACCTGGTAACCCCCCAACTTGGACCAACCTGATACTTTTTCTGGAAAAACAAACTTGTCCACAACATTTCAAACAAAGATATCAAAAAGTTGTTACAATGTAGGAGCCCCAAGGTCAACTGGTCCAAAATAGTATGGTGCAAGGCTTTAACTCCATGACTTTCCTTCATCCTCTGGCTAGCTGTTAAAAATAAACTGAGCACCACTGATCGCACGGTCTTCTTACAAGTTGATAAAACGTGTCTGATTTGCTTGACACACGAGGAAACAAGAAACCATCTCTTCCTTGAATGCTCTTACAACAAAGATTTATGGGACTATATCACAATGAAATGCCAATGGTTCAATTCCGGAAACTCAATACTTGACATTATTTTACATCAATCAACCCAGAATGCGCCCAAAAGAGATGACCAGTTAACTCACTATATTGCTCTAGCCCTCTGTCTATAGCTTATAGCGAAAAAGAAATCTTAGACGTTTCGTAAATAAAAGTTCTTCCAAAGAAGCATTGAAATCCATGATCCTCCATGAAGTTAGGAAGCACATCTTGCTGCAAAACCTGACTCACAGTGGTAGCTCAAATACTAAGCAGTTAATTCACTATGTTGCTCTAGTGCTCTGTGTCTATAGCTTATAGCGAGAAAGAAATCTTAGACGTTACATAAATAAAAGTTCTTCCAAAGAAGCATCGAAATCCACGATCCTCCATGAAGTTAGGAAGCACATCCTGCTGCAAAACCTAACTCACTGTGGTAGCTCAAATATCTTGGCATCGTTAAACCTCTAGCGACCGAGCTATCCTCACCTTAACTATTCTAGTTTTTTGTTCTTAATAGATACCTTGTATTCTAAGGTTGTCAAAGGTACTCCCCTACGATTTTACTCTCTTTGGTAACACTCTGTTTTCCTATTTATCAATTTCATTTCCTTGTTTAAAAAAAAAGTGTTTAAAAGATCAAAAAGTTTTCTTTTAAAAATAAAAGCTTTAATATCACTTGATGATTAAAATGACCCATATAATGAAGTAAGATAAAATGTTTATGAATGAAATGATAGACTTTTACTATTCTTAAAGTGACTAAATGAGATTATAATTAATATTATGAAATATAGAATGATTTTGATGTGTCTTTATTTTCTTTTATTCCTAAACTTTAACTCTTCTTAATCATTTTCATGAAATATCTTCATGAGTTAATTCATATCTGTATCATGTTCTTATCGAGACATCAAACTCAACAATAATATTTATATTTTATTATTCTCAAAATATCAATTGAAACTTCTATTAGTTTAACAAATAGTTTTAATAATTAAAATATTGTAAAAATAAATATTTTATTAAAGTAAAATTATTTACTTAATTAATGTATAAATATTGATATTAAAAATTAAATAAAATTTTATTTTTATTTGAAAACTAAAAATAAAAATGGATCCTACTACAACAAATAAATTATAATACAAAAAGATAACGAATATTTTTAAAATATGAAAACTAGATTTTTTTATATTTGTTATTATTATTATTGAGAAAAAGGTTGAATTAAAGTAGTAGGTGTAAAGCATAATTAAGACCACTGCAGGCTACTCCTTCCCATCACCCGAAAAACCCAATCTCCAAAGATAGCCAACAAAACCTACTTGTCTTATCATCATCACAAAATTATCAGAGCAATGGTGCTCCCTACATCCCTCACATTAACATTCAATTCACTGACTCTCTCCACCCCTTTACTCCATGGATCCAACCCTCGCACTCACCTCTCGAAACCCAATTGCCCTTTCCCTCTACAGCTCCCAAAGTCCTCAACTTTGCTGTTACCGATCAGGGCCATGAAGTCAATGCAGGGCAAGGTGGTATGTTCTACTAATGACAAGACAGTGGCTGTTGAGGTCACCAGATTGGCTCCTCACCCAAAGTACAAGAGAAGGGTCAGGAAGAAGAAGAAGTATCAAGCTCATGACCCTGATAACCAGTTTAAAGTTGGTGACTTTGTGCAGCTCCAAAAGGGCAGACCTATCAGCAAGACCAAAACTTTTCTTGCTGTGCCTGTGCCTGTAAAGAGTAAGGAGGAGAAAAAAAATGGTGAAGATGGTGATGGAGCGGATAAGGAGCTTGGGATTCCATCGCAGTCTCAACAAGAACTTCAGGGTTAGTTGGAGGGCTGTTTTAAATGTATTTTGGCCTCCAAAGTCCTTACTGATGCTTGGATACCATTGTAATCTAATTTCCATGAAATTTAATTTGAATATTCTGATTCCAGTGTTTGTTTAATGTTTGGTTGGGATGCAAAATCGGTTCAATTCTGCGATATGAGGAATGCTTATCGGGGTTCTTCTAAATGTCAATGCCTGTGCTTCAATATTGTGTCTACTGACCTCCAGTAATATGTCTAGGTTCCTTTTGATGATCGAGTGTGAAAAATTAAGGAAAGAGTAAATCTAATATCTGGAGACTTTTGGAATTTTTGACTTCTGTAGAAGTCCAAAATGTAGTATAACAAGTGTGAAGTTGCGCTACTATTTGGACAGTATTGGTATCAATACCATGGTTTTGATGGTTTAGATTCATGTTATTGCCTTATGTATCATGTTGGTATTTTGTGGGTTTGAATTTTCACAGCTAGTTTATGTGATTAGATGCTCAGATGAGGCTCTGAAAGATTTCTTGGCACCTCTCTTTTTTCATTTTACTTATAAGCATTTCACATGTACCATGATCAAACCTGTATTAATGAAGGGTATGCGAGGTGGATAAATAAAGATGTAGAAGATTGTAATTTCAGAAAATGATTTCTTATCTCCTGGCGGTCAGCAGCAGAAATAATCAACTCAATACAAGTATTCTCAAAACTCATATGATATGCTACTATTTACTTCCAGTAACCATGAGAACTGAATAACTGGTTTCTCTTGAAATCAAACAAACGATCAGTTGTAGCTTGAAAGGTCTTCACTTCAGCAGTTGCAGCATAACTACTGGTATTATCAGCACGTCTAGGCCTGCTCACCTGAGTCAAAATGCATCATAATTTCGTTCCGAGTGTAAATGAAAAAGCATAAAGCTGTATGATTCTGATATCCTGTAGCTGCTATGTTGCATGAATCTCTTTCCCAAGCTAAGCTACCTGACAAAAGATGGCTAATAATTTCTACATTTCAGGAGCATAGACAGCAAAAAGAAAAGGGGGATAAAATTAGAAAGCAGATGTATGCGTGTCATCTTCATCATCAACAGATCTAGCCTAAGTAGGCCATGAAACTAATTCAGAAATATCATGTTCGAACTGGGGAGCATAAATGCTTTAAATAGTACAACTAGTTGCATAATTAAGGATTTCACTCAAAATTAGGAATGTCAATGGGAGCTAAGGCCGGGCTAACCCGTCTTATTTTATATTTAAAAAAAGTTAAAAACGACGTTATTTTTTAATCAACCGGATTAAAATCGGACTGGACGGACAAGTTAAAATTGACATCCTACTCAAAATTTTCTTGGCTTATTTGAAATTATGATATCACCTCTTTAGTCTGCAAACAGCAGATAGCGTGTCGACGGGAAACATTTGTGTAATTTTGAACGGTCTCTTAGCATAACCATTCTAGTGTTCTGTCTTGTATGATCAAATTTGATGAAATAGCAATTGAAAAACTACAAATTGACATGACTATGAAGATTCTGTACAATAAGTTAATTCTATTGATCCACCCTTGACAATAGTAAGATATATCAGCCTCACATTCTCCCGCAGATACACCTTAATAGCAAGCTCTGTCGATTTACAAACAAGGCAAACCTACATAAGAAGGTGGCGCTGCTATATAATATCTAAAATCTGTAAGCAAGAACAGAAAAAGAAACTGAAAAGCCAACTAGAAAACTAACAGTTCTACATTTGATTTATGTCTAGCCAAAACTAACAGAAAGTAATCAATTATCATCACATTGCAAGCTTGTCTTAATATTTTGCAATGTACATGATATCAGTGTGCTAACAGACTCCACAAATTCCGTACTCAATTTGGCTGTAGGAGAGGTGTTAGTAAGGACTTGAAATGCTATTGTTAGCAAGGATCCACCTTCTGTGCCCTTCTCCTCTTGTCTGGAAGTGATAAGTAGTGGTCTTGATTCGAGTCCGTCTGGAAGAATTGAAAATCCTGAAGGTAGTACGGCTATGTTGCTTGAGTCACATCCTGTAATCGCAGACTTCATTCCTGTAATGTCCACCGGAGCATAGACCACCATGGACTCGTAAGCATTAGTGCAGCTGTCTTGGAGTACCCACACACTGTTCTCTTTTGATCTCATTGTCTGTGATGAAAGGTTCGTCGTTATTAAAAGATTATACTAAATGGTGCTTTTACAAACTTCCATATCCTTGAATTTAGGAAATAAACTAACTTGAATAGTTACTGCATTGCCTCTATCTTTTCCTTTGGCTAAGTTGGCTATTGATTGCACAGCAGCGCCATTTGACATGATATCCCACTGTAATTCATGATAAAGATCATGCCTTTACATTTTAAACCAATCTTGTGGTCTTATGGGGAAAGTTTATTTGAGAACTGTAAGCAACCATACCTCATTTTTGCGAGCTTCATCTCTCAAGAAATCAAACAGCGTATGAGTGGTTACAGGCAGCCATACTGAAGAAACTGCACACAAGATCACTCCAAGAGGTTCACCAGGTTCGTTTAAGTTCTTTCTAGAGGAAACCCTTATGTCCTCTCCTGTTTTGCTCGGTATCTTGTTCCAGGTGTGGTAGCTTGATCCCGCAATTGCACGGCAAAAGCCCGAAGTCATTCTCTGTGCCAACTTCATAACGCTTTTCCTCCCAGCTAGTGTTGAAACTCCTATTTTGTAGCACAAGGTTAACGATTAATGAACTTTCTTATATAGGTAACAACAGTATTAAAAGCTTAACATAATTCTTAGCTGGTGTTAAAACTGAATATCTTAGCGTCCTTGCGTAACATAACGTAACGGACATGTAGGATATGTAAGTAGGCTGGATTTCATAGTCTTAGTTAGGGTTGTTCAAACTCTATCAGAAACCTAGCTTACCACTTGAATCTTTTGTGGGAACATTGGTAGCCATGAAGAAAACCAGCCGTTCACATTGGAGCTGCAATGTTGCAACCCAATGCTTTGCACCGAAGGCTAGACCACTATTGACAACAGGACGATACATCGTATGGACTGTGCTTTTCTGGCATTCCAAGTGCTCCACCCAGATCACCTAAAACTACATATTAGTCATAAACTTGATTCTGACATGCAGTTTTACATAAGGTTTATTGGTGACTTGTTTCCCTAATCTTTCAACTTCAAAATTCAAAACCTTGTTCAGTTTGACTTAACCACAGTATGTTTATTACCTTGCAATGGCCGTTTGACTTTTCCTCGATAATACAGCCAGAAGGGCGCTTTCTGCATTTTGCAAGTGAAGCGTCAATGTTATCTTCCACTTTGTCTACAGAAACGTCAACAATTGCCCATTGCTCTGCAGTAAGTTGCTTGCAGTATCGGACAAAATACACTTCTCTGGTGGACACCAGGGGTGTCATCATTTGCATCTCTGCAAACATCTTCAATCAACACAGATGGTTAATTATCCAAAAAAGAAGAAAATGTCAGTTATAAGAATTTGTGCCGTTCTAAGACAAATTACAAATCCATTAGAATGTGGCATTTCTGACGCACGAACTAATTCTCTTACGGGAAATGTAAAATTTGAAACTGGTAACTTAATGCTTGAGATGTGTAGAATTTATAAAGGTTTAATATTATCCTCAATTAATAAAAAAAGAGAGGCTGTTTTCAAAGTCTAAGATATTCTTAGATTAATTAACTTTTTTTTCCTTCACACAGAACTTCAATAATTTCAGTTATTGGGGTGACACTTTCATGCATTAGAAATCGTGGTTTCAGAATATGTCTTATCTGATACAAACTATCAAGTCCTAATTAGTTGCATAAAACGTTTACTTAGTTTACTCACAGGCCATTCTTTCTTGAGGCTAATTAACTTATATATCTAATATAATTGGGGTCAAAAAGTGTGAAAGAGCTTGACTTACAGCTGAGGCTGCTGTGCTGGATATAATGGAAAGGTACGTATCCTTCAAATTTTTAAGGTCCTACGTAAATATTCCTTTCTCAAAAGATGGGTGGACCATCACCACTATGCACTATAATTTCATGGAGGAGTCTTTACATTTTCTGTTTCCTTAAAGCGTTATATGCCAGTATGTATGCATGCCATACGCTTTTCTGCAGAAAGCAAATTTCCAGTAATAACCAAAAAGGAAATTGTAGTCATCACGATGACTTAAGGGCGATTCTCTAGTCCTAAATTTTCGTTTCAAGCTGCCTTGTAAGTCACTAACATTTTCAAAGGTCTTTGTGCCTTTGTTGATAGAATTTCCTAGAGTTAGATGCTGGAGAGGTCACGTTAGTACTCACCAATTGCGCTGCACCATTTCTGTTGGGTCCTTCCCCATTGCAGATGACATGAACAGTGTCTGCCTTTGAAATTAAGCATGGAAATAGTTCCTTCCATTGAATCTTCAAGAAAGAAGAAATTGTAAAGATCATGTTAATGTTTCTAAGGGTATCGCTATTATGAGTCAGATTAGTTTCTCACCACGTCCATGAAACTTTGGATTAGACGAGGCAGATCCACAAAAGCAGCTCCAGTCTCTCTCGATGCTTCAATAGACCTCTTTGGAGTACTGCCACTGCTTGAATTTTCAGCACCAAACTCTTTAATGTACTCGTCATAGTTAAGTATCTCACGGCCAGTCTCAACACTTCTAATCCATAGGGGGTCCTTAACAGTGGCCATTTTTTTGAGCTCTTCCGTTGCTTGATTCACAATCTCCATAATTCTTGACTTTTCAAGTCCAAAAATTCCAGTGTAAAAATCCAGAGAACTTCTGTTCTCTTGATCATTTCTTGCCGAGCACGAGGTTGTTGCTCCTGGAGGTTGCTTTTCAAGAGCTGCCCGAAGTTTTTGTACCTAAACAAGCATCATCATTAAGTGTACGATTGATTGGCATTTAAGAAAAATGCTGGAGAAAGTTTGTCATTCTGACCTCGGCCTTGAGTTTGGCGTTTTCGATATGCAGTTGTCGCTCCTCCGCGGTCAAGATAGAGTCTCTGCTAGTGGTGGAACCACCACAGTTAGGGCAGCAGGCTCTATTAATGGTCTCCCGCAAGGACTTGCTTTCCTCCCTCAGTTTGTCAATTTCTCCTTTGAGCAGAGAATTTTCATGGCGTTCTTGTATAGCCTGGAATCAACAACCATCATATATATTATTTCACAGAACTTTTATCGGTATATACCATCACAGTGCTAGACTAGCACCCTTTACACACCTATACCCCCATCAAAACAAAATAGAAAAAAGATTGCAAGTATTTACCTTGATCTGCGTACGCCTATTCTGGAACCAAAACTTGACTTGTCTGGGAGCTAGGCCAAGCTGTTTGCTCAATAGTTGCCTTTGCTTCTCATCCGGATGTGGGGACTCTTTAAATAGCCTGAGAAATGGGTGAATCCACTCAATATTTAAGTACTTCTCTTAGATTATGCGCACCATCATTGAACTAGAAAGCCATCGTCGTGTGAAGGAAAGAGGAGAAAGAAGCCTTACCATAGAATTCCGAGTTAGGTGTATAATCTAGTTTCTTATTAACGTATCAGCTTGTCATACATAGTATATGCCGGCCAGGATTGATAGAGTACTCCACAACTCGAGCACATTTACGAATGCAATTAAGGTAGTTTTAATGGAGTCATTGCCTTTACTAACCACAAAAAAAAAAAAAAAAACTTTTATCCAAGTTACCAACTAGATAACTATGCACATGCTTAGCCAATATACACCTAACTGAATATCGCATTTGCACCTAAAGTTCTAAGCCCAACTAAAACTTGTTTGTCTCATTAGTCACTCGAACATAAATCATATAATGGATTAAACCCACATGCCATTGCACCTAAGTGCATCTTTTTGTCTACACGTACTCGTATATAAACGTATACTAGTAAATATAAGTATGTTTTGTAAACCGTGAATACTTACGCTTCCATTTCTTTGATTTGCTCAGCAGTGTGTCTGTGATATTTCTTTCTTTTTTTCTTTTTGTTCTTGTCATCACCATCATCTTCATCAGGATCTCCTTCGCCTTCAAAATCATCGTCTGATCTTGATCTCATGTGCCCCGAGTTCTCGCTGCTAATATCAACAGTCTCTTCTCTTCTTCCTCCACCCACCCCTCCGCCACTCCCCTCATTCCCCCGCTCGACGTCCTCACTCGAAGCCGCCGTTGCTGGTGTTGCATTCGCACCAAGGAATATTCCAGCCTTCAGCAATAAGAAAACAAAAACCAAACTTAACAGGCACCATGATGAAGACTCGGAATATTAATATATTAAATAGCAAAAACATACCGAATGGCATTGATTACATGCATAAAGAACCCGTTTGAGAAAAAATAGTTGGATTTTGAAGATGGTAGCCAAAAGAAGCACAAAGTTTGAAGCTTTATGTACTCGCATACAGAAAACAAAAAAAAGAAGAAAAGAAAAACACAGCGAACTATAAGAATAGAGGTGACATATGGATATGAAGATAAAAAATTTGATTAAGAGAGACGTTGGGAAAGTTTACGAGACTGAGGGAGACGGTAGGAGAAGGAAAGAAGTCTTTGGTGCGAGAAGTTAGTGGATTAGTCATGTCCACGCCCATGGCAGTGCAGAAAGGAGCTGGTTTCTCCTTGTGGGAGATGAAATGGTTGCTTTAAGGCGCAAGCCAACGCAGGTTGGGTTTAGAGAGAGAGAGAGATTTAAGTGGGGCCTTGTTGATTTAAGGATATAAAACAAAATGAACATTAAAGACAGGCGTTTCTTTTTATTTTTCTTTTTACCATAGAATAAAAGAGAGGGAGTGGCTGGTAGGAGTTGAATGTTAGATATTCTAAAGTGAATCGTGAAAATCCAACTAACATTTAAGCAGTTGAATCCACCGGCTTCTTCTTCTCGTACGTGGACTCTGGACCTCAGCTTTGCGGCGCAAGCTGCTTTCACTCTCCAACTCAGTTCGGCAACCTTCTATTCCCATGCCATCTTTTTATTATTATTATTATAAAGGAAAAGTTCAAAACTATAACAATCTAATTAGTGCATTGCTCTCCTTTTTTTAAAAAAAAATTTAAAGAACTATATTACCCAAAAAAAATAAGGTCTACAATATACAAAAGCTAACAAGCCTTCAAAGGCAATATAAGTGGGGGAAGCAACCCCTACTTACGCAAAAACATAGTCAAAGCATACCACTATAACTAGAGAAACCAACGTTGCCTCATTGCTGGGGATATAGACTCCTGCGTGCTGTTCGCGAAGATGGCCTCCCGAATCAAGTTAATTATGCTATCAGCCAGCACATATTTGTCCCTTTCCACTTGCCTAGATTCCTCTCCCTCCAAACATGGTAAATAGTCAACTGCAATGAGAGCTTGATGAGTAAGCCATCCAACCTCCCTTGTTTGGTTTTTTGGATAACCTCAGCCAGCACAGCAATCCACTCATATGCAGTGTTTAAAGAGCCAAGTAAATGCAACATACGACTCCACACCACTTTGGTATACTCACATTCAAAAAATAAGTAATTTCTACTTTCGTTTACCAGTTTACACAACACACAAATATGGTCAAAAGTCCCAAACCATTTATCCTTGGTTCTCAACCTATTCTTAATAGGAAGCCACAAAAAAGAATGCCGCTTTCGGGCACAAAACCTGATTCCAAACCAGGGCAGCCCACGGTACCTGAGCATCCAAAGCTTGCCCTATACCACGGGCTGAACAAGTGGTGAAAACACTAGTATGGGAAGGAGTCTGATATGTGCTTAATTGTTGATATTTTTAATTATTTTCACGTAGCAATTATTGACACAAAAATGCTTAAGATACTCACTTTAATTCATATTTGATTTTAGGTATAATTCGGAAGCAAAGAAATTAAAGTGAATAAAAAATACTTCATTTAGGACATTTTTTGAAAATCAGTGCTAGTTTGTCTTCATGGAGTGGACAAAGAAAATTAAAAGACGAAAATTAGAAGACAAAGGAGAAAAATTTTAATGTAATAAGAAAAAGAGAGCAAAGCACGTATGAGATCAATTAGCAGCCAGCGGAGACGCTAGCCAAAATGCACAGTAGCGTCAGGAGCAAATTCAGCGTGAATTAGCTACAGCAATAAGGACTTGAATCAGCTAAAGGAGACAACAATTAAATCAAACGAAAATTAGACGCTAATCACAAGACAGGAAATCAAGAGCAAAATTAAGG
>JANKOD010000001.1:8995307-9011152 GCA_026284645.1 Erythroxylum acuminatum
TACTCTTGTCTTTATCTTCTTTATAGCTTTGTTTTCTTCACATTTCTTCATTTACATAGAGTTTTTCATCAAATCTCCATCAGAGTTAAATTTTGTTTTCTTCTACTTTTTCCTACTCCCAACTTTGGTTTTTTTTCTTTTGCCTCAAGAAAAACCGAAACTGTTAACCTCTACAACAGTGTATGTAGGTGCATGAGAGTTAGGGTTTTTGGAGATTTTGAAGATGTTAGAGCTTTAAACAAGTAAGCTTGTTATGGTTCTTTATTTCTATATAAGATGAAGCATGCATCATGTTAGCTCACTATTAAAGGTTAGGAAATAATGATATACATATTTGCTGAAAAGTGAGTAAGGAAATTTTAGGTATGCCGTATATATTGTGTTTGCATATTCAATGATTAATATGCTAAAAGATAAAATTGTGATATAGAGATGAGTTAAGATGAAATGGAAGAGTTGATGGAACTAAATGAGTGTTGTGAAAAATATGTATAACTAGGTGCAAACACATTTTGAAGAAAACATAAATGAAGGTTTTGTTTCTCTTCACTGAGAACGTATGCATACATGTAAATATGTGAGTGTTTTCAGAGATGACCAAAAGGATGAATTTAGAGTTGGAAAATAGTTATAGATTTTTCTTTTAGCATTTTATTGGTATAAAGTTTGAAATTTTTGGAGTTCTAGATTGAAAGTTATGGAAATTTGAAGAGAGGGTGTGTGACTAGAAAAATCGCAGATGATCGCGAGTGCAGACAATCATAGACGATCGCGGTTGCAGATGATTGCAGACGATCGCAGACGGTTGCGACTTTGCAAAATCAACAGCCAACTCGCGATCATGCACATGCACGATCGCGATTCCTAAGGCTGGAGGCTGACGAACATCCTTCAATATTTTGGCTATATCTCTTTCGTCCAACCTCCTAATGACATGAGACTTGAACTATTAGAATCGTAACACATTGCTCTACCTCTCCACCAAAAATCATAGCAATTTGAAGTCAATTGATAGAGATCTAGTGTAAAATATGGGACAGTCTGACTGAGTGTGTTCTCCAACATTTTTGTCTTTATTTGTCACAGCCCATGACTTTTCTCCCTCACACCCATGAGTTTAATTGCTAAAGTCATGTTTATTTATCACATCAAGTCACTGAGCTCTCCAATAGTAGCCGTGACTAGAATTTGTTCTGAAAACTCGAGAGAAATTGCAAACTGAATATAAAAATAAATATTAAAACATATAATTAAAACTAATACATAATTAAAACTAATATAAAAATATATATTAAAACATATAAATATATAGAGAAGATCAGTTTGTAAGATAAATGTGAAGATGAGTTTGTGGGTATTGTGGGAATTATATGTAAAACATAAAGGTAAAATGGACTAAAAAATAAGCTCATTAATTGTTATGAAAAATCTACCTGAAAAAGTTATTTGAGAGGTTTTTTGAAAAGCTCCAAATTTGAGTTTCTTAAAAGTTTTGGTTGCCAAAAAAATCATATCTATTAAAAAAATAATTTTAAAAAGTAGTGAAAAAAGTGCTTATTAACCTCCCAAAGTCTATCCAAAGAGTTACTTAATCTACTTCTTTCTTATGCCTGTCTGTCTGGTATTAGAACCGAGATGAGAAACAAACATAATTTGATTTTCTTCATGTTGTAGGTAATCATTTCATCGCTTTGTTCCTTCTCACTTGACTTTGTTGGTGATCGAACTTATCTTTTTAATGTTTGTACCGCATCCGCATGCATAGAATCGTGTAGTTATGCTTATACCTACTGAAATTAAGCAAACAATTGAATCTTTCGTTATAGATGCCGCGTACCATTTGAATTACTTCTCTCTTTTTCTTTTTCTTAGCTTGTTTTAGAGCATGGATTGTGTTCGTGTCAAAACTCAGAATAGAACTGTACTGCTTCATATTCAAGACAAGACCTTTCTCCTCTGGAGTCTTATTTTCCCAAGTATTATCAAGTGATGATACCTAGGAAAAAGACTACTTTTTGTTATCAGAAAACAACTAAGAAGTGTGAAACTCCCAAGTTTCAACTTATTTTTATATTTGTTGACTCCTTCATGACAAGTTCTCGTTTTCGTCAGGTTGCATCAGAATTCACTGAGCGTAGTTGTAAAAATATGTTCTTTTCTTCGTTTTGACCTGTAAGATCAGTTCCTGAAATCGTTTGTCTTATTAAACAAGATTCAAAGTTCAAACAAAAGCCCTTCTCTTTTCACCCGCTGATGCAGAAAAAGACATGAAAACCACCACCACTACTTGAAACATTTTTTTTTTTTAGGGTACTACTTGAAACAATATTAAAAGGTAATTTGGGTAAAACAGATTAGATAGTCCACTAAGAATTAAACAAATCTTATCAGATTCTTCTCTCTATACCAATAACTAAAGAAAAGATTAGAACAACAGACACAATTTTTGATGGGAGACCCAAAGGTGGAGAGGTCTAATAATTGGCTTCGGAGTTTGTCAACAAGCAGTCATGAATTAGAAGCCTTAAGCACACAAGGGCTACAAGTGGTGGAGTCCCAAAAGGGTTTTATACGCTGCAATTTCATCGTTTCAGATAATATATCAGTTAAGTACATCGCCATCTCATTGTTCCCTCGACTTAGCTCTTCAGTTTATTGATGAGTTAATAAGACAACATAAACTAACATCATCATGTAGATGATATAGCTAGTGGGATTAACATTATGTTTGTACATGTACACAGGATGCAGATGGGAATTGGTATGTAGGAGCCATGGCTACTTTGATCGACGACGTGGGGGCGGCAGCTGTTTATTCCTTGGCCGGCGAGGTTAGAGTTTCCGTTGACTTCAACATTTCAATTTTCTCCGCTGCTAAGCTTCAGGTTTGTTTTCTTACTTGTCTTATCCTATCCTTAATCCGTTTTTGTTGATATGATATGCTATGAGTCCTCAGAGAAACTTTTGATTGTAACCAACGGTGTCCACTTCATCAGGTTCCAACTGATGTTCAAAAATCTGCTATTTTCATGGGCTTCGTTTCAGAAATTTGATTCAGGAAAATAAGTTGGTTGTTAAAGAAAAACAATGCTTTAGAAGATAGGATATAGCCAAGAGCATTTGAGGAAATTTGGTTCAATTTGTATTAAAGTTTGTGAGGAAATGCTTCTCATCCATGACCTCCAACCAAAAGAATTAATTAAGGAAAGGCACAGAAAAGAAAAAAGCTAAGCATTTATAATGTTGAGATGTATCAGATTTCATGCTTTGCACCATATTCCTAAAATGCCTCCATTCATATCGTACATAAGGATACCCTTTCTAACTCTGCATTTTCTTAACATCTGTTCAAGTTATTGTCAAGATAGAAGGGACCAGCAATTTACCATTCCCTTTTATAAGCTTTCATTTTTTTTTTCTAATGTGTGCTGAATTTTGGTGTGTGTGTGTGTGTATATATATATATAAATATATATATATATTGTCAGGAAGAAGTAGAAATAGAGGCAAAGGTTGTGGGGGAGAAGGAAACAATAACATCAGTACTGATAGAGGTTAGGAAGAAAGATGGTGGACAAGTTATTGCTCTTGGTAGGCAATGGATGGCCTCTCACAATAAAAGCAGACTTTGATCTTATACTTGTTTTTACCAATAGAGACTGAAACAGACTGATGAAAAAGAGCTGTTAAAAAAATATGTGCCTCTAATTGTCCGCCATATCTTACATCGAGTTGATTTAGTGGAAGGGTTTACTCTGTTTTCAGGCTGTTATGCTTACTCTTCCTGTTCATATTTGACAAGCACAAATAAATTCAGAAATCATTAGCTCATGCATCTGCCACTTAACAGAATTTGGATAGGATAACATCTTAAATGCTTATACACGTAAGACAATCTTTCAACAGATCAAGACTTTTCAACTTCTTATTTTACAAGCACATACAACATTTTACTCGTTTAAAATTAGCATTAAATAAAGATGTGAAAGGAAATTATTGTTTGCTCCATTCGTAAAACAGTCCTTGCAACATTAATGCAAGGCGTAATAGCTATTGGTTATGCTTTTACATGCACAAACCAAGAGTTTCTGGAGACACAGAGCCAGAAGTTTTAAGATAATCAAAGAGCCTTGAGAAGTTCTTCAGCAGTAGAGACACTAATCTCCCCTGTGGATTCAATATTAGCAATCTTCACCTTGAGATCATCGATCATAAGGGCAAATCTTCGGGCTCGAAACCCGAGTCCTTTATCAGAAAGATCAAATTCAAGTCCCAGAGCAAGTGTGTAGGCTGCAGCCATGTCAGACAAGAACTTGATATGCTTGTTTTCAGGGTATGTCTTTTCCCAACCCTTCATCACATAAGGGTCATTTACTGCAACAGAGATCTCACGAAAACGGTGAGAAAAAACGAATAAGGGAACAAAATTCCATCTTTTAATCAACAAGGAGGAACAGTGTATCAAAAGTTTTAATCTTTTACCACTTAGCAGCAAAATTTCTTCAATCCCTTTTGACTTGAGCTCATCTGCCTTCTCAATGAATCCAGGGACGTGCTTCAAGCTGCCAAAAGCATTATGTTTTAGAAGCGAATAGTTTTTAAGAGTTTCAACTATTCCTATGGACACTTCAAACTATTTTCTGATTCAGGAATTTAAAAGTGAAAACTGCATGCCCTAACATCCAGTCACAACTGTAAAATATACGTATTGAAAATTGGAGTCGACATGTATGCATTAACTGCAATTAGGGAAATGTTTTCAGCAAGAAAGTACCACGAGTGATGCTGTTCTGATGGGGACGTTATAATCATGACTTGAAAAGAACATCATTAGAAGGGGTCCTAATGAACAGAGCTTCTGATGTTGAAAGAATCATGCTAGAAAATTTTTCAAGAAACAGTCCCCGGATGGGCAGCTTTCTCTGTTTGTCTGCTTACCCTTTATTCATAAAAAGTGTACAACCAGAACTGGATGTAGAACAGCAAATAAAAATTCGTTGAATTTAGAAACGCAAGCTACAGAGTGCTGATTATATGTTTACACCTTAAAATTACATGAATCTGATGAGGAAAAGAAGAAGAATCTGGAAATTTGTTGGTTTTTCTCATTTTGCTAGGATGGCTTGGTCCACATATCAATATAGAGGAAGCAAAAGATAAGAAAATTAGTTTGAACCTGCAACCAGGGGTAAAAGCACCAGGAACTGCCACTAGGATAACCTTTTTACCGGCTGCAAGAGAGTGCACTGATACGGTTTGGACACCGTTACTGTCATCAACATATGCAAGACTGCCATCAGGAATTGTGTCACCTACAGCTATTGGAGCCATTGATTTACACGTTCATAAATTTTTCTTCTTTGTTTCAAGTTGATTTTCAGGTTTGAAGGTCAAGGTATGTGGTATAAATACACAGAGGCAAGGGAACAGTAAGCAAAGATAACATCATTGATGATTCATGATATACCACCACTGGTTCAGTTTTAGAAAATGTATAACAAGGACAGCACGTACTAATTAGAAGGGACTTTCTTAATAAAAACACTAACATCATATATAGCAAACGTGAAAGAGAAGAAATACAAAGCTTAAGAATATTCCAGCCTGCAAATTTTGTGCTTAGCTAGATGACAATTCCATTCTGCTGGTGGTCTTCATTAGTTTGTCCCTTCAAAGGAAAACAAAAATGCATTGATTGTATAATTCAATCAATCTCTCTAGTAAATTGCCTCTTTGTATATTCGTTTTAATACTTTTCAGACACTTTGTATGATAGCAGGTCACATTCAGTAGTTTTCTTTATTATAGTTATTTAATCTATAATCGTATACCAAGGACATTGTTGATAATGAGTTAAATGTTCTTTTGGTCCTTGTTTTGTCGTTCCTGCAGGTCTTATTCGAAGTTGTCTTACTGTCAAAATTATGCCATTCCTATCCTAAACATCTAGAAATATGAATCTAACTCGTTAAGTTCCATTTTCTTTCTGACATCAAAAAATAGAAAAGAAAAAGTTTTGAAGCTTTCCTTCTGCAGAAGAGTAAGCATTACTATTTCACCATTTAGTCTTAAGCAAGACCTCTTCCCTCCCCAGGGAAGTGGGAGCTTTCGCTAAGATTTGACCTTAAGCTCATGAACGTGGGAGCGACTTTCAGTGATAAAGGAAGGTTTCTCCCACTTCCTTCTTCCTTAATCATTAATCTTGCATGAAAAAGAGAAACTCATATTTATTGGCTTACGATGGTGACAAGTTCCAAGTTGCAAGAGTAAGAACTCTTTATTGGAATACGGTGACAAAGGAAGTTTCTTTCAAGTTTTTACTGGCTCTTCTGGATTAATAGAGGTGACAAAAAAGGCCAGACTAGAACAGTGCCAAGTTTTGCATCAAGCGACCATGTTTACATCTATTATCTGTCATCTGTCATCTTTTTCCTGTTGTTATATATTTCATTAACAATGGACCACAAACCAATTTTTCTAGCTGGACTTATATATTTCACCGTCTTCAAACATAAGCATATTGGTAATGTACTGGTGGCAATGCAAGTTTATCCAGCAATGCCCAGGTAGTTTTATTGATCAGCATCTGTAAACAGGATAATAAACTCAACTTCGGATTGCCATCTTATTAAGCAGTAGCATAAGGATTATTAAACAGCAATCATTTTATGTATCTTGATTGGAACGCAATAAGCTGGTAAGCACGTAAAGCTACTGCTATAAAACAGTAGTTAGGACTTTGTCACGATAGACATACAGGTGCATCCATAGCATGTAGCTGCTGCATCATAAGAATATGCATCAGAATGAAGGACCTTCACCAAGAGCGAAGCCTATTTCAACCTCCAGATTATGCTTCATCTTCACACCATTCCTGTAATTTTGGAGTTGCAACCCCGATATTTTTCATGTCGAAAATATTGGCTGGTTCACACACAAAATGCGATCCAAGTTAGTAATTGATTCCACCTTAAAATTACGAAAGATGGTAGGAAAAGAAGATAGATAACAAAAAGAACTTGATAACTGTTTCAAGTTCGTGTCTGCCTCTCACTAGTAGCAGAAGAAGCATAAGGAAATCAAAGAGATGAGAGTACTTAATGATTTACTAAACCTTCCCAGCCCAAGTAAGCTTGTAAAGAGTGAAACCCAGCTCACAAAGTTCCATTTTGTTTAATGATATGAGAGATCAGAAATCTGTTAATAAAATCAAGTGTAGCCCTTAATTCCTACATAAAATTTATTGGCACTCAGATCCAGTGATTTCAAGCTTTATCTCAGTTGGAGATGCTCAAAGTCACATAACGGGAAACTTGTCTGTAGTGCTTAATCTATTCAATCTTCTTGACTTTATGCCAATGCTGATATAAAGGTGCCCGTATACAACTAAAGCTTGACAACCCCATGTTCCCATCTCACTACCTCTGCCTACTTACAACTCAAACTTTGCCCCACACATCTACTTATCGATTAAAACTGCAAGAAGAATCACAGTAGCTGTCACAATTATGCAGCATTCCAGGATTGACTTCCGGAATAGCTATGGTTTCCAGCTTCTTTTCTGTTCCGAGCACTTCTGTGGTGCAAAAGATGTGTAACTAAATAAAATGCCGTACTGTGTGGATTAAAAATAAAATACCCATCACGTCCTCTTGGTATCCCTTTTTATTATCTCACTGAGTTATATGTCTTAATATAACCTACGAAAAGAGTCATGAAAAGGCATGCAAAAAACTCTCCTTGTAAAGCCAAGGTCAGCTTCTTATGAAAAGAGCCAACTGCCTGATCCAATAGTGCATGTTAAAATCTCAAATCATGGAATAAAACCACAAATATAAAGAAAAAAAGCAATTTGATTGTCTAAAGCAAAGAAACAATTTATACCTAAATGTATTTCAGGTGTAGCAGCAGCTGTGGCATCAACAACAACAGTAACAGATGGATAATCCAGTGCTACTGCATCAAAGACAGTCTGTCTTATGCAATTTGGAGTTTGAACACCTAAATACAAAAGGACCAAAAACTGTTAAAGATTACTGAACTTCAACTATGCCTCATAATTACTCTACAAAAGAAGGTTCACCAGTCATAAAAGCATTTACCAACGATTACCAAGCTCTTAATTCCCTCGGTCTGAAGAAAAGAGTGAAGATGAGTAGCAAAAAATGCACTGAAGCGTGTCTTCACCACCTTATAATCTCCTTCCTTGATAACAAGGCCATCAACCAGTTGTGCCCCGACGCTTCCCTTTGAGACAGGACCCGCTTCTCCTGCAGAATAGGAACGCCTACGAAAAAGTTCAACATCTCTCCCAAGTGGATCATGTTCACGAACAACCTGAAAACATGTGAATTCCTGATGCTATGAATTTATGGCTCCAGCTCGTTTCAACAGATTAAAGTTTTGTATACCGATCTGTTGCCAAAAGTTACACGACAAAGTAGAAAACGAAGTCTTAGCTAAACTTTGTAGAAATATTGAGTGTTATCTTTGTTTTCTTAAAAGCAAGGACCTTTCTCTTTGCCTGTAGTTTTGGCAACTAATCCAATTCAAAAGAGCGTCCTCAAGATCTCCATATACCCTCATCTCACGGATTCAACTTCTTTGTTATAAACCAATCCTTTAATCTTTCCATTGGAAATTCCTCAAGTAATAACTTTCCAGCAAAATAAATAGAAATTTCAAGAAACAACAAAATAATTGAAGTAGGAACGTCAAAATTTGGAACAGAAAACATAAAACACAAACTAAAGACGGATAACCAGTAGATAATACCCAGACAACAAGAACCCCACGCTTCCTGGCAGTCTCAACAGCCTTGATCACATTTGGGACAATGGCTTTGCCTCCATCGACCCTTATTCCCTCGTTAACTATAAAATCATTCTACAATTCACAGAACCAGAAAGCATGAAAATCCCAGATATGCAAAGCAAAACCATAAGCATGCACATGATAGAAAGCGACCTGCATGTCAATGACTAAGAGAGCCGTATGCTTCCATTTATCACCCTCTGTCATGGTCTTTTGGCAGTTCTAGGGAAGATAGAAGAAAGTAGATAAATGTTCCAAATCTTTGCAGCTGTTCTGTTCTTTGTAAAAACAGTTTTAACTTACAAAACTAGTGTTTGTCGTTTTGTCCTGTTCTCCACTGGAGCCGATCAACTTGTGAGTACACTGAGTTTTAGTATGTTTTCATTTAATAACAAAAGAAAAGACAACAATGAAGTGACCTTGAACTCTTGAAGGCGGAAGACTTCTTTTTTTTTGCTTTTTAACCTTCTCCTTCTCCTGTTCAGATTTTTGTTCAATATTATTTAATATTATTTTGTCTAATTCTATCTCGTACAATTTCAGTCATTTATTTTACAGGACCTATGCAAAATTTATGCGAGACTCACATAAATAAATAGCTGAAATTTATTAGATACAATAGAATACCATAATATTTAACTTCTTCTCCCTACGGGGAAGGATAGGAAATAGAGTCTGTGGGAAGTTCCATCATTTATATTCGTAATTAGACTTGAGCTTCGTATTTTGTACTGTTTTTCTTCTAATCTAAAGTTTTAAATAATACTTAAATTGATATAATCTGTAAATATTATTTTATTACAAAAAGTATATAAATATTTTTTTTGTAAACGAGTCTTTATTTATAATAGTTTATTATCAATTATTTTAAATATTTTTTAATTTTAAAGAAAAGAAACTTAAATGAGTTAATATTTTTTTATAGGGCCGTAACACGAGGAGTTCTTATGGATTAGGTGAATTACTATTAATATATTGTACAAATAATGTTTTAATAAATAAGAAAATTAATTAATTATACTCTGTATAAAAAATTGAAGTACTTGAATATAATTAGGTTTAAAATAATTAAAATATGATTAAGTTGAAATGCTTGGATATATTTATGAACTCAAATTATTTTGAATAATAGTGCTCCAATTGTATTATAAGAATTTTAATCTAATATTAAGTAAATTAATCATTTATATACCATTAAATCTATCTTTTAATTTAAAATAAAACTAATAAAATTTAAATTAAAAACTCTTACCTTTTTAGTAAATTTAATATTATATATAATTTATAAGTTGTAAGTAGTAATT
The DNA here is from genome assembly GCA_026284645.1 of Erythroxylum acuminatum. Taxonomy (NCBI): domain Eukaryota; kingdom Viridiplantae; phylum Streptophyta; class Magnoliopsida; order Malpighiales; family Erythroxylaceae; genus Erythroxylum; species Erythroxylum acuminatum. The sequence continues at coordinate 9,005,426 of JANKOD010000001.1, forward strand.
ATTTCACCCTCCTAAAAAATTATGAAAAATTGAATTAATATCGATTAAAAGATATAAAGACATGTAGAAAAATCTTTTATGTTTTAAACATCTCTAAAAGTATTATAATCTTTCTGTTAAAACTTAAAATCACTATCTTTAATCCACAAACCTCATATGTTTCAAATAAATTCACTTATTGATTATATTAATTTATTATTTTATCATATCTACATTTTATTAAATACTATTATATTTATATATCATTACTTATATTACAAATAATTTTATTATTAATAATTATTTTTATCGTATAGATTTAGTGCCAAAAGTTTGATCAATCTTTTGTATTTTGATTGAATTTTCATGTTATATTAATTTTTTGGACTTAATAATACTGCTGTTTATTTTTTTCTTATCATATTAACATGTTAAATTTCGTGATAATGCTTAATACTTTTGTTAATATATTTTTTGGACTTGATATCATGGTTAGTAATTGTTAATTTTGATAAATTATTTAGAGCTCATACTTTCAAATTTTTATTGGTAAACATTAAAATTAAGCAAATGAATTATTAATTATTTATAAAAAATTTTTTATATATAATTGATATTGTATAAGACTTAATTTATAAATTAATTATTAATTATGTAATAGTTAATAAAATAATATAAATTTTATATTTTCCATTAATACATTTCAACTTAAAAACTAAAAATTAATTATTAATTTTGTAAAAATATATGAATTATAAATAAAATTAAGAATCAAGAAATAAAAATTTGGTGAAAGATTTGGATTTATCAACATAGTAAAGTAATAATTATTGATAAAAATGGTAAATTAGTATTATAATATAGTATAAATATAATATAATTAATATATTAATTAATTTGAACATATTATCTATATAATTTTCTAATTCCCAATTATCCTCCTATATCATAATTTTCCATATGGATATATAGAATGTGTTATGTGTTATTCATTAAGGATTTAATAATGGAAAAACCTTAATATAATGAAGTATTTGTCTCCTTCAATTAATCGGAGGATTATTTTTAGAGATTTTTGAAACCATAATATATTTGGGTTTCTATTTGGTAAAAGATAATTATAATATCTGATGGAAGGTGGCATTTTTTAGGCTCTGATGACGTCAGCGTTACGATATCAACACCTGTCAATGTGTTGTGGACCCAAACTCGGTCGAGCGCAAATGCCAAAAGGACCGGATAATGGGGTCCATTGCATTTAAGCATATTCGGGTCAGGCAACAACCCACCACCCCTCACATGATCGTCTGGCGGTGGCATGGCTTTCTTTGAATTCTTTTGGTCCACTGCTTTAAGCTTTTCCCTTTATTTTTGCTTTTTTTGTCTTTTCATTGACAGGGATTGAGGTCAGGGCCAAGAAACAAAAATGGCTTGCCATTATGAGCGTTTCTAAAAGGAGAAAGGCACGCTTTAGCCGTAAGGAATTCTAATAATAATTGAGGATATGTTAATGTCATGATAAAGACTCCTCAAGATATATAGCTGCAAAAGGAGATGCTTTCTAATTTCTACTAGACTACTTCTAGATGTAAAATCAGGTGGCTTCAAGTTTCAGTCTCATTATTGCGTATTCTGCAATTCTCAAATGAAACTATGGAATATATATTGATAGACTGCATGGAATTTTGGAGGAAAATACAAACAATTCTTGATCTAAACCTGACTACACATAACTGGAAAGACTTGATAGAGAGGGCAATAATTTTATGAGTGGCAAGTGAAGTAAACTACAAAGAATTGAAGATTAGCATAGCTGCAATGGTGTACTACATATGACAGGAGAAAAATAGAAAGTTAATTGGAAGAGTAATCAGAGAATTAGATCAGAAGATTTTTTTACATTGCAGGCTTACTCTAATAGTAAGAGGGATTGCACTGAAGCTCTCTCCAAACATGAGAAGAAGATGGCAATTTGATTAATAAATAGAGAAATCACTTAGTAGATATATAGCATGACAAATGTTTAGATATTATAAGTTTAGCATGTAAAGTATTGAGTGCAACTCTTTTTGCTTGAGTCCTAATGAAACCTGTTATAGTTGTTTTTTACCTAAAGGTAATAAAATACAATAAATTTTAGAAAAAAAAGTTTCAGTTGTACTCCCTCCTATCTAAAATAAAAGTCGTTTAAGATGGATTTTAATTATTTAAAATAAGTGTCGTTCGTGACTTTTCATACATGTTTATAATTTTACTTTCAAAGTTACCCTTTAATTTCTCTCACATCCTAATTACACAGATTACATTTTCAAAATAGTTCAACATGCAATTAATAAGGGTATATCAAACATTTTATTAACTTTCTTAATAACTGTGCATCCCTCTAAAACGACTTTTATTTTAAATAGGAGGAAGTATAGTTTAGGATAATTGCATGCATACCACACCTCCCGTCGAATATGAAATCTATGCAGAAGCCAATTAATAAACAATCGATTGATCTTAGATAGAAATAGCTTATCCAAGTGTTGACATGTTACATACATATATATAGAAATAGCTTATCCAAGTGTTGACATGTTACACACACACACACACACATTATTGAAAAATCTTATTAAAAACCACACAAACCATGCTAGTATAACTGATTCTGCCTTTTCTTAATACAAATAAACCCATTTTAGTTATTCCAAATACCCAAGTTGCACATAGAGCATTCACGTACGAATAAGCAAGAATCTTATGTTTATGATGTGTAGTATGTTGGTTTATACTCTTGCAGACAATTTTTTTTATTGTATATTTATTTGTATAAATTTTGTTTTTATTCAATAAAAGCATTCTTTATTTTTATGTATTTGTTAATTATTTAATTATTAATCAAAAAGATAAAATTCCTGGAATAATTGTTATGTAATTAGAAATTATAATGAGATTATAATTATGAGAATCGAATTGCATTTTGTATTATTCCTAAAATGTTTTTAGTCATAGTTTTATCAAGACGGGGTATTGATGAAATAGTTAGACTACATATTTATTTCTTTCTCATGAAGAAAATAATCAATCTCATAGATTAAAGTGTAGAGACACTTAAACAAACATGTAGGTGTTTATTAGAGAATAAGTTCACTAAACTGACACAATTATGAGAATCCCGAATAAAACATTACTTGTGTGTCTGTGGATTATCTCATAATGATGGTTGTATAACTAATCCTTAAACTTGAGATTACCAAAGTTACCTCATATAGGAATTACTATGTTTTGATGCTACTTATGTTCTATTCTTGGAATAGTTCAATTCAGTAATTATTAGATATAGTATGAACTATATGGAAATAGTTGAGTAAATCAATAAAGAATTCGTTGTCCTAAAGTAATTAGGGAGAATGTTATGCTATTCTTGATTAGTAATAATTTTGGGAATCTCTGGCCAGAGTAACTTAAAATTTGGAAAAGTTGTTTTCAAATATCAATTATAAATCATTTACTAATTAGCAAGAACGAACATAATTGGATTATTTAGAGTAGATATGAAATATGTCCTCTGATTCTAATTGGAACATTAGATGACGAAAGGATTAATTTATACATTATAGCCATGCATGGACAAGTTAAGTCAAACCACTTTGACATTCATAATATTTGGGTGGTCATGACATATTGTTAGACGATAATCATGATCTATGATTATAAATTATTTAATTAGGTAATTAAAGATAAATTAAAAGGAATTTTAATTTATCTGATTCTAATTATGAATTAGAAATTATAATTTATAATCATGACCAATATATTAGAAACCTAATAGGTCACACATAAAAGGTCTATAAAGAAGAAAGTGAAATTTGAATTAAGTTGGACTTAATTGAGAAGTTTTAGAAACTTTAAAGGTCAATATGTTATATTTGATCTTATAAAGATTTATTCATAATTATAATTAAAGTTTGACTTCAGTTGTAATTTTAATTAAATCCAATAACATGAAAAATAAGATTTTTCATATAAAAGGAAAAATTAGATGCTAGCACTTCTTACATTTTTCCTATCAAATTGGATTTGAGTTTTCTCTGAATGGATTTGTGGATATCATTAGAGGTCGGACGATTGAATGGCTTGTGGATTGACAGATTCAAAGAAATAGAAAATTGTAACACGAAACGAAACAGGTTAGTAGAGCTTTGCTAATTTCTTGTTTTATGTTTCTAATTTAATTCTGTTAAAGTTGATTCTATGGAAAAATTTTATATTATTTATGCTGTGCTAAGATTGGATCTTGCGTTATTTTTCCAACAGAGATATATAGTAATTCGTAAATGTACTTGAGGTAAAAAAATGTGAAAGGTGTGTTAGATTCAATCTAAAAGCCATGTACCAACTATATACATATATTTATATATCCAAATTGCAATATTTTCTCTAGTTTTTAGCTGGGAAAATTAATGAAGTAGAGATAAGCAATTTTTTAAAAACAAATTAAAGAATTACATTAATAAGCTATAAAATGGAGTAAAGTTACCCAGGAGATGCAGTCTCCACTAGTTGTCTCCTGGCCACAGTAAGAGCCTGTTTCAATTTTTTATTATTTTTAATTAATTTATTTTTTCAAGAGTTGATTAATTAAATTAATATTTTTATTTAAAAATCTCAATTTATTTTTCATAATTATATTACGTCAAATAATTTTATATAATAAGATTATATTTTTAGTATTAGACCTTATTTTTAAATCCCTCAATAAAATATTAAGTACATGTTTATAACATGTATAACGCCTTCCATTATTATAGGACTAAGCTAAAGTTTTGTTTATTGTTAGGCTTGTTGAGTAAACTCAAGACCACTTTAACTCGAATATGTTTAGTTTTATAACGATGAGTTTTACTTAACTAAATTTATATGATTTGGATGAGTTTACTCATGATCATATTTATTTAGAGGCAAGGTTAGGATAATATTATTAGATATGTTTTTGGCAAAGAGTTGTCTCCTAATAGATCTAGGAATCACATAGGATGTGATTGATAAATTGTTATCTACCTATTTTTAATTTAGTTGGTTTGTTGAGCAAACTCAAGATCAATTAAATTAAAATGGGATCCTATCCCATTAGGAAATTATGTGATAATTTTTTGAATTAATAGTGAGGGCTATTAATTTGTTTAAAATAATGGAAGAAACCAAAATTTTAAAGTCCTTATTTATTTGGTTTTAAGGCATAAACTAATTTTTATTTTTTGACGAAAAAGTTTTTGAAAAATTAATGAGTACAAACTTGTCCCTGAGGAGCATCATGGATACAAACCAATTGATTGGACCAAATTTTTCAGACTGGTTGTGTAACCTTAAAATTGTTTTAAGGCAAGAAAAAAATTGTACGCTCTTGACACTGAGCTTCCACCTAAACCTGCACAAGATGCTACTAATGAGGATTGGGAATATTATCAAAGTCATATAGATGACAATGAGCAAGTGACATGTGTGATGTTAGCCAACATGTCTCCCGAGCTTCAGAGGCAACATGAAAATATGAATGCAAGAGAAATACTCCTGCACCTTCAAGAGTTGTTTGGTGCTCAGAGTCAAGTGGAGAGGTTTGAGACTACGAGAGCTCTGTTTTAATGTCGGATGGCTCTTGGATCATCAGTGAAAATTCATGTTCTACAGATGATTGGCTACATTGAAAAATTAGGCCAATTGGGGTATGACCTGAACCTCGAGTTGAGCATTGATTTAGTGCTC
>JANKOD010000001.1:9011252-9021572 GCA_026284645.1 Erythroxylum acuminatum
GGTAAGCCTGTTGGCTTGGGTTAGTTCTGTTTTGCCTTTCTAATCATTGTTGTTGCGTGTTTCGTTTTGACGTTTATCTTAAAAAAAAATGTTACGGTCAATACCAATCCATGTAATCTTCTTCAATATATGCCATTCACTTATTTAATTTGCTTTAATATGTTTGTTTATTGTTTTAACTGTTTTTTTGGTTAAAAATGATAGGGACCGAATTGAAATAAAAAAATCAAGAATAACTGACCAAATGGCTAGCTATCACGCACGTCTTCTGCCTATATATAGGCAGGATATAAAGAGATTAAATCGTCTCGTTAGCAGAGAAAAAAATGAGAGTGAGTCAAAAAAGATACAAAATATTTTATATGTTTTGTGAGTCTAATTTTTCCTCTTGTAATTCTCCATTTTTTAGTAGTATAATTTTTCTATCATTTTCCGTAATTTTTACCCTAATTTAGAGATTTTTTACGTAAAATATGCGTGTCTATTTTATTTTCAATTTTTTAGTTTCCTTTTAACAGTAACCCTACTGTGTCCAAGTCCTAATTGTTAGAATACAATCCAATTTACAGGTTTAGAATTTAGACTATGATTCTTAATTTCAATGTCTTTTTAGGTTCTAATTTTTTTGGTTGTTGATCTGAATCAAACCTACTTACCTCTTGCTATGTTCTTCTTTCATACTGAGCAACAATTAATAATAAATTAGCATTAGAATTATTGGAATTACTATGGAAATAGAATTGTTGTTGCTTAGCTGGAGCAGTACAGTATCGTTTTTTTATACTAGTCTCTTCCTTACTGATTAGGTTGGTGTTTGAGTTGATCTCTTTTAGCTTTAGTATCAGGGAAACAAGAACAATTCATTTATACCTTTTTCCTTTTCTTGGGTTTCAGGACCTAACTGGTAACAAACTCGACAGATTGAATTTTGTTCAGTGTTTTGGGTTTCTTTACCGAAAATGAAGGAAGAACAGGGGTGAATAGAAACCTGCCTAACTTTTTTGTTCTATTCTAAACCCGTTTGGAATTAAAGCTGCCCAAGTAACAATTAAGGATCAGCTGGATCCCAGTTGGTCAAGGTAAGTTTTCTCTATAAGGCATTTGGTTCTGCCAGATTCTGACGGAACTGAACGTTGTCGTTTGGATCTATGAGTTGACTGCTTTCTGTAGTGACTTCGGCGTTGAAATCCCTGCAAAACAAAGAAGACACGTCGGGGGTTGTGTCCCGATTAGCCCCTCCGACGCTCAAGTCAGTCTTTTGGTGAAGGTGAGGCTGTTGAATACAGAGAAAGCTAGGTTATGATTGCGTACCTTTGTTACGGTAGAACTATACCTTATATATGGAGCAACAATTAGGTTTAGGTCTTTACGTGTGCATGGGAGTCTCTCGCATGCGGACGGGCTAAGGGGTGCCTGGATCGGGCCTGGGTTTGACATAGCCATTGGGTATGAGACTGATCTTTGAAGGATGGACCGATCAGCCCATGGGACATTATGACTGGGCTCGGGCCCTGCACGACCGACCCAACCAGCATTTATTTTTACTTGCTTTCTAATGCCCAATGCTAGTACTTTATAAAATAGTATGAGCTAAATTTCAAACCAAGATCCTTTTTTTTCCCCCTCTTCTCACATAATACCCTCGATTCGTTTTCTATTTATGAAGTAGACATGCATTGTTCATTCCATTCACTATGAACTTTTGATTATTGAATACAGTGTTTGAGGGATAACCTATGCTCCAGAAGCTATTACTTTTGGCACTGACAGGACGAAGCTAACTGTTTTTATTATTGTGCTGTTGTTTTCTCTACCATTACGGTTAAACCATCATAAAAGAATGCTGTTGGAAGCGTTGTAACATCAATTTCAAAGTCTAGCGCAATGTTTTCCTTGTTCTTAAACAATTTTCTGATCTGGATAACTTTATTACAGTTTGTAAATTGAATAGAATAATTTTAAAATTGCATTTTTTAATCTTGGGAAGACATAGTTTTAATCATTTTCTGTGTCTTCTAACTGTTTGTCGATGCCTATGCTATGGTTCTATTCAACTTACAAATGGCGAAAACAAGTGCCAGGTAGTTCTTATTTTCTCTGACGCCCAAAATCTTAGGGGCTTTGATGTTGAGTCCTGTGTGTTTTGTTCGGTTAATTTGAGATTAAGAGGTCTGCTTCGCATATTAGTTTCAGTTAATCATTCAGTTTCGTTTGCAATGTTACCGTACCCCAATCTTGATGGATAAAATTGCTGTGTTCTGAATCTTCGAGGCATTTAGTTTTCTTAAAAAAATTTTGTAAGCTCATATCTATTCAAGATTGTCAAGTTGCACAGACGTAATCGGTACTGTGAGTTTTGTCAGCCTAATGTGTTCATGTCATTTTGTAGGCATGTTGATTCAGAGTGCACCACAAAATCGTTATGCAGGAACTGCTGGGAGCCTGGCAATATGGACAAACATCGTCCAAATGAGGGCATCTACCACACCTCCGGAAAGCTGGACATCGTGCCAGGGACCGGAAAGCTCCACCAATGCCACCTGGTGATCTAAGGCTGTACAACAACTGCTATAAGGAGGGCCATATAGCGGCTTATTGTACAGAATAGAAGCATTGCCACATTTCCAAGGTGCAGGTTTGTCCATGTGTAGCTACTTTATTGCTTTGTCACTATTGATTATTCTTCTCATGATTTCTATCGTGGCTACGCACATTTGTTCTATTGAGGTTGAGGCCTGCAATATGCTTATCTATTTTGCTATTTTTGACTTAATTTTGCAAATTGAGGGAGGTTCATTTCATTTATCTCATTGTCCTTTCTTTAATATTTAGTTTGTTCATTTCATTACTTTGGTTAACTATTTGAAGTGAACTAACATATACGGTCGCCTTCTATATAAAAATGGACATGTTAATTCTTGAATAGAATAAAATTTAATAATATATTTTTTAACTTTAAATGACATAATTTGAATCGTTCTTTTTTCTTTCAATTATGTTTTGCCCATGTTATGGTTATAATTATACTCCTATGCTCTTAATTCCGTATGATATTTTATTAATACATACTATAAAGCAATTATATTATCACTGGAGGGATGTGCTTAACTTTTTGGATGTATATAGTGATTTATGTTCTTTCTTTTTAAACTTTTTCTAGCCAAAATGTTTTCTTGTTGATTCTGGTTTTTATTTATTTCTATATTAATTGTTCTTTTATTTCCTTCTTTTCTATTAGTTTCTATTTTTTTATTGTTCTCATGTGTCATGTACATTGGGAAAATTGTACAACTCAAATGTGGAAATAATAAAACTCTCAATATTTACAAATATACCAATCGTAAACTTGTAGTATCAAAAGTGTCGATATAGTTGAAGCTAAATGAACTTAACTTTGTTTAAGATGTTAGAATATGAATTAAATCAAAGTAATAACAAAATTAAAGCAATTTAAAATAAAAAAATTAAACAAATAATTAACTAACAATTGAGATACCATAATTATGTAAGGATGATCAAGTATGAAAGTGTATGATTTATTTCTTCGAAGTTTTGTTCACTTAATCATTGTTGATTTAATTAGGTGTTGATTCTAGATTTTTTTTAAAGGATTGATTACTCTCTCACAAGACTTAAATAAATTAATCTTGTTGGCGTCGTCCTTGACCTCCATCTTGGTCGACGGGTCGACCTGTGGGTATGCCGGTTCGACCCACCTGCAACTTCCTCTCCCGACCTCAGTTTTCGATGATTTTGGAGGCGTTTTCTTCCATTTTTCAAACTCTATGGATTTCCCATATCCATTTCAGTAAAAAGTGGTCCAAAATTAGAAAACATCACAACCATTTCGGCCATGGAAGAAAACACAAAATCTTTCAAAATCTCACCCAAAAAATCATGATTCTTTGTCTAAAACAAAGGTAAAAGGTAACAACAACAACCAACAATGGTTTCTCCACCTTCAATGCATCATTTCGAAGTCATTTTGTTAAAAAACCGATTTGAAAAAGAAGAGTTTATATAAAAAACAAGCCCTAAAATCAAATAACCAATCTCTGATACCAATTGTTATATTCATCAATGCATTCATCAACATCACTAAACCAAGATCTCATTTTATTTAGAGCATAACAACACCATGAGAAAGACATATCTCCAATGCTTAATATAGAGTCTTGGTGGATTCTCTCCATCTTTTACCACAACCTATCAAAACAACAAGAACACTTTGTGCAATAGAGAGCTAACGGTAGAAGACCTAATATCCTATCTTTCACAGCCAACACACCATATATACACAATCTCACCATATGATACATCTAATAACGTATTCTACCCTAAGGGGTAGAAACAGGATAATTGTGTCATTTCAAGGATATTATGAACTATAGTTTAAGGGGCCAACATATAGTTATTAGGGTACTACCACGTACCTCAAATGTAATTAGTACATTATTAACATCCCATTATGGTTATTAAACATACATTAGGCAATTCGATTAATGGTCATGCATATGGAATTAATGTTGTGATTATATTAGTTCACATATTTCTAACGGGTGTTGATGAGATTTTATTGATAGTTGCACACTAATCCATCAATCTTTTCTTTGTGTGCTGTTGGTACTCTAACGGACGTGCTATGATTTCTGACAAAGAGGTCCCCCTCTTTTGAGATAGTAACTCTCTAGTTTCAACTCATACGTTAAACCATCTACAGTGACCCTGCCACCAGATATTTCCACAGCACTTGTGCACTCCCCAACACTATTGTTGTCCTTGTTGTTGATTGCATGTGCACGCGTCCATCTATGGTTAGGTTCTTGGGCAGTAGGATATAGAATTGGAGGAGTATATGTTTGCAAGTGTATAGAGTTTGTTATTGAGTTTTATTTTTGGGCTATTGACAATATTCCTAAATCTTCCTCGCCCTAGAATCCTTTTCAGGAGTTTCACTCAAATTTTTGAAAGTTGGCAATGCTCTTTTTTTCCTTCACATATTTTCTTGTAGGTGATGCAGTGGAGTTTCCAAGATCTACAAACGAGCTCGCCTTTGCTTATAGCCACGCTACCCATATCCAGATTCATAGTGTATAAAGGCTTTGGTCATGGTATCTCTACCACTGTCTAGTTGTCTTAGCTTTCTTGCTACATGTGTTATGACTAATGCTTTTAATTCTTTAATTATTAAATGCCTCTTTACTCTGCTCGTTTGCAAGATTTGATTTGTATATGATTTCCTTGTGTACATCTTGTTGACCATTTGGGTATCTTCTTGATTCAGCTGGTCGGGTTTCTCTTCTTTTCTTCCTACTGTTATTATTATTCTTAGTATTCTTATTCATATTCATATTCTTATTATTCATATTCTTATTATTATTCTTCTTCTTATCATCATCATCATCATCATCCTCATCATCATCATCATCATCTTAATATTTGTCTTTTAAACTTGAAGAATTTTTTATTTTTAATTATTTTTTGAAGCTGTTATTATTATATTTTACTTTTTACTTTATTCTATTCTATTTATTTATTTTTATGTGTCTATTTATTTTTTAAACTCTTCATGTCACATTTATATGTGGGTCTATTGAAAACAACCTTTCTATACTATATAAGGGTAAGACTGCATACTATCAGACTTCCTCAGATATAAGATCTCATATCGGTTGAAGAGGAGAATGAAGTACGCCTTATAAGGGTATGGATATCTCTTCCTCATATAAGCGTTTTTTCAGGTGCAGAAAGAGCAAAACCGTGAAGGCTTTGGCCCGATGGACAACCCAAAGCGAACAATATTTATAGGCGGGTGGTCTAGGCTGTTACAAATGGTATAAGAGTCGGTTCCCGACCCGTTGTGCCACCAAGGACGCTTGGCCCTAAGGGGATGGATTGTAAAATCCGACGTCAGTTGGAGAGGAGAACGAAATACGCATTATAAGGGTACGAATAACTCTTTCCCATAGATGCATTTTTCTGGGTACAAAAAGAGCAAAACCGTGAGGGTCTTGGCCTGATGGGCAATTCAAAGCGAACAATACCTATAGGTGGGTAGTCTGGGTTGTTATACCAGACCTCGCATTGATGTGAGATTCAAGTGGGTGTTGATGATGATATGTGTATATATATTGAATACAATTTTGTTGTCAATGTGTATATATATATTTAAAAAAATTTAGTAGTCATATATGTGTCTATATAAAGGGTTGTTCCTAATATTTTATAGGCCTTGGATAAAGTAAAAAAATTTCCTATTTTTGCCTATTTTTGCATAAAGAATAAACATGAACAAAATATAAACCCTTTTTGTTGTTCTTTATGAGAAGATCAAGAATAGACCTTATTTTATTTTATTTTATTTTTTACAAGAATAAAAATGAACCATATTTTATCATTTATAAGGATGGGTCCTACGCGGGTGCTCGCCCAACCTTTGCCCACGGTCGGCCCTGTCTATATATAAGGAAAAATTTTGGTGACCATGATTATATATATATAGGAAAAAAATTTTGTTGCACGTGTTACATATACAGAAAAGAAAAGTTTGGTTGTCACGTATGTATATATAAAGGAAATTTTTTTATGGTCAGGTGTTATATATGTCTAGGAAAAAAGTTTGATTACTATGTGTGTGTATGTAAGTAGGAAAAAAGTTTTGGCTATCTTGTACATACAGGACAAAATTTTGGTTGTCACGTGTTTGAACATATAAAAAAAAATGGTGACCATGTTTCTATATATGTTAGAAAAATTATGTGACCATTTATGTATATCAATGTTGGAAAAAAACTTGTTGGCTATGTGTGTATATAAATATGAAAAATTTTGTTGGGGTGTGTGTACATAGAGGAAAAATTCAAAATTTTAGTGGCCATATGTATACATAAATATATGTAGGAAATAAGAAACAAATTTGGTGGTCATGTGTCTACATACATATGTGAAAAAAGTTAGATCCCCACAGAATAAAAGTTTGGAGCTATGAGTATATATATCTATTGGATTGTGTATATATATTAGAAAAAAGTTTGGTGAACTTGTTTATACATGTATTGGAAAAAAGCTTTTACAGCATAAGTGTATATATACAAAAAAAGAAGTTTGGTGACAATATGTGTACATATGTATATACACACACACAACAAAGAGTTGTCACCTTATATGCATATATACAAGAAAATTTTTTGATAGCCATGTGTATATATATATAAAAGAAAAGTTTGGTGGTCATGTATGTGTATATACATATACATATATATAATTGTGATCAAGTGTGTATATATAAAAGAAAAAAGTTTGATGACCAATATATATATATATATAAAATATGAAAGTTCAGTAGCTATATGTATATGCATACAGAAAAATTTTATTTTCCATTTGTGTGTAAATATCGGAACTAGATTTAGTGGCTATGTGTTTGTATATATTGGGAAAAAATTAAATATATATAAATATATAAGTTTTGGTGGGTATATTTATAATTATATATAACTGTGTGTATATATAAGAAAAAAATTTGATGCCTTGTCCAAATTATCAAGTGAGGAGTTGCTGACAATGATAGTATCCTACATTCATACAACATTGATGGAAAAAATCAGAAAAAAGGATAGGAGAATGATACAACCATTTGAGATCTATCTCATAAGAAAATTGGAAGCACACGAATTAAAATCAGGAACTTATGAGTGGAATGATAGTCTTTTAAGATGGAAGAGAATGCAAAGAGCAAAACTGCTAGCAAAAGTTCAACTATTCAAAAGGATCATCACCAGGTGATTAATATCAAGCTGTAAAGAAAGCTACATACAAGTCTGTATCATACTTGGACCAGTCACAAAAATCAGGAAAACGTTACAAGAGCAGGGCCATTAATTAGTAAGTTGCATGGAAACTACAATGTCATAAAATTTTTTAGTAAAAACCAACAAAATATTGTTGCAACATGTACAGAAATATAAGGCATTAGACTCTGAGATGGAAAATAAAGCAATTATCAAAAAATACGTACAATAATTGCCTGTATACGTACAATAATTTCCTTTCAGTAGCTTACGACCGGTTCTATCAACTATAAATATCGCATATTCAAATTCCATCTTCTCACTATCAAGTCTCAAACTTCATGCTAAATCTCTAGTTCTCAGAAGTTGTCCCAGATTAGCGAACAATTCTTCAGAATTTGATATTGACTGAAAGAAAACAATAAATAACAAAGAAAAGAAAATTTTCAAGGGAAACGAGTTTTGCAATCTGTTATGAAAAATCGAATAAGGTTAATTATTTCGCAAACTTTTCGCAAATTTTTTTGGCACCAATAAAATATAAAAACAAGCAAAATCGAAATAATAAAAACACCATAAATTTGGTAACGCAGTTCGACACACCTTGCTTACGTCTGCGGGGCCCTCATCTAGCTTAATCACTTTCACAGAAGTACAATAGTTTTACCCAAGGCTTTACTGAGCCGAAACCACTCAACCTTTGATACTACCACTCAATCTCACTTCCCATGAACGAATTTCACACCCAATAGTATGACCGCCTCGTATTAACCTCAACAGATGATTTTTCTCAACACTCTTTTGAAACAAGAACAGTAACTAAATCACTCAAGAAAATAATAAACAAGAATAGCTCAAGTATTTAATCAATTGAAAATTAAATAACAAAAATACTTGAGATAAACGAAGACTTCCCTATGAATTTATCTTCTTGAAATAATTCAACCGAACACTTTTTGCCATAGCTAATTCTTCCTTCATGAAACGAATTACCACAGGACAAAACGCAGCGCACAACCTTCTCTATATCATATCACGTGAGTCCCAGCTGACATAAATCCACATACCCCAAATTCCACCGTATATGAAAAGAAACTCAGCAAGTAATATTCAGCTCACAACAAAATATTATACGCAGTCCACCAAGGATGTTTCGACGATACACCTCCACTGCTTCCAAGTGAATCACGCAGACTGTGCAGAATCTCCAGAAGAATCCAAGACCAAAGAAATTTAGCATAAAAGAGAGGTTGCACAGCCCCACACTATCACACGTGACACACACTCCTTGAACAACCAATCAATAATTCCACTGCATATTTTAATTCCCATACACCAACAGTGATACACCAAAAGCTATATAGACATCTCAATTAATGCAATGTATTTCCCAAGAAGAAACTCACGCACGCCCTCAACCATATTGTGCAAGATAACTTCCTTTATCTTATATCTTAAAAATCATACATCCAAAACTAGACTTCTTTTCCACTCTATCATTATCCAACAACGACGTGATGCACTTATATTTCTATTCAAGATAGACTTCTTTCACATATGAACTATTATACAAAACCTCATTTGAATTTGAATTTTAAGATTTGCAATATCTTGATGATTTAATAATCAAAAATGCCAAAATTAAATAATAAGATATATAATAAATATCTTAACAATCTCCCCCTTTTAGGTATTTTGTCATAAATAAGAAACTCCCCCTTAAGCCAACATTGTCACAAATAAGAAACTCCCCCTTAAACCAATCCATCAAATTCTTCAAATTTTTCAAACATCTAAAGAAGCAATAATGAACAATCATCCAAATTTCTCCCCCTTGAGACAAAAAGATGCCAAAAACAAGACGAATAGTCACACATTTATCTTGAAATCTCCCCCTGACTGGAACATTCACCATAAATAATCTGATGTCTTCCTCTCGGGACAAAATAACATCAAAATGCATAATCAGAATAATCAACCATAGATGCAGCAGAAGAATTATATACACGCCAAGAAGAAAAATTACCACCATTCAAAACACTAAGAGATATGCCCGAAAGATAGAGAGATACCAGTGAGAGATCCATACCGATGAGAGAGTTGAGGAGTTTTCGATGGAGCCAAATAGAAGTCATAATGCAAACTACTAAAAAGATGGGACGACAATAGAAACATAAAACTAAAGAACAAAAAAAATCTTTTCTTTTCTTTGTTTTTTTCAAAAAAATACTTAAAAAATGTAAAGCACATTGTCCCTTTGCCCCTTGAAGAATCTCAAACCTGGTGTTTTTCTACGGCTCGAATGAAGATGTATAACTCAAGTAGCTTGTAAGTTCTTGATAATCAACCTCTTTTCTTTCTCTAGTTTTTCTTCTTTCGCTCACATCTCCAATAACATTTTCTGCTAGATGATTTATTCGAATTCGAGATGAAGAACCTCGATTCAAATCAGTTTTCATTGTTTTAGTTGGTTCATCATCCGAAGTAACTGAAAGTTCTTCAGTTTCTGCAGTTACTTCCTCAGCAGTAA
>JANKOD010000001.1:9029031-9039952 GCA_026284645.1 Erythroxylum acuminatum
CAATTAACAACTAACGTCAAGTAATGGTTGGCCAAACACAATACCAGCAAAATCAATTTCAAAACAGAGAAATCAAATCCAAAAATCCATACAAATAAATCAATCAAAATTTAGTCCATAAAAATAGCTAAAAACTTCAGCCCAACCTTGAAACTTTAGGGAAATTACTCACTCATGGTAGAATAAATACCACAAAAATTATGCTCGGCAGACAACATTAAGAGAAATTAAATAATAGAACAGAAATTGAATGAGTTTCAGATCTCCCTCTAATGTTGCGTCCCTGCGTGGAGCGTCATTCTTCAGCTGATGGTGCGTCAATTTATTTCTCCAGCCAAAATCGTTTTTCCTTACGAGGGTCTCATGTAGCTAGCTATTGGTGGGGCATGAAATTGGAGTTTTAATCATGAAGAGTGAAAAACTTGGTCTTGGAAAGAGTGGCCCCTTGAATGTGTAACGTGAGTGGTTGATTCCTCTTTGTAGCGCTAGAAGCTTGGAAAGAGTGTTGGTTTTTTGCTGCTCACGTCCTCCTTGAAGAGCTCCTTGAATTTTCATGAGTGGAGTGTTTTATTGGCCCAGTGAGTGGCTGATTGGTGGGTCTAATGATGAGTGAGTAATGGAGAGTTGGTTGTTGGTCTTGGAGATGTGCGTCCATGGCTTGAAGTCCCCCCTCCACGTAAATGACAGAGTTTTATGTTAATGGAGCAACGTGAGTGGAATGAACTTCTCTTGGTGGCTCCCACCTTTGTTGCTTTGTGCGTGAATCCAGTGTGTAGAGTAAGTCCAGATTTTGTTCTATGTGTGGTCCCCCTTAGATGAGCCTCCTCATGTGCATGAACGGATGAATATGGAGTGAGTCTTTGGAGTGAAATGCTGCAGTCCTTGTGGTCCCTCCCCTTGTTTTTATGCTGCCAAGGTCCCTTTCTAGTGGGTATCTTAGCATGCTTTTTGTTGATTTTTGGCTGCCTTAGCTCTCACAAGTCTTCCCCTTTAGGTGATCTTCTTTTTGTGTTGTATGTCGTTGAGTGAGAGCCTTTCTTCACACCAGCATGGGACGCATGATAGCTGTCTCTCTCCAACGTGATTTGTCATTTTCTTCTAATGGGTCAGCTGCGTCCACTTCTCTTCCTAGCTTCTCAATTTTCTCTCTTGGCTGTATACGACGTGCTTCTCCTCTTTATTACTTATCACGTTTGCTATCCTCCAAAACCCAGCTGGTGCAGGTCTTCGCATGCCTCTTCAATTTTCATGTGTGATTTTTGTGCTTCTTTTTCCTGTTGGCGTGGTGTTCTTTTGGTCCCTCAAGCTGCGTCGTTTTACCCTAGACTCTCCTTCCTCCATTTAATTATTATTGTAGTCTTTTTCAATTGAAAACAAGTGCATTTCCTACAAATTAAACAGGACAATTATAAATGCAAATTTAGGCGAAGCAAACAATTTAGCAGATAAAAAATATATATAACCCAATAATTAATCCAGAAATTAAGAGAAAATGCCATTAATTCTAATGATAAAAATGCATCCAACATATATACATGAGGCTATGATTGATGATGGGGTTTATGAATTTGATCAGTCTTATGAAAATAGAATTGAAGTGATTCTTATGTTTCTTTATTCGCTAAGATTGATCACATTAAAGGATTCTAGTTTTGACATTGTTTTGTCCTAAGGGAGAGGCATCATATTGTTTTTGGTGATTGTTTTATTCAGGGGGAGATTTTAAGGTATCTTCGTGACTATTAGTCTTGCTTTTTGACATCTTTTTATCTCAAGGGGAAGAAATTTAGATGATTAGATAATTGTTCATTATTGTTTCTTTGAATGTTTCTTGAACTTGAAGAATTTAATGGATGTTGGATTAAGGGGGTTTCTTTTCTCATGTGAATTATATGTCCAATTATTTCATTTAAGGGTAGTTTCCTATTTGTGACAAAAATGTCAAAAAGAGAAAAATTGTTAAGATATATGATATATATCTTATTATTTAATTTTGGCATTTTTGATAATTAGATCTCCAAGATAATGAAAGACTTCAAATTCAAATCAAGATAAGGTAGAAAATACAATAAGTTTGACTTGGATAAAGAACTAATCTTGTAAAGATGTGGATGTGCATCATATGAGCAAAAGGTAAGATGAATAAATAATTCTACTATGTAAAGACTTCTTGCATGATGTGAGTACCTTGTTTTTAGATGTGCCTACGGTGGTGGACAATCAAGGTTCTTTTTTATTAGTGTCGTAAATACATCATTGCCATATAGGAGATGACTGTCGTATAGGTTGGGTTAATGACTATCTTTGATTGATTTTCTTTATGCAATCTAAGTCTTTGTTCTTGTATATGGGGATGTTCTATTAATGTTCTCTTTGCTGATTGCCGAAAACGTGAAGGTGGTTTTCTTAGATATTATGTGTTTGTTCAGCAGCTGCATATTCTTTTGTTTTTGAAGAACCAACAGAGGGCTGTGTGATTGTTGATTTTGTGTGATTTTGGGAGTTGCGTTTTTCTCTATTTTGAATGTCTATTGAGAGCAATTGGGCAGCTAGTTTTTCTGGGTATTGCTAAACTTTTCTATTAAGAGATTACGTAATTTTGTGGTCGCCGTTTTGGTGTTAGTGTATGAAAATTTCAGAAGTTTTGTGACTTTGTAGATGTTGGTTTTGTTGTTGGTTTGGTTTGGAAAACTTCAGTAGTTGTTGTGGTTGTTATAGCTCTATTGGGTTAAATTCGGTGATGAAACGTTTGTTGATTTGAGACGTTTGGTAGCTGCTGTGTGTGAGATTTTTCAGTAACTATTCGAAGATTCATAGCAGATTTCTTGGTTGATAACTTCCCGTTCTTTCGTTGATGAAATGACATATTTAAGAGACTTGCTTTTCATCTCAAGTGTTTTCATTTATGTTGAATTTTGTTTAATCACTTCAGTTATTTATTTATTATTCTTTCGTTATAAGATTGTTGGGAAAAAATCCTCTGTTGAGGTTAGTACGAGGCGGTCGTATTATTAGGTGTGAAATTCTTTCATGGGTAGTGAGGACGAGGGATAATATCAAGGGTTGAGTGGTGTCGGCTCAGTAAAGCTTTATATAAAACTATTGTCTTTAGTGAAAGTATTAAGTTAGGTGAGGTCTCCGCAGAAGTAAGTAAGATGTGTCGAACTGCGCTAGCAAATATCGATGTTGATTTATATTTGTGCGTTTAATTTTTCTGATTTTTAATTGCACTAGAAACGACTGTGGCAAAACCTGAAAGTTTGCGAAACCTCTACTACACCCTTACGGTTCTTTCAATTTTTGTTATCATAAATCATTATAATTATGATCATATTTTGTAATTATATTTAAATCATTCTCAATTGTTAAAACTGTAATATAACTCATAATTTATCCTTTAAAATTTTCACAAGATTGATAACGGAGAAAAATAATTAGGAGAGAGAATTTGAATTTAAGAACAAATTGAAAAAGGAAAAATAATAAATCGGGTTACCATTCTTGAACAATAGAAGAAGATAGAATGCTCACTTCTAGCTAAGCAATCATTTTAGAGATGATGAATAAGACACTAATCCAAAGTAACGTACACATGAAGCTCTACAACACGGATTTAAGGAAACATTATGGAAGCACAGCCACAGGATTATGATGATAGGTTAATGGGGTACAAGGATTCGATGTATGGGCATGTGAGGTACATCTTCCAATCCTTGAATTCATAGCATCATGAGCAGTCAGCCTTAAATTTTGCAGCAGACTGACTGCTAATGATGTTATATCATTCCAAGACACTTCCTATGATCAAAGCCCCCCTCCTATGGTCGGAGCCCAGTAGTAAGCAACATTGTCACTTCCAACATGCTGAGTGCAAGACACAGGAACCAAGCACAGCCCTTTACTTGTCAAATCCCTGGGATTATCTTGGCTATCCTGTATATTAATATTGATATTTCAGTTTCATAACCAAACCAAGAAAATAAAGACTATTTTGTTTTTCTTTAAGGTGATGCGATTCCGGCCACCCATATGCTTTTCTTTACTCTGCAACTAGCCGTAATGATCTGGTAGTTCTAAATTCCTCAACTGAATGATGAGGATAATGATAATTGGAAAGAAAGAAATATATACAAGAACGCCAGATATATTAATGAAGTCAAATGAAGGAGAAAGTACTTTACAAGCTAATAAAGGTTCTTGCTTGCTATACAACAAAAAGAGTACAACTTGATTAGGAACTGCTTTTCTTTTGAGACTGATGTAATTGAAGAAAGCTAAATAAAAAAGAAAAGAAAGGGGTATAATTATTTGTCTTTTGATTCCCAAATGGCATTAATTAGACTCAAATTATAGCTTCAATTGAGTATCTTTCAGATAAAGGTGCATAAAGCTTGGAACCTTGTTCTTTTGCTGCTACTCTTTATGAATTATTAATATAATAGCTAATTGATGCTCTTTGTATACAAAGCCATTCGTGTAGATTGGTCTTCTGGGGGGTGATGGATCCAATAAAGCGTGGCCGACAAGGTACTTAAGGAAAGGAAAATATACATTTCCTTTCCCTATAACCTTATACAGGAATTCTCTTGCTTTTAATATCAAACACACCTGGCTTACTCTTAGTCTCTCACATCACATGTGCCTACTGAAGAGAAAGAGAGAGGATCTTGGTTTTGCATTGGGAAGTGATGTACTTACAGACTGATGGTTCCTCCTGTTTGCTGATGCACTGCCCAAGTAAGGGGAACTAAGAGCCTGCATTCAAGGAACCAAGCAAAAGCAAAAGCAAAGGAAAGATAATATATATATATATAAGGTATATTATTTTTATAACTTCCATAATTAAAAAAAAAAGCATTAGTAATTGAGCACTTTAACTGCATGCTTCTCATCACTGATTCTGAGTAGCTTGCAGCAGATAGAAGGGAGTATAAAATGTGGAAGAAACATCACCTCAATTTGACCCTGCAGGAATCTGATATACCCAATAGCTTCTGACAAGACAGAAGCTGTGTCAGTCTGCAAAAGAGAAAAAAATCATAGTTATCATCCTTATAAAAAAGAGCCAAAAAACCATGGTTAAAGGGGAAGAGGATGCTGATGCACCGATTGACTTCTGCAGAATCTACTCAGATAAACAAAATCTGCTCTATGGGTATTGTGTACAAATTAAAGTTGTAAATCTGTGAGTTTCAATGTATTACCTTTCCAAATGGGGACACTAGCTGGTGAAGGGCTGTGATTCTATCTCCTAGCTTCTCCTTCCTCACCTGGTTCAATATAATAACATGTAGAATTTAATAGATCGCACTAGCATTTTGTTGAAAATTATACCTTCTTTTTTTTGTACATATGAAACATAGCAGAAGAATCACACATGCTCTAAGTAGTAGACAATCAAAAACGACATTAACCGCCCACAGACACAGACAGGAAGTCAGTCAACACATACTTGAGAGGGAGGGAGAGAGAGAGAGAGAGAGAGAGAGAGAGAGAGAGAGAGGATATGTATTACTTTCAGAGGTGGTTGGCGTGAAGACGCCTGAACCCTAGCTTTCTTACACGCTCCACCAGTGGCTGTGTTATTACACTAGACCCAAAAAAAAAAAAACACAAACAAAAGAACAAAACAAAGAAAAAGATGAGAAAAACAGATTAAGATATGCTTTTGATATACGAAAATTCCTGCTTCAAACAAATTCTCATATTTAATCAGGAAAGATGGATTTTTTAATTGTGTCTTGGCGATAAAAACTGAATTAGTTTTTACATGTATGTATGCAGTTACATCTTTCAAGAATAAAAAGAAAAGTATGATTTTTTGTTTCTCGTTATTATATGTTCTTACGTCGGATGATTGATCTGGATGCTGATGTCTCCCATCGGCCTTGTTGCTGTAAGAAAAGTCAAGTATATTACTGCTTAAACTTGTTATGCATGACCTAGGGGAAGAGACTAGCATAGCTGCCGGTGACCATGCGGGCCTGCTATTGGGTGCTTGAAATTCTTCGTCTACCTGATCACTACACTGGGAAATCTCTTGATTTACATCAGCAACTACAGGATTCCTTGTAGTTTGATTCAAGATTTGGTCTTCCCAATTCTCCAACTTTTTAGAATGAATATGACTCGGGGCCAACCTAACTTCATCACCTGAAAAACCAACCCTAAAAACAAAATATTGGCAATGCCTAGGTGATCAAAACTGCGTTCCATAGAGGGATATCCTTGAAAGTAAAGTAGTTATAAAATTTGAGAGAAAGAAGATTGCACAAAATCATGCGAGTACATCCAGAGGGAAGCTTCAGCTTGTGTTACTTTGAGAAAATAAGTAAAATATGATTTGTATGCATCAAACAACCATGTCACAGAAGTACGGCATGCTAAAGTAATACTGAGATGTTGTTAATTAGAGGGAGGGAGGGGAGCGAGAGAGAGACAGGGAGAGAAAGACAGAGAGAGAGGGAGAGAGAGAAAGAGAGAGGTACATGAGCAGTTGACTCCACGACTGATGAGGAAGTTCTTGGTTGTCATCAGGCAAAGAGCTGAAGGGAAGTGAAGAAGATCCAAGTAAATATTGAGGAGGCAAGAGAGATGGAGATGAAGATAAAAAAGCAGAAGGCTGCTGTGATGGCGGATGCATGCTCCACCAGCTAGGGTTTCCTGCCATCATTAGTTTAGCTTTAGAACAATTACTGATGAGATGATCACAAATAGCAAGCTCTCTGTGAAAACAACACACTTCAGTTCATGCCTTCAAAAAGAAACAGCAAAAGAAAAACAAGAGGAAATAATTTTTTTTTCCTCCTTTTCCTTTCACTTTCTTTCTTCACTGTGTCATATTTCCTCGTTTATGCACCCAAACAAGGCTAAAGCATTAAGAGTCCTGCTTTGCTTTCTCAGATGAGGTTGAAGAAACTTTGAGACTGTGCTCTAAAAAACAGGAAAAAAAAAGAAAAACTTTGTTAGAGATGTGGGGTTGGCGAGCTTTGCATATGTTTCCTTCTCTTTTCCTTTTCTTTCATTTATTTAGTATTCTTTCTTATTCTCTGCTTTTGCTTTATTATAAAGTGGGGCTAGCAAAAGCTGTTGGAGGGGTATAATATATAGGACCTTATCAAACTATTGGCTGTACATGTATACGGTCTTATAAAGCTATAGCTTCCTTGATTTAGGGTAGGAGTAGGACACTGGTATCATTTTGGAGCTTAGTTTAGGATAGGATTAGGGTGTGTAGGCTGCTTGATATTGTCATTCCCTCTCTCACTTTTGGAGGGCAACAATTCCAATTGTCGAACAAACCAAATTTCTGAATCTAAATCACCCCACTTTGGCGTATTCTAATAAACCCGTTGTGCCTGCAGTGATCATCAACCAAAAATTATATACTCACCGTACTATTGCATGTACTATCTTCCTTTAATCTATTCTTTGTACACTTGTTGCACATGCTTACAGAGTAGAAAAGTATGGTACATATAATTAAGCAGGGATTACAGAAAGGAGGAACCCTAAGAAGAAGACATACAATTGGTCACTCCCTTTGATTGCGAGTGACTACAGTTCTTAGTTGAATGTACAGCAGAGAATTTATGATAAGAACAAAGGAAGGCAGAAAGGATCAATGGAGTTTGTCAATAATAATCTTGAACGTATAGGCATTACTTTCCTCGTTTCATTATCTGGAAATAGGTCTGAAAATCAATCGTTTGATTGAATGATATCTTACGGTACGTCCAACATTTATTCGATGAAAATGATGGTTATGCAGAATCCAAACATAGGATTAGAATGTAGCACAGCAACTTCAAGGAAAAGAAAATTCAGTACAGCACCATCTTTATATTATACCTATAGTTTCAAAGGCATTAGCTCCTTGTCTGGTCTTCCAAGACAAATCAATGCCTGTCTATTGGAATCAACATTATGATGTTACTTATGATTTTGGTTACTGAAAAATGGTTATGCGTGTATACTATAATACAGTAGCAAATAGAGGTGAGTTAAAAGCCAGCAGTCTCTGTGGTTGTAACTTGTAACCCACTTAAAAGAGTAGCTAAACAACCAGCTGCACTTAATTGCCGATTCCATGAGTTATAGGATCAGAATATTAAATACTGAAAATTTCTTAACTTTTCTTGTTCAGTTTTGTCTTCCATTCTGGGGATGAAAAGGAGGGCGAGAGAGTAGCTATTTGAAAGATTAAACATTATGCGTACAGAATTTCCTCATTAAGAAAATTTGAAGAAAGAATGTTTTTGAAGGATTGTTACATAAAACTTCTTAATTTGTATACGAAACAATCCAACATAGGAGGAAATTAATGGAGAAAATCGAAAAGCACCAGCTAAACAAGGTGTAGTTGTGTGTGGCTATGTAGGGGATGGCCTTTTGTTCTGGAAGGTTTGCTTTGACCGTCACCCTCAATCCTAAAGGGTCACCACTGAAACAAGAGGTACATGTTGATTAAGAAGTTGGGAAATATGCCCTTACACAATTCATTAGTTTCAGTGTTCACGTATAAACTATTTTACTAATCTCAGTGGCTATGGTTTTGAAATAAAGAATCAAAGATCCATGATCTTTCTTCTCCATTGAAAAGATGAGGAATAAAAAAAATCGACTGGAAGTGGAAAGCTGATTAGAAATCCCCTTTTAGGTTATTAGTCATCTACAACAAAAGACCTTCCTGGATTCTCTTTCAAGCTTCACTTTGGTTGTCGGAATGGCTTTCCAGGAAAATGTGATGCTTTTGAGAAAGCCACCAAATATCTCTTTGTCCTTTTCTATCTTATCAACATAATTAAACAAGTCTTAATTATATAAAACAAGCGGGAGCTGGAGAGGAATTATCACTAAATGCATCTTTTATTGGATGGAAAACCACGACTATCACAATTTTTTTTTTTTGGGTACAAACTATCACAAACTTTGTTGGACCATGTTGTCTAACATGAATTCATACATTGAGTTCCTCTTTTTCTCTCTTCTTTTACCTTTTGGCCTTTTGAAGGCAAAGACTTTTATGAATTTTTTTATCTTATTTGTTGGGAAAGCGGGGCGGAATCTAATTCTAATCGCATAGGAAAAATTACGAAATTTTTTCACAAATTGGTTTTCTGAAAATCAAGATCAATTTAATTCTATAAAAGGATTAACACATAAATCGTATTAAAGCGTGAATCTAAATCTAAATTCATATCTTATTTCGAAGCTTGATCACATTCTTATCATATCCCTCGAACAGTTTCCGAAATCGATCTGTCTCAACCACCGTAGTTGCACAAATGTTCAGCCTTTAATGGTATTTATATAATAAGTTGAGAGAATTCTGTAATACTTACAGAGAGGATTAGGTAAGAAATTCTAGCTCTATTAAATCTTAAGTCTATTTATAATAAGTTTTGGACATTTTAACAATTTAATTGAAATTAAATTCTAATTTCAAATAAACTTTGATTATAATTATCAATTACGCCCATATAAAATTCTCTATTGATATTTGTTTATTAATTATCTCAAATTTAATCATAAAGTTTCTCAAACTTTACATACAAGTCTAACTTGATTAAAATATCTTTAATTTCTTCAACTCATTCTTTATATGAGACTCATTGAGTTCCCAAATATGTTGACAATAATTATAAATTATAATTGTAATTCATAATTAGAATTAAATAAATTAAAACTCTTTTTAATTTATTTTTAGTTATCCAATTAAATAATTTATAATTGTAAATCAAGATTGACGTCCAGCAGTGCATCATGATCATCCAAATATAATTCATTCATTTCATCATACTATTTTAAGTTCAGTCATATTAGTTCTCCGCTATTAGCTATCAATTCAAATAATGACATTCATAAATTATTTACAAATTATTATTCCATCTTAGCCAAGGATTTTCTAAATCAATACTATTGGAGAACAACGGAACATTTTTCCTAATTACTTTAAGATGATGATTTCCCATTTTAATCACACAACTACCTTCATATAGTTCGTGCTACATTTAATGACTACTGATTGATCGACCCATGATTAAATACGTCCATATCAATTCCTATACAAGATAACTTTGGAGATCTCAAGTTAAATGATCACTTATACAATCATCACAATGAGAAATCTATAAACATACAAGTAATGTTTATTCTCATATTGGGTCTGTTCAATGAACTTTTTCTTTAACAAGCACCCACATGTTAGTTTAAATATTTTTATACTTTAGCCTATGGGACCGACTACTTCCTTTATAAGGAAAAACATATCATGTGCTAGTCTTGTTAGGCCTTGTCCTATTTGTTTAAATTGTTTGAATTGTTTAATTGGTTATTTGTGTTTGAATTTGTGGTTTGAAAATTTTTAGAATTTGTTTTGATTAGAATTTGAAAGAAAGATGGAATTTAAGTTAGATTTAAGTGTTAGGTGGGTTAGTATTAATGAGGTGTATTAAATGAGTTAGAATTAGAAGTTAGTTAGCTTAGAACCAAATAGGAAAGAGTTAGTTGGAAGAGTTAGGAAGCAACTAAGGGCATAGTTGGAAGAGCCCATTAAATGAAGGGCAAAATGGGAAGTTCAAGAGAGGAAATAAAAGAGAATTAGTAGAGAAGAAGAAGGAGAGGTCGTGGGAGCTAGGAAAGAAGGAGAGAAGTCGTAGAAGAAGAAGAGAGAAGAAGAAAAGAAGAGAAAAAGAAAGGAGAAATCTAAGGAAAAAGGTGGGATTTTTGTGGATGCAAAGAGGAATCAAGCTTCTAGGTAAGTTCTTTCATCTTTCTTTTGATTTGGTGAAGAAATGGGTTAGGTTTTGTGTTGAAGAAAAGTTTAGAGAGAGAGAGCTTGATGAGGAAGAAGATGAATAGTGAAAATGGTAGGGTTTTTGGGATTTTTAACTAGGTTTGGACTTTTTAACTAAGATGA
>JANKOD010000001.1:9051445-9069530 GCA_026284645.1 Erythroxylum acuminatum
AAATATGAGATATTTAATAAATAAGGATCAATATGAGATATTGATTCTTATATGGGCATAATTGGTATTTAATTAGAATTATTTGTAATTCTAATTAAAGTTTAATTGAAATTAATATTTAATTTTAATTAAATTACTAAAACGTCCTTAGCTTATTATAAATAGGCTTAAGTTCTATGTAGTTAGCACTTCATGCTTAACTCTCTCTTAGAATTCTCTCAACTCATTCTGTGGATATCGTTAGAGGCCGGACATTTGTGCGGCTACGGTGGTTGGGAAGGATCGGTTTCAAAAACGGTTCGAGGGATACGATAAGACAAAGATCAAGCTTTAGAATAAGGTACGAATTAAATTCCGCTTTATTATGATTCGTGTTAATCACTTTATAGAATTAAATAGATCTTGGTTTTCGGGAAATCAAAAATCACGAAAAAATTTCGTGATTATTCCGCTGCAGTCGGATCAGATCTTGACCCGGTTTCTCAATAATTGATGTCAAATAGCAACAGTTACGGGGTGGAGGTTGTGAGAAACCTAAGATGCGTTTGGATTTCCCATATTCATGCTGATCACCATACAGGATTAGCCAGGATACTTGCTTTTGGGAGTGACTTGTTAAAGGGCACTATCCACGAACCCATTTCTTGTTATAGGACCTACGCAGCTCAAGAGATTTCTAGATGCATATCAAAGACTCGAAGATCTACGTTCATTATTAACTGATTGTAGGAGCACTACTGAAGCCTCATGGCGTGCCTTCAAGGACAGTGATGAATCAGAATCAAATGAGGATTGCTCATCTCCAGGAAATCCAAATTCTATGGATGATTCCAATAAACCTATACTAAATATTGAATCAACTTTGTTAACAGGAGGAAGTCGAATACAGAGTTATTTCAAGATACCAGGCAGTTCGATTGACACAGCATGACTTTTCCACTTCCCAAGAAAGTGCCTGCCCAAGCCGGCTTGGAGACTCTAATCAGCCTTCCTGTTGCTCACTGCCCTCAGGCATTTGGCATTGCCTTGAAAGCATCTGAGAGAACCAACAGTGTAGGGAAAGTGATACCTGGGTGGAACATTGTGTACTCAGGTGACACTAGGCCCTGCCTAGAACTGGTGGAAGCATCTCGTGGAGCAACTACACCTATATATGAGGCAACTATCATACTCGATCACTGTTCATTTGGCTCAGCATCTAATGTAAACTCATTCTTGATGATAGTGACCAGCGGAAAAGAGGCCAATATGGCTGTGATTGACCTATTGATTGTCTCGTAGGCAACTTTTGAGGATGACTTGGTGGAGGAAGCAATAGCCAGAAACCATAGCACCACAAAGGAAGCCATAGAAGTGGGAGATGGAGAAAACATGAACTGTTGAATGTATTTTCCAATTGATAGTCCATCTTTCCAAGCACCTTGTAAGGACCATAAAATAGGGGGACGGATTCTCTGTCCCTACCCATGCTCATTGAATCTCACTCATTTATTTGTGCGAGTCCCACATAAATAGATGACTGAGATTTAATGGGACAGGGTAAGGGACAGAGGATCCTGACAGATAAAATAGGGCTTGATAATTGATAATGTCTCTTCTGTACACTATGCTGGCGATGTGGTTAAAATCCCTAATGAAGACATTTTGATACACCTCCTAGATTATTTTTCACGACTGTCACATGCTAAGTATTAGACAATCAAATCCTGCTTTCAGGCTAGTTTATATGATTGTTGTAGTAACTTCACAACACGTTCAATCTTAATAAAAAAGGTTCATATTTGTAGGACTATATTCCTTTACTGAAGATGTTTTGAACAAGTTCTTTCCATCCTTCGAGGCCAAGATACTCAAAACTTGAGATGTCAAATTTATTCTTTTAATCTATAACTGGTCCACAATAAAGCTTCCTGATTCAAGTGTATTGCCGCAATCTTCATTAAGGTTTAGAGGTGTAATAATTTCAAAAAACGTTTATATGTTTTCCTGTGCCGCATGTTTGCACGCTCATGTATCAGCAGGCTGTGATTCCATTGATTGATCTTGAAGGATCAAAGATTTGTACAATGAACAAGGTTATAAACATCCTTGCTAATAAGTTTAGCAACATTTAGGTTGCTTAGCGTAGGGAAAAGGATGTGTTGTACCTAATTCCTTTTCTTTTCAAATCAATTGTCACTATATACACCGTAAGCTGCTCAAGTCACAACAGCAAAGATATTAGCCCCCATTTATTGTTTACAAGCTACTAGTGTTGTTCCACAAATGATGGGCATTACATGTATCATAACGAAGGAATAAATTGGCTATGGCATTCTAGAGAGCGTTTCTGGACCAAGCTTCCATCTTCTGTGTTCTCTTAAGTTGTTTTACAACATCCAACCGCTCCGAAGAGTATGGAGAAGGGATCTAATCATAACAGATGAAAATGTGAAGTAATAAACATTAGGTATATTGATAAATGAGCCTTACAGTAGGAAGAAGCATACCAAGAACGGAGCATGTTTCTGGATAGCTGCTAGAATGGCTGCATGGCCCACAGCAGACAACTAATGGCAGAGATGAAAGAGATTTAATCAGCTATTCCACCAATTGTTTGAACAGAGAATTTGAGTCAGTTGTTTGATTCGAAGTCCTGATGCTTATTCCTTTACATTAGCACATTCATAGACAACAATTTATTCATAACACGTGCAAGCAAGTGCATGATTATTAGATTATGCGTCCACGTAAAAACTGAAGCTCACTAGAAACTTGCAGAGGCTCCTCCATTAACTGTGAGTCTATAACCGTTAACTAAATGTCAAATTTATCATTGTACGAGGAAAAAATAAAATAAAATAACTGTTCTTTAGGCTCATTTGTTTTTAATCGAAGTCTTGTATATGGTGGTTAACCAGTTTATTGTCTTCAACCATCTTAAGTCCTGGATTACGTAACCCAAAGAGAAAAATGACAAGGTTAGTAAGTCCTTACAGGGAGTATCATCACAATAGTAACTGGAATAAGGGTAGCAATGTCAGTTAGTAGTCTCTTCAACTTAGTCCTTTCCCTGGCTGAGGTTTTGTTGCCACGCAATGGCCTTAAGAGTAGCTCCACAGCATCCATGATATCTACAATGAGCAATTGAGTTCCCATCCATAGATCCTTTGAGAAAAATCCACCTTTAAGTGTTAAAACTTTAACAAATAAAAATTGTCACATAGCTCTGTCACTGTCAAGAAATGTGTTTGTTCGACTTACAGCACTTGTTGATACAACTTTGAGGCCATATTTCCTAATTAAACTCTCAGGAAGAAAATTTGATCTGGTGCTGGTAGATAAGGCCTCTGCTAAATCTATTGTTTCTGTCTCAGCAGAGCTGCTGTCCTGAGGTAAACATGGACAAAAACGAAAAATAATAACACATGCATCTTAGTGAAAACAGAAGCAAAATATGTGTTCATCTCAGCATCTGCACAAATAAACCTTAACGCAAGATGCTACATGATTCTCACTCTTAAGAATGAATCATATTCCCCAGTGATGGGTAAAGGTCCATGGTATTTGCTCTTGTATTTCAGATGCAACATTAATGTTGGAAGGTAAAGAATAGTCTTGTCTACAGTCCAAGAACAACTCAGGACCTCCATCATTATGGAATATGATTCATGAATATATTCCTCACTAATGTTACCTATAATGAATTCACTATTAATCATTGTGGCACACAAAAAGTGTACTTTTCTTTCCTTGCATTTTTCTTGCCCTAGCATGCTGTTTCACTTCTTAAATGCATTCATAAGAAAAGATTAAAAGCAGCGAATATTGCCATATCTTGTTTGACAATAGCATCATTGCACTGAAGTTCTAAGTTCAGACTCAAAATGTGTCAACAAAACTTTGGAACTTAACCATCCATTGTTCCAAATCTATTTATGAGCTGCTTTCATTTCTGTTTTTCATATTTGGCTTATACTTCATTTCTGTTTTTATCTCACAACTCTAAGTTTCAAGAGTTTGATACTACAAGTTTCATAGCACCATTTTTGTCTTCTAGAAACTTTATCACCACTCACTCAACGATTGCACCATATTGTCGTGATAGTGGTTGGTTTTAGTCGTACATGTTCACAGCACATTATAAGGACCATGAAAGTTGCTAGATCTAGTGGTCAAACCTTTCTTAGCTCAGAGCACCATTGAGTTTTAGTTTTTAGGCGTTCCTGTAAAGCCAACTCATTTGATCTTTTTTGAGTTTCCAGTGCCACAAACAACTTGTTGCTACAATTAGTTCCTACAGATAACGCTTGGCCAAAGACACCTGTTTCTGCAATCCTGTGTGGTTCATGCATTTAAAGTGCAATAGAAGGATAATTATTGTAAACATCAGTAAGGTAGCTCATAGCTGAATGTATCATATAGCTGCGTTTCATTTAATAAGAAACTTACCATGATCTACAATCATAAACTGAAAAGTATTCGTCCATACATGTAGTCAACAGACTCTGGCTGTTGAAAGAATCATCATTTAAAACTCATTAGGCGATTGTAGAACATAAAAATGTTTCAAGTTCGACCAAAACAACTTACGAAAATTGAAATGTGGTCTGCTAACCTGCACAGCAGGAATCTTAACAATTCTGCATCTAAAGTCTGTTGGGTTGAACGGCTAAAATGAGCAAAGCCAGAGAAAACATCATAACAGACAGTTAATACTTTAGACAGTATCATCTCTTTCTCTGCCTGGATTGCATGTTGCTTGGATCTTTTTCTTTCTTGATTGCTCAGAGAAGAATATGAAGCATAAAAATCAAGCCATCCAATTTCATTGATCACTATCTGCAAAGTAAGCTTGTACATTAGATGCTTTGATTGTTTGCATTTCCAGTGAAACCATTATATGAACTTGCCTCCATGAAAGATTGGTATGCTGATACAGAAGCAAGCTCATGGTATATGAAAATGCTACCACACTCCAGGTAACTGCAGGCATGATATTTTGATCTCGCACAAATTTGCAGGTTGAGAACAAGAATTTGTGAAACCAGTAAAATTTTCAAGTTACCTTAGGAAGTCCCAAACTGGTTCATCAAGATCCTTAATATTCATCCTTGACAAGAATAATCTGGTTTTTCTTCCTAGATATGCAAAAAGTCCAAGGGTAGCTATGCTATCTGCATCATCCTGTAAATATTTGGCACAATGGCCCAACTTTCAGATGTTTAAGTGGTAAAATTCCACTGATTAATCCCTCACTCAGTAAAAACAACCAGAGGTTTCAGATACTAAATACTGAAATTGTTGATTCAGGAAATTTATTAAGTGCATACATTTTTTAATGTACGTATAATGCATCTACTGTAAATTGGTTTTCTCGAACAGAAAGGGAATAGAAACAAACAAGAATTGACCTTCTGTTGAAAGGTCTTTGAGCTTGTAATCTCTATTTCTCTACGGAAAGCTGCTGAGAGTTTTTGCTGAGCCAACCCAATCCAAAACTCTAATTCTTCAATCTTTTCACAAGGAAGAACCTTTGCACCAAAATGATATAGGAAGTTCAGTTCAAATCCTGCTTCACTTGCCAATTGGTGCAGTTTGTCCACAGCTACAAGATTGTACGATAGATCCATGAGAGCTATGTGGATATCTTCACATGAAAGGGCCAATGAGGCACATGATATTCTTTGAGAACCCAGTTTCCCAGCAGCAGCACAGCAGCTTATTGCTATGACAATTCCTGCAACACCACTGAATATGCATGCCATCAGGCTGTGTTAAAGGCTCAAGAACTGTCACAACAGGATTAAGCTTCAAGCAGAGAATTGTTCAAACCAACCTTCCAGCATACTCAATAGACCACTTGCTCAGCAAGGGAGTGAAAAAACCTTCTACACGAGGTAACTCCACAACTCTAAACCATTGTACCAATTCTGGGTGCTTCAACTTCAACTGGCTTTCAATTGACTCACGCAGCAAATCTACTCTTGGAGTTAAGCTGTACAAAATGGTGGAGAAAAAAGAGTGGATAGCTGATATGCTGATCATCAATATTTTCACTAAAGTAAGTGGTTGTGAAATGATACTTCATGTCAAAGACAAAGACAAGCTAAGCATCATTTACTGGTTTCTGTAAAATGATGCCCAACCACTTGAATGGCAGGTGCTTTAAAATCTTAACGTAGAACTATGACTACTGATGTGAAATCGACTTATCAAAGCAATCACTTACATTTTTCTAGCTGGAGACAGGTTGTTTTGACGGTCATGAGAAAGCAGGATCTCAACTTCAATTGCAGTCCTCAACATGGCCATAACAGCCACCTGAATAGCAATTGGAACTAATTACTCTTGTTTCCATTTTGAACGTTCTCTACAAATTCAAAAACAATGTTGCACATCTTTAAATTTGTATAGTTGAAGTGAAAATTGTTCATGGTAAAAACCTTCTGAGCAGAAACATGTGAATGATGCACCACATGCAATAATGAAAAGAGAAAACCAACAATAACACAATAATCTAAGTCATAAGAAAAATCTCTAAAGTTTTTCTTGTTATGGGGATCATGCACTTGTAATGTTTTCACAATCTTGATACCTGATATGCAATTCTCTTGTGCCATTCGTGAACATCCTTCCCGTTCCATGCCATTGCAAGCTCCGTACCACTTCCTGACAATTCAAGAGACTTTATTGAAAGGGAAAAGCTAGAAGCAGCTTCATGCAATACCCATACAAGACAATGGATACGATTAAACTCCATCTCCTCATTATGGGTTCTACTGACAACTGTCCCATCTTGACTGCCAGTTTGCTCGGAAGATGCTGCTGGTGATAATGCTCTTAAAGAAACTCGATATGAAGAACTGTCATGTGGCAACAAATGTCCAACTGCAACACTATTCTTTGAACACAAAGAATTTCCAATTTCTATGCCAGTTACTTTTGATAAGATGGGTGCATCAGCCTTGGCCCTTCTTTTGCTTTCTGATCCAAAACACTTTCTGTGACGTCAAAACGTCTATAAATCAAGGTTGAAACGTTCTAGAACCCAAATTACAGGAAATATGTGAATATGAGAAGCAAATAGTAACTAAGGACCCTTAGTTTTCTAATCTTCAGAAGTTCAATTCTGTGAGCAAGCAGGATAAGAAATAATGATACACCCTAATCATACAAGGGCATAAATGATCTCTGTACAGATAGTGAAGGATAATAGAAAATGTTTGCCAAAGATCTTCAATTTTGGCGACATTTAACTATCTTAGCTGTTTAGAAATAAGAGACTCGGAAAGAATAAATGAACATTCAGAGATCGTGATTTAAGTTCTGGATCAAATACAAATAACATTCAACAAGAGAAACTCCATAAAAGATGCACTCTTCAAATGAATTGCAGGAGTAAGCTTTCCAATGAGTCCTATGAAAACAGATCCCAAATGTATAACAACAGAACAACAAATCCAATGAGTCCTAAGGCATACAAATGGACACCGACGTGTGTGTACGTGTCCGTGAGTAAGCGTGACAAAGGAAGCAGAGCGCTTACGAGAAGTAGAGTGACTTGTGGAGCTGCAAGGACAAATGGGAAGCCATGAAAGAAGAGAGAAGAGAAAGGGAAACAAAATGTGAAGACATTAAATAAGTTTTATAGGAAAACATCGCCTTGGGAGAAGAGTAAGAGGAGGTTTTTGTAGTTATTCAGGATAATGCCTTGGGCTCTTAGTTGTTTCCTCGGGTGTATCTCCCGCCAGCCAAAGCATTTGAACCGTTGAGAATGTGGAGATTTATGACGTTTTCTGCCTTAGACCCCCTTGTCTCTTACCAGAAAACAATGTTCTGACATGTCGTAGAGGCACTGGCTCTGGTCTGGTCTGGTCTCTGTGTATTGATATGTTGAAACATGGGATTTTTCGCTATCTCCGTGGTATGTCAATGTCGCGGAGGCTTTGAATTTACCTAGGACCACCCAGCGACTTTTAGGAATTGTCTTGGAAGCATTGTTTGTCACAATTAAAAGGTCCAATCTTTACTGTCCATATTTGCTAATTCTGGTTTATAAATTCCAAGATATTGATCAGCTCTTCACTTTGTTGGTCCTGGGACTGGTCTTGAGTTCATCATTCAAGAAGGGACTTGCAATTTCATTCACTACAAAACCTCACATCTTCACTAATCCCATTTGTGTGCAAATGTTAGACGCATTAGCTTTGAAAAAGGGCTCCAATCTCTGCTCCTGATAACACTAAATCTCCCCGTACAAATATCAGAAGAGATGCAGGTATATCTTGAATAACGTTACATGAAGACAACAAAACCGCCGTCGAGGTACCCACTTGTTTCGATTGAATTAATAATAAATGTAAACTAACTAGTGGAACAAGTGAACTATGGGCTTTCTGGATAACATCATAGAAGAGACGCGTTCCAACGCAAACTAAACAAGAAGTTTGGTTCCTTGCAACTTCTTTTTTTTTTTTAATATCATCTTATCCCAAAAATTGTAATAAAAAGAAAAGTTGGTACTTATGCTTGATATTCTGATTACACTAGAAAACTGATGCACTATACATACACCTTCAAACCATAAGATGAAAAGATCCCACACGAACTTGCAAAGTAATGTCATCACGAAACATGGAGGACTAATCCAGTTTCCAACTCTCATTTTCACATTACACAAAGAATGTAAATAAAGGTACAAGAGGAAAAATAAGCTTTCGTATGATTGTAAAGAAGCATCTGTAATGCACCAAATAGGATGAAGAATATACATTCTGATCACTTGACCACATGCTGAGACACGAATCTGTTACTCAAGTAGTAACTCAAGGTGACTAAACTATCACCCGAGACTTGAAACTTACTATGGAATGATGAAAACCTGTATATGTTGAAGTTAGTTTCAAATTTGTTGCCGGACCTCTTTCTAACTCATAATTTCTGCCTTGCCTCACAGCTATATTGTCGTCTTTTGTACTTGTGACTTTGCATAAGATTAATCAGTGTTGAAATCAGGGATAAGCTATACACGTTGTCAGCTTGGAGATGTTAGCCTACATGGACGTGGATGCTGAATTACGACGACAATTGAATCACTTGAGCTATTCTTACAGAATGGAGACGTAGACTGCACAATCAAATAGTTCAGTAGATAAGCCCACGTCGAGTACAGATGACCACTATTCAACTAAGGGAATTGAGCTTGCATGGAGCAATTTATGGGAGATAACAGTTAATTGATGTCGGTCAGAGTGTTGACTTACCACTCCAATTTGCCACTGTCGACAATTAAAACCTTTGAAAGTTGCAGCATCCATTTCCTGTAGCAGATGAATTGATTTCTTTAGAAAGAAAGAAGATGTTCTATCACTCTTGTCTGGAAGCTAAATTGCCCCTTTTTATGACATGGTGTAGGCCCTGGTTCGGACCTCATTCTACCAAGTAGGACTTTCAATAAGTTATAGAATAAGCAATGTCTAGCAAGAAATTTGAGAATGACAGGTAAGAAGTCAACATCTTATCAATCTCTGGTGTGATAGAAAGAGCGAAAACCGCCGCTCTAAGGGTTGCTATAACTGATCATCAATGACTTGCAATGGAACATGCAAACTAGTCCGGCAGTCAGTAGCTCAAGGATACAACTATCTCAAAAAGGAAATATTTCATAGAAAATGTCAAATATGACATTTTATGATATGCAATAACAGCTTACAATGCTGTAGATAGGAGGCACTATGACCTCTCGTTCAGATTTCACAGTTGGCATCATAGAAAACCAGGGTGCCAAATCTTGTGACCTGAATGTCCACCTGTTAAAGAGAAACATATTCAAATACAAAGATTATCTTGTTATTTAACTTACATTCGGCTATTAGAACAATTTAAAAAAGTACAAATGTACTTCATAAGGAATTCATACATACCCTATATACACAAAGATGCAGAACTGTGCCCATTCTCTGATTAATAGGCGTAACCAGTAATTGTCAGCAAAGTTATCCACATTGATGTATATCTGAAAACCAATAGCTTTGCTGTCTCAAGCCTAACTGTTTCATTTATTATGCACATATTTCACATCCAAAGTATGCATGAAAAGTAATAGATACCACAGCTTCTGCCATGGCTACAATTTGCATTGCACCCTGAAATTTCCTACACAATGAAAGAAACAAAGTATTCAAAGTTAACATCATATTCGTGTCAACTTCCAATTCATCAGTAATAGTGACAAAACTCTACCAAAACATGATAAATTAAAAATCTTGAATATAATAGAGTCCATACTTGAACATAGTGTACTTTGTTAACACAGCATCATGCATCATTTGCACATCCTCATCCTCTATAAAAGTTAATTGTTCACGTAACACTTGCAGATTCTGAGATATCTGGTGGAAAATCAGACAGAATGAAATCAAATAATTCAGCAACAGAAGTACCTGCATGAGAAAACTTGACAAATGAGTGAAGCGAATGGTGATTCATTAAAATTGGGAAAGAGTAGCTGTCCCTGCCTAATTAACAGAAAATCCAATCAATTATCTTTAAACTCACAGAGAAATATGGTACAGAAGCCTTGTAACCCACGAGAGTCAAGTAAAAGATACTGCCAATTGCAGCTGTAGTACGACGCTCAGAAACTGAAAGGCGCTCACACATGATGCAGTAACCATGGGAGATAAGGATGAAGGACACAAATGATGCTGTTTGAAACAGCACTCCAGTAACATATACCCCAAATGACATCCAAAGAGAGCAAATCTGGCGATAAAAGCATGAATACCTGCAACAGCAATGTTTCAAACTATTAGAGAAGGCTTGATCAGATGAGATAAAATAATAGAAATAGATAAACAGATTCAAAGACACAGATGATGAGATGGCACTTAAAATGGTTTACATCATCAATCACAGTGACGGAAAAAAAAAGCAGTTTGTTATATGAAGCAATAAAACACTACATCGGCTCTCAAATGTGACAACAACACCAAACATGCCATAATAAAACTTGATATCATTTAGCCATTTAAGATCGGTATGGAAATCCTTTACTCCTAAACATATCTCTGCTCCTCAAAGACTTCTACCAGCAAAATGGCCGATAGAGAAATTATAACAAATTAGCTAATGCAGATGATGTTGGCAGACGCTTATTTGCATTGACTACTCTTTCTAGTGGTCTTACAGTGTGTCAAACTGAGTACATGCACTAATGTCTGATAAATTCACTCCATGGATGATAGATGTAGATTGGTACTTCTTATACATGTTGATGTTATGAATCATGAGTGAATCGATGACCTAAGAAAAGTAGCATCACAAAGATGCCATATTCATTATAATTGTAATGTTTACTATCTCTGTCTCTTCCCTTCCTTCATAATTCAAGAACAAAGTACACGGATCATACCAGAAGAGGAATGACAATGTGAGTTGCAAAGCTTTAATCAAAGGCACAGATGCCAGTGTCCACTGCAAATTGTTCGTCTGCTCTAGTGTAATCATAAACACAATAAAAAACAAATGTATAATTGCTTCCAGAAAATATGTTATGGAATAAGGTAAAATTACATTAAGAAATAAATAAAAAAAAGTCAATGGAATAGTAAGTATGAACAAACGTCATAGAAAGGCCAAGATCAAAATAAACATGAAAGATCAAACTAGTAACGAATAATAACTTTCTTTTTAAGGACAACAAATGAAGTAGAAGATATCAAGAGTCTTGAAGTATCAATTTCCACAGATTTACTCTTCCAATAAAATATCTGTATAATTTATCTTCACAAAATTGAAAAAGTTTCTTTTTTTTTTATGACAGCTTTTCTCAGCAGAATTAAGAAAGAAAAGATTACAGGGATAACCATTGCCGAAACCCACAAAAAATAACTTAAACCATTCATATTTCTTTCACTTTCCCTCAAAATCAAACTCCCCCATCCTATCAATCACCAAGTGATCAGAGACACCGTGCTAATTAGTAAGAAAAGAAACAATTCAAAAGTTAACATCTCTTCCTAGCGTTATACGCAAAATGTACATAACAATCAACCCAGAAAATGAGATCAGCCAAAAATCCAGAACCCAAAAAAGTGAATCAACATCCATCAATTCCTCAAGCATTTAGATACATAATATAACCTGAAAGTGGCGGTTTTTATAGGTGTTGAAGGTCCAGGAACAAGCCGAGATCAACCAAATTGAGAGTAAAACGAGGTACACCAAAGGCAGAGGGCGATAGGAGTCGTCAAGTCCGACACTTTCCGATGACCCCATTTTCAGGAAACGCAAAACAGCTGAAGTTAAGAGGATTAAAGCCTGCAACTTTGAGCTTTGCCTTGGTTGAGTTTGAGATTTTTGGAGGTGTGGGTTTCGAGCGTGTCCTGGGTCGTTAATATATATGTATCACACATGCAGAAACCGGGTATTACGTGTCTGTTTCCGTTTTTCCCTTCTTTAATAACTAAATCGTGAATACTATTTTTTATTAACACCGTACATGTAAAGAAAATGGGGCATATTTCAGGGAGGAGGAGGGAAATGAAGTTGGTGAGAATAAGTGTATGATTGTGTAGTCCCCCGTCATTCAACAAAACCACTCCTTCGTCGTTGCCCATCCTCACCTTTCTAGTCCTTACCAGTAGACCAAAGTTTGGAGGATCTACCCAAATCATCCCAAGATAGCATTTTAAATTTACTTGTATGGATATCTCCAAAACTCACAGACACATTCATTTTTATAGATCAAGAACGTGAAGGGTACTTCCATATATGTCCTATTGTATCATTACGCTTCTATACATATCTGAAGCAGTAAATTATTGTGCGTGTGTGTGTGTGGCTCTGTCACAAAAGAAGGAACAGTTTAGGGTGTTTATTTGAAGCAATGCACGATCCAACAACCATGCAAGGTTTAGGCAACTGATTTTGACCTTCTTTGGAGGCGTTCAATTGGGAAAGAAGCCGAAGCCGCATTTTCTATATCAAAAGAATGTACATTAGGTGAACAAACTCATATGATGATAAATTAGCTCCTTGCAATAAGGATCATTCATGTTTTGGTTATGCCTTGTTACAACCACTATTGGAAAAAGATGTAAAGCCAATATCTTTGTGGTACAACTTTTGAATAAATAATTGCAATTTTTTGCAGTTTAAAATTTGAACTTCTTAACTTATTTCTAACATTATTTTAGAAAGTTTTTAGCTTGTTGAACTTTCTGAGCTGTAGCTTGATTAATTAATCAAGCACATGAGTATGACTAATTCTTTGTTAAATGTTTCTTTTTTCCTTTCTTCCCTCGGAAATTATGATTTCATCAAATTCATTACTTGAGAAGTTATTCTAGTGTGTAGATGGACTAGACTAGAGTTATCTTTGAAACATAGCATGCCTACCAGTACCATGGTTAGATACATATGAGTGGATGCATGCCTTCGCATGAGCTTATTACAGCAGCAACTAACCCCATCCCAAACCGCAAATCTTTTAGTCATTTTTTTCTCCAATTCCTAAATGTTCAACTTTCACATAATATGAAAAATGAGAAGGGGTTGTTTATTCCCATATCACAAAGTGAGTTAGGTCATTGTGGACTTTATATAGTTCCAAGTGCATCCCTTCACTACAATAAAGTTGATTTTTTGCTACGAAGAAAAATGTAGCTAAATCTCTAAAAAACTTTGCTTATAGTTTTTAGCTACATTCATATTTTATCGCACAAAACGTCGCCATATTTCCGTGGCCGAAAATTATATGTGACGTTTTCATAATTCGTAGCTAATAATTTTTGGCTACTTTTTTTGTAGCTAAATATTATTAGCTACGTTTTCAAAATCGTAATTAAATTTTTTTATCTAAATTTTTGAAAACGTAGCTAAATATTTTTAGTTACATTTTATATAACGTAGTCAAATGTTATTTGCTATGTTTTACACAACGTAGTGATAGGCTCCACAAGTGTACGGGTTTAGTTGCAGCAATTAAGTGTCGATCCACAAGGACTAGGTCAAAGTACTAAATTTATACCTCCTAAATTTGCTAAGCAATCAAATATGAAAATTCGGTTGTTAAAGAAATATCAATGCACGATTAACAGAATTTGAACTAATATTCTAGGAATTCATCTCAACAAAGAAATTATGTAATCCTTATGAAATAAAATACTGATCCAAGTACATTAACTCACTATTATCAATTAGTTCTTTCGAAGAAATTAACATGTTGATTCCAATTTTTAAACCAGTTTCCTAGGCCAAAAATCAAATTCAACCCAATGAACGCAGTGGTTAATCTCATGTACTCCTAATCAAGAATTCTATTTCTAGATGTTCTTTCAATTAGGTCTAATCTAGCAATTCAGATATTAAGCATCACTTTTCAGTACTTAGTTTAACATCCATCATTATTCAATAAAAAACCCTAAATTAGAATGGTCAAATCAACATTAGACAAAATTACTTTGCTGAAATCAAGCCAACATTGAATTTAAAAATAAAGACATAAGGTTTAATACATAAATCCCAAGTTGGAACAAACATCCTAGAATAAGAGAATTTAAAGATTCATGACTGAATTCATCCTAAAAGTAAAAAACTATAAACATGAACATTGAGGATAAAATAAAAAATGGAAAGAGGAAGAAAAAGGAACTTTAATTGCTTCTTGAATCTTGATCTCTCAATCCCCAAGCTTTTCTTCTTCTTTGATTGTTCTTTTCTGTTCCTCTCCTTCTTCAATCTCACCCCCCTATTTCTCCCGGAATAGAATCATCAATCGGGCAGTCTTCACTGGGAACAGTAATTCTAGACAGATGATCGGCTACCACATTCTCAGTACCAGCTTTATCCTTCATTTCTATGTCAAATTCTTGCAATAATAAAACCCATCGGATAAGACGTGGCTTGGAGTCCTTCTTCTTCAACAGATACCGAATAGCTGCGTGATCTGTAAAGACAACAACTTTAGAATTAATTAGGTAAAACCTAAACTTTTCAAGAGCAAAAATAATAGTTAAAAATTCTTTTTCTGTGGTGGCATAGTTGATTTGAGCCTCATCCAGAGTACGACTAGCGTAGTAGATGGCATAAGGCTTGTTGTCTTTTCTTTGTCCCAAAACAGCTCCCAAAGCGTAATCACTTGCATCGCACATCACTTCAAATGGAAGATTTCAATTAGGTGCTTGCATAATTGGAGTTGAAACTAAAGCATCTTTCAACCTGTAGTAAGCACTCAAACAATTCTCATTAAATTCAAAAGGAACATCCTTGACAAGTAAACGTGTTAGAGGTTTTGCTATTTTTGAAAAATCTTTGATGAATCGTCAGTAAA
The DNA here is from genome assembly GCA_026284645.1 of Erythroxylum acuminatum. NCBI lineage: Eukaryota > Viridiplantae > Streptophyta > Magnoliopsida > Malpighiales > Erythroxylaceae > Erythroxylum > Erythroxylum acuminatum. Next base: position 9,066,762 of record JANKOD010000001.1, read on the forward strand.
AACCAACATGTCCAAAAAAACTTCTCACACCTTTGACGGAAGTAGGTGGGGGCAATTTTTCAATTACTTCCACTTTTGCTCTGTCAATTTCAATACCTTTACTGAAAACCAAATGACCTAGTACAATCCCCTCTTAGACCATAAAATGGAACTTCTCCCAATTCAAAACTAAATTAGCTTCTTCACATTTTTCCAACACTTTTGACAAATTTTTCAAACAATCATCAAATGACAAGCCATAAATAGAGAAATCGTCCATAAACACTTCCATTATGTTTTTAATGAAATCAGAAAATATGGCCATCATACAACGTTGGAAAGTAGCAAGAGCATTACAAAGACCAAAAAGTATTCTCCTAGAGGCAAAAGAACCATGTGGGCATGTAAAAGTGGTTTTGTCCTGATCTTGTGGGTGAATGGGAATCTGGAAGAAACCCGAATACCCGTCAAGATAACAAAAATGAAAATTTCTAGCAAGTCTTTCTAACATCTGGTCAATGAAGGGAAGGGGAAAATGATCTTTCCTAGTTACAGAATTCAACTTACGGTAATCGATACACATCCTCCACTCGGTAACAGTCCTAGTTGGAATGAGTTCATTCTTTTCATTTGTTACTATCTTCATCCCTACTTTTTTAGGAACTACATGAACTGGACTAATCCACTTACTATCCGAGATAGGATAAATTATTCTAGCCTTAAGCAATTTCAAAATTTCCTTTTTGACCACTTCTTGCATACAAGGATTTAATCGCCTTTGATGTTCAATTGTGGGCCTATGGTCGTCTTCCATTAAGATTCGATGCATACACACAGAAGGATGAATTCCTTTAAGATCATCTAAAGAATATCCTATGGCCTTTCTATGGTTTCTTAAAACGCTAACAAGTTTTTTAGTATCGACAACATCCAAGTTAGCATTCACAGCCACAGGATACGTAGAATTGGGGCCCAGAAATTCATACTTTAAATTGGAAGGAAGAGGTTTGAGTTCTACCTCAAGTGCTTTCACTCTAGTTTTTTGATCCATTTCTAGAACTTCAAATTGCTCCTCTTTAGCCTTGTAAGTTGCAGGGAGATTTGCTAAAGCTTTAGCAATCATGGCCACTTTTGGAATCTCATCACTCGGTGTTCCATTAGTAATTAAACAATGCTCAAGAAAATCTTCTAAATGTTGAATAGACAAATGAGTTTTGAAAATAGAATCAATGATGTCAATTCTACAACAATCATCAAACAAGCTCGAAAATTTAGTAGCTTTTGAAAGATCAAACTGAACACAATCCTCACCAATCTCAAAGGATAATTTGCCATTTTTCACATCTATTTGACATCCTGCGGTAGCCAAAAATGGCCTTCCAAGTATGATTAGGGTGCGGGTGTCTTCTTCCATTTCCAAAATAACAAAATCAACAGGCACATATAAATTACCTACTTTAATAGGCACGTCCTCCAATACACCAACATAATATTTAACAGATCGATCTGCTAATTGCAAGGCGACAGTAGTTGGTGTCAATTCCCCTAAATCAAGCTTTCTACACAAAGATAATGGCATTAAACTCACACTTAACCCTAAATCACACAAAGCACGTTCAATTATAACTTTACCAATTTGGCAAGGAATTGAAAAACTACCAGGATCTTTAAGTTTTGGAGGAAGTTTGTTTTGAATGGCAGCACTACACTCAACAGGCAAGGCAACAGTTTCATGCTCTTCTAACTTTCTTTTATTTGATAAGATTTCTTTTAGAAACTTAGCATAAGAAGGCATATGAGAAAGTGCATCGGTGAAAGGAATGTTAATGTACAACTTTTTAAGCACTTCTAAGAATTTCCCAAATTGAGCATCTAGCTTAGCCTTGGCCATTATATAAGGAAAAGGAATTGGTGGAGTGTATGGTTTTGGAGGTGGTTGTTTTGGTTCCTCAGAAAGATCAGCATCCTCACTTTCATTATCTTTCTCAACTTCTATCCTTTTTCCCTTTTCATGAGTTTCAACTATCCTCTCTTTTGCAACCTCATTCCTAGGATCATAGGGTCCTGCTAATTGTTTTCTAGGTGGCAATGTCATAGCTTTACAATGTTCCCTAGGATTGGTTTCAGGTGACTAGGTAATTTACCTAGTGGTGGAGGTGATGAACTAGCCTGATTTTGTCGGACCCCGTTTCCGGAGCCCGACGGGCCCGAGACATGAGCCTGACTGAAACCCATTCCCGAGATCGGAGCCTTGCTGAAACCCTAAACCTGACATATACTGCTAAACCACATTGGTGGTGAGCGTACACTGGTCTAACCCCAATACTGAAATCTGCTCTCAAGAATTCCTAAAAATAACTTTCCCATCACATGTCCGTTAAACGGACATGAACTGAGCTTGGAGACCATTTTACCCGAGAGTGTCCGTTAAATGGACATGTGTGTCCGTTTAACGGACGGACACTGGACAAATGGTCCAATTCCACCCGAACCTGTTCGTTAAACGGACAGACGTGTCCGTCCAACGGACACGAGGTGGCTAATGAGTACTATTTCACCCGAATCTGTCCGTTAAACGGACAGGCGTGTCCGTCTAACGGACATGAAGCGGCTAAAGGGTACCGTTTCACTCGAGGCTGTCCGTTAAACAGACATGCGTGTCCGCCTAACGGACATGAAGTGGTTAAGGGGTACTATTTCACCCGAGACTGTTCGTTAAACGGACAGGCGTGTCCGTCTAACGGACAGGGGGATTTTCAAAAGTCCCCATGCCACTTCCAAGCCTGATCA
>JANKOD010000001.1:9082866-9093635 GCA_026284645.1 Erythroxylum acuminatum
AATGACAACTTGCAGTATCAATGTTACTCGGATTCAATGTCAATTTGTGACAAATCTACTGTCAAATTGTATAAAGTATGGCTCACCGCAAGGGGCTAATTTAAGCACAAAATCATAAACTAAGAGCCAAAAAGTACATTAAAAACCATGAAAGTGTAGCCAATTTATATGATCAATTTGGGTTCAATCAATTTGTCACCAATTTAACTATGCCAAATGTCACTCAATTTTAGGCTTAATTATCCAAATTTTTCATGTATCAATTTATCCTACCACTTGGCATTTATCCTAGTCCCAATGTACCTCAAATTCACTAAAAATTTTGAAATAATACTAATGGTCTCCAAATAAATTTTTAACGCAAATAACTCACAATTCACATTTTAATCACAATTATAAATCAATTATACCCGGAAAATGTCAATAAATGCATTTACAATCATATTTTTGTGCAAAAAAGTGCATGTCATATTTAACTAAAGCATGATGTGCACTTCCTAATTTCTCAGTACTTTCTCATAAATCACAATTCTAGCCTTAACATGGGTAACGGGATGTAACAACTTGCATGTTAGGGGATGTCTCTAATTTTATATTTGGTTATTCTGCCCAAAGGTGTTAGTCTTACATAACATTTTGAGATATGCATAAAGGCATTAGATGGAGGAAAGATGTTGCTCAAGTGATCTATTCGCCCAAAGGTGGTAGACACGAGTGACCTCCTCAACCATGTATGCAGAGTGTATGCTAAGGGGCTACTTTAGAGATGGTTTAGCTCAAAAACTTGATTTCTGAGTTTTCTGTGGTTGATTTAGTGACTAGACCCATTCGGTTGTATAATGGTAATCTTCTTGCTATGTTGTTTAATAACAACAAAACATATCACAGGGTCTTAGCATTTAAAGGTCAATTATTTGACCATAAATGTGTTAATGCGAAAAGGTGACATTAAAGTTTGGAGCATTTAAAAAATAAGGAAATGTTAGTCAATCCTTTAACTAAAGGACTTTGCCCACTTGTGTTTGTGACACAAGTATATAGTATGGGTATTTTGACGTCCTTAGACACTGTTAGTTAGGGTAACGTTATGTTTGCTCCATGTAAATTTGTACAGTTTGATGTATTATGATAGTATGATGGTTCGTCGATAAAGATGATCATTGTTTATCCTTAGTAATACATGTTATCATATATTGTCATAATACGTATGAAAGCCTTAAGATTTGTGTCATCTTAAGAATTTAAAGGTCATTGGGCATATATACAGATTAACCTTGAGCCTACGTCATTAAGACACATACAGTTTTATACGGATATTCATAAAGTTTGACATGACATAAGGGGATATAAGTTTTTAATCCCATAAAGGTCTCTAATGTAGTTTACCATTCAGTTGGAGAACATAAAGGTTTTCTCTAATGTAGTTTAGTATTTGGTGAGAGGAAACAAGTTTTCTCTAATGCTGTTTAGCATTCGGTGAGAGAAAACAAGATTTCTCTAATGTAGTTTTGCATATGCGGTTTAGCATAAAGTTGGAGAAATCGAGACCTACAAACGAAGATGATATAATTTAGATCATAAAGGTATTTTCTTAGTTTGCCACACTCCATTTGCCCATTCATGTTAGTGAGGTATTAGGTATACGTGATTGTATTGGATCTATGTCACACATGACTCATGTATTTGATACTTTTTGGTATCAAAAGCCTTGCAGGATGAAATGATAAACTTTCGTTATCTTTGGATCAAATGTTCTGTTTTTAAACTTAGTCGACTAATTCAGTAGCATGGCTTAATCAAGTTTTTAAACTAGAGTCAAAACTGCAATTAATGCTTATCCAAGGGAGAGAATGTTGGACAATTTTGTAATTTCTCATAAAGTTGGACAATTATTAATTACATTTTTCAGTTTTTTAATAACTTATCGGTTAAGTTACATAATTTGATTCAGATAAATATAATAAAGTGATTCAATAAATGATCTAAATCAATAGGTAGAAGTCCGTATGAAAAATAGATCCCGATCAGTGTGGACTGGACCTATATCGAGCCTGTGATATGGAAGCTCGATATGGAAGCTATATATAAAAGTTAAGGTCTCCTGCAGTTACTCATATATCAAGTATAAGCATAAAGATTCTCTAACCTATTAAGAGAGCTTATGTTTTGGGAAAACCGTAGAAAGACCTTACTCGCATCCCGGAGAGCAGTTCCCGTGAAGGCAGTGGTAGATTCACGCTCGTTTCGGCTTCAGAAAGCTCGTTTGAAGTTATGGAGACCGAAATCAGGTATTTTCCGCATTTCTTCGTTTCTTGCCCTTTCACATTCAATACAATATATGAAGTATTCATGTTCGTGCAATAAAGAGGGCAAGGAAAGGAACAATGAAAGTCTTATATGTCTACAGACCATTATAATTATTTGAAGAGAGAGCCTCTTGTAATAATAATGGTCTGTAGACATATAAGACTTTCATTGTCCGTTACGTATTACAAGAGGCTCTCTCTTCAAATAATAATAATGGTCTGTAGACATATAAGACTTTCATTGTTCCTTTCCTTGCCCTCTTTAACGCATGAACATGAATACTTCATTCTTAATTTCTTGTTATATTAGGACCAAGCTTTTGGAAACTGACAAAAGGTCATTACGATGTCACCAGAAGAACACTATGGAAGTATCGGTATTGCACATGGAGTACAGCTTGATATGAAACAAGCTGTGCTGTACTCTACCTATTTCTCGTGAATGGAAGATATATCCACAGCATTATGATCATTACGATTCTCCCATAGTGCACCACTTAGAGAACAGAGAGATGACGATCATACCAGTAATTTCTAGACTAAGAATTACGTCAATATGTAATAATAGAAAAAGCCATCTTCACTTTTGTTAATTGATTATATCTTTCTTTTCACGTAGTTTGTTATTTCGTTTTTTCTTTTGTAGAAGAAATTAAGGCATGATGGTTTGCTGAGTCTGGTCAAGAGTGTTGAATTTACTGGTTGCTGTATGGTGATGAATCACATCTAATAGTGCTCTGGTAGCTCGCGTACCACAAATCAAATTGTGGTATGACTCGATGAAAACTGCAATTTAGAATTTGATTTATTCCTCTGGCCAATTATACCCTGTGTTACATTTCATAAGAATATAAAATGTGTGACATGCATGCTTCTACTTCTATGTTTAAAGAAAAGCTCGATCTTTGAACAAAGTACTTTCCGCTGCTTTAGATTCTATAATGCATATTGGTATACTGAAAACGAGTAAAACTTAGACTCGAAATTACTTGTAAAAGCAATGGTCAATTCACCAAGTTTGGTGGAGTGGCTCGTGTAATAAAAAATGCTGTCCGTAAGCCTTAACAGGCAATGAAGATGGTAAGAAACAAAATCTACTTTCCATAAATTTTTTCAGACAAAATATTAGAAACGACAACGCCAATGTCGTTGATAGAATTAGGCATTGAGCCCATCCACCCCGGAGCTTTAAGCGGAGACATAGTCATAAGAACCGACTTAATCTCGTTATCCGTAATCTGCCGTTGAAGCCTCTCAACAGCAAGGTAACGCAAATCTAGTTACCGTGAGAACGGTCCAAAGCTGATGATTGAGGACATGTTCTTTTTCTCACCTACCATCCGGTCGCTCATAAAATAAATGCAACCCTCGTCCCGTAACCTGGAGTTCATTTTTTTAAAAATTAATTTATTTTATTGTCAATTTTCTTTGTGAAGTGAATCACCAACCCCATTCATGAAGAGGTTAAACACGTGTGACCATCCTATGGTCTGCAAACTTTGGGCTGATAGTGACACCTATGACCTTGGTAGGTGGGGACTAGAATAGCCATGCGATGGTCACAGTTTAGGAATCTAGATCTTCTGTCCAATATTACTCTATCTTATTCTGTCTCATAGAATCTTAGCTATTTATTTTACGGGACTCATGCGGAACCTACATAAATAAATGACTGAGATTTATTAGACATAATAAGACACCATAATATTAGACAGAGGATCTGGACTCACAGTTTAGACCCAAAACTAGCAATTTCTTCTTCAATTTTCTGGTGTGCTGGTATACAATAAAAAATAATTATATCACTTCAGTTGTCAATTAATTTCATGACTTATTAGGAAGAATTGAAGTATTATATTTTTTAGGGACCCGGAAAGTCATATAAGGAAGCTAACAGAAAAGGCTTCTATTCTATGGGTTGATGTCTTGTATATTTGTAGCAGAAGAAGGCAATCCATTTTGAGAACGTACAATGGGGCTAGACTTTGAAACTTAAAATAGAACACTAAAAAGATGATATTAGGATTCTTGATTGATTAGCAGCAACTGGTGATGAATAGACAACGTAAGGAATATTACGAAAAAACAGTTAACGGATATATAAACAAAAGTCCGTAAGTGACAAACACAGGCAGAGAGAAAAGGATACGTGGATAAAGCAGAAGAAAAGAGGGTGATTTAATTAAACGCTTCTTGCTTGGTGCAATAGCAACGAGACACCCATTCTCCATCGGGGTCCCTGATTCCACTCTGACCCTACCCCACCCATTCACTTCTTCTTCGTCTTCTTGTCTCTTTCTTCTTTCTTCTTTTCTCATGTCTGATTTCTTTTATTTTTTAATTTAACTCTCAAGTAACATATTTCTTCATGTTTATAACTTAATAGTTTCTAAAATTATTCATAAAACGACATTAGCCAAAATTTTCAATATATATACACATTGTTTCTTTTTATTTTTACAAAAAAAATTTGTACTTTTTCTCAAGTCTCTCTCTCCCTCACACACACACTGAGCAAGGTTTTGTCATTGGGAAATAATGGTAGGTTAAGTGTCACTCTTAGGAGCGTGTTCTAAGCCTTTAACCTTTCCCTACAAAAACCCTCTCATTATTCTACTCCTTTTCATCTTATCCCCACCTCCCCTAAGCCCCTCTCTCTCCCTCTCTCTCTCTCATATTGTGCAAACCATATTTTGTTTTGGCTTTTATGAGTAAAGCATTCTTACTATAACCGTACCTCTTTAACAATGTGTGAAGAAAGCACCAGCAACTCATCGTCATCTTCTTCTGCATCTTCAACACCCCGTTCAAGCACCACCAACCAGTCTAAGAAGCTTAAAACTCGAAACCCAGAAGGTGACACTTCGTGCAAGACAGCTCGAGATTGTAGCAAACTCCCGGCTTACAGAGGTGTGAGAATGAGAAGTTGGGGCAAATGGGTATCTGAAATTCGCGAGCCTCGCAAAAAATCACGTATATGGCTCGGGACATTCACGACACCTGAAATGGCGGCGCGTGCACATGACGTGGCGGCTCTGAGCATTAAAGGCGAGTCCGCAATCCTCAACTTCCCCGAACTCGTGGAACTCTTGCCGCGACCCTTGTCTTCAACGCCACGCGACGTTCAAAAAGCCGCCGCCAAAGCCGCGGCCATGGTAGAGTTGGACAGCTCGTTATCAGAGTCCTCTTCATCGCCGTCATCGTTATCGCATTTGTCTGTTTCCGAGGTTGGAGAGTCCCAGGAGCTGACTGCAATAGTGGAGTTACCTAACATAGAAGGGAATTTTGACTTGTCGGAATCAGGGAGCGAGTTCATGTTGGTTGACTCGGTTGATGGATGGGTATACCCACCGTTGCTAGAGTTGGGTGGAGAGTTCTCAGATGAGTTTCTGGGAACGGAATGTTTGATGACATCAGGTGGATTTGGAGCTTCAGTTTGGGACTAATTAGGCAAAATTTGAAGTTTACAATGATTCTAGGATGCAGGGGAAGACATGTTTGGACTTTGGAGGTGCTCTTGCTGACTATAATTGTCAGTTTATTTTTCCTATTTCTTTTGAATTATTAGTAAATGTGGGGTCATTAGTCTTGTTCTTTTTTGTGGAAGTAAAAATAATGTAATTAACTTATACGTCAAAGTTCTTTTTGTATATACGAATGTAATAAATTGTTGTAATTAAGGGAAAAATATATAAGAAATCAATATGTTCCTTAATTTTTGCTTCTTTTACTACATTAAAAGACTAATGTATTAGTCAAGACCAAATATCGTCGCTAACTAAATGTTTTCTTTAGTAGATACGTCAGTTTGAATGATATTTACGGTACGAGGGTCAACATCTTGATTTTGTATTTCTTTCTGTTACCTAAACTCTTAAAGGGAAAAAGAAGGCGACATGATGGTCTAATTTGTAAGCTATGAGTTGTTAATAAGGAACATTTCATTTTGTCGACCTTAGCACTACTGTTTCTGGTAATAGATATTGAGTGGATAAGAATCCTATGATGTAGATAAAATGAAAAAAGAAAAGAAAGAGATTATTTCTTTTTAAGGTAAGATTTACTTTGAGCCAATTGTGGAAACTGATTGTTAGCAACTGATGTTTTATATATCCACAGGCCAGAATTAAAGATTTTACAAGTGAAGTGAGTTGGGTTAACTCATTCGGCTGGTTTGCTATACAAATGGGGATTGGACAACCGCATGAATCACAAGCACCTCATCACGGGGTTATAATTTATGTTGTCTTTATTTGGACATCAGAGGGCTTGCATGATTGTCATCAAATTGGTGACCCCACACAAAAAAAAAAGTATGCTTCATTTGGTAAGTGTTTATGCCAACTTATCTTCAAATATTCCTTATAAGTAAGATATGAATAAAGTTAAAGAGACGCCTTTAGGGACTAATTCAAAAAATAAGAAGATTTGTGTATTTATATTCATTTTTACAAACTTTAGGTAATGCATTCTCAATACATTAACAATTAAAAAGAGAATAACCGTTGATCCTATGGTTATGATAATAATGACAACACACGGGAAGTCATAAAAGAAGGTTCTACGGAGAATTTGCACCCTTGGCTGTTGTGTATACTCACTCTCCTTAGGCGTATTTTGTGGCAAAACCATGTTTATGATTTGTTTAATACAATTTCGAACAAGTAAGATGGTGAAGATGAGAATAGATCCATATATTTAAAAAGGAAAAAGAAAGTTGATCTGGTCTTTTTCTTTGCTTTGCTAGCTATTCGGTGCATGGATGACCTACAGTAATTAATTATATTATATGTGCAGCTCTACTAATGCCAAAGTTTGGGAAGATAATGAATGAATGGATAGTGATGGACACTGTATCTCTATCTCTCCCTAAGTGGTGATTGTGATATATGAGAGCGAGCATTTTCAAAATGTACCGTTGGGAGAGCTTTTGGAGTTTCTACGACATACGCACAAGGATCCGTTGTATTAGTGTTCTGTCTTCTTGTTCATTCATCTGGCTTGACATGGGACTCCAGTTGGTAGCTATAAGCGACAAGATTTGATTTAAAATAAAAAATAAAAAAGTACAAATTTTCATTTATAATGTCATGGTAATTTTCTGTTTCCTTTTGTTAAATACTGATGCTAAGCTCCAAGCTGTTACTTGAGGTCATTCAAATTATAATATATAATTGGTTCAATACAGACTATTCAATAATATTCTTGGTACACGAACAAACAACAAAAATCTTGCTGAGACACTACATCAGAGAAGGGTTTTCACAACGAAATATAATTGTCGCAAAAAGTATTTAGCGACAGAAAAAATCATCGAATAAATGGTCACAAAAATCTGATAGCAAAAAAATTATGTACAACGTTTTAAAGGAATCGTTGTCTAAAAGATTTTGTTGCAATCATCTCTTCATCGCTAATAGGAAGACGTGAGCGATAAAATAAACATACGCAAGAGGGGGGTGAATTGTGCGTAAAATTTTTTTTTCGCAAGTTCTTTCAATTTGTATAATAAGCAGATCCTAGTTAATGAATAAAAACAATAGAAGCCTTTCAAACGATAAAGCTTTTTAAACGACAGGAGCTTGTTAAGCAATATGAGCCTTTTGTGGGATAGGACCCTATATGAGCCTTTTATAGGACAAAACCTTACTTAAACGAAAGGAGCCTAATGAATGATAAATCCTTATTAAAACAATTAAAAATAGAAGGCTTCTGTTAAAACTAAAAGAACCTCTTGCAAGTTGTAAACAGAAGGAGCCTCTTATAAAAGTGAAGCAGCCTCTTGCTAAAAAGAACACACTCCCAATATAATTCGGAAATTTAAAAGAGAGAGAGAGAGAAGAAAGATGCAGTTGATTTATACTGTTCCGGCAAGCCTACGTCTAATCCTCAGGTATCTAACTTGAGTATTTCACTATAACAATCTGAGTATTAAATTTAATGAGTCTCTCCAAGCTCACAAGTACATATATTTCAAGGTTCTCTAACCTTCCACACTCGAAGTGTGGAACAAGCTTCTAAATACTCAAAGAAAAATAAAATGTAAAATAAAAAATAAGTTCTCAAATAACAATTTCTCTCTTGATAGAGTGATTTCACTTTCTAAGAAACAATAAGAATGATATGACTCTCAAGAAGATAGCCATTGCTCAATTGTTTCAAAAGTTTATATATGCTTGTTGCTTCACAAGTGAATTTATTCCACTAGCCGTTGCTTAATCTTAATTCTGAGTTGACTTTGGATTTTCAATATCATCTCTGTTGGAGAAAAAATTCTGAAGCTAATTGTTCGAAAAGATAAGATCCTCCAGAATATTAGTAAGGAAATTTTACTAAGAGGGTTCCTGCAAGAAATAAAGTAATTTTCCTATGATTTTATTTTCTTTAAAAATTATAGTTATCTCTACAAGGAAATAAATCCAATTTGAACTCTGAAATATTATATAGTTATCATCAAAATCATTAAATATAAACCTTAAGCTAACAATCTCCCCTTTTTTGATGATGACAAGCAATAATAGATATATTTTTCAAAATTCAAAGAGATAATATTGATCTCGAAAGATACCTGTGACTTTTATATATTCCAACATAATTAGAAGAATCATGTCTCTTAAGAAAGGAACTTATCATTGATATATCACATATTTTCATAAATTCAATAGCGAAATCAATCACATATATAATCGAGGTAGCATTGAGAAATATGCATTGAGAAATATATCATCATATATGTAGAAATATGTAATAAAATATACCAATATAAACTCTCCCCCTTTGTCATTATAAAAAATAATATAGTATATGGAGGAGTGAAATATAACAAAATGAAATATGATGAGAGGAAAAAAATCAATTGACATAGTTAGTGAAGAGTTTTCCTAAGGAAAATTTGCAAATCCAAGACTTGGTTTTGGAGGCTGTCAATTTGTTCACACATTTGATCCTGATTAGAGCGAATGTCTCTCAATTGTTGTAAGATCAGGTCATTCGTGCTTTGGAGACTTTTGTGGGGTTGGACTCAAGATACTTGTAGCTCTTTCTGACTTCTTTTCAACCCACATGTTGTCCTTCATCTTGTAACCAAATTGGTAAGGATTGGAAGAATGAAACTTAGTTGGTTCATACCAATTCAGGTTATCAAACGACACTCTAAAATATGCAAAAATCTTAGTCAACATTATTCCATAAGTTAGACCACCAGTTATGTTCTTGTGACTTCCCTTGTCTACTATGAACTCCAGGATCGTTGCCTGGAGATTCATCTTATTACCCTTTAACAAATTATAAACCACATACGTGTCTAGGAGACTACACCTCTCTACTGAACTACTCTTTGGAAAAATGGAGGTAGCCGAAATGGATGCAAGGCATCTTGACATAAGGTTCAAGTATCTACACTAGGTTCGGTACTTGAATATTTCCTAAGAGTCTCCCTTCATGGCATTTTCACTATCCATACAAATGAAGTTCACTACTTCTCCTAGATCAATGTCAGCAATGTCCCACTTATAACAAGGAAGATATGTCCTACCTTCAGGAAATACACTCAAAATGTTTCCTAAGATTTTCTCTATAACCAGAATCTCGCAATTGTGTACCCAAAAGATGACTACCATTTTTTCATCAATTTCTTCCTTTGTCATATGTGTGTTAAAACATTTGACCAGCTCATCACAAAAAGTTTCCGCCAAGCTTAAGAAATTCTCCTAACCAACAACAAGAAAATAGAAAGTGATGGGAATACTTATATCATCGAATAGATGGGGAGGCAAGATGCGTCCAACTACCACCTTTCTCTTCTTATAGTGCATTTTGTATCTTGCTTCAGTCTTTATTGACTGGAATAACTTCACTGGTGCTACTCCCTTTTGAAGAATGGTTAGTTTCTTCGATTTTGTTCTTTTTGCCTTAGGTATTTCTTAAAAAAAAAGCCTCTTCTGAGAATAGGTCATTCCTTATAATGACATCCTCAATATTTTTTTCAGTTAAAGGCTCTTTGCCTTTTCTCATTTCTTCCCTTTTTCTTTTCTTTTATTCTTCTTTTTCTTTTTGTTCTGCCTCAACATTTTCTTTTTGTGGGGCTTGTTTTGTAACATTTCCTTTAGTAAGTGGTCTTCTTTCCAATCGAGAAGATTCTTCATCTGAACCATCGTCATGTATTGCCCAGAGCACTTCAGGAACTTTCTTCTCTTTGTGACTAGGTTTTGGATTTGCGGAAGTTTTTGGAGTAGGAATGGGTAGGGAGAGAATAGGTATATGGAATCTCACTTTTTTAGTAACTCCCCTGATCGCGGCTCGTCGTTCGATCCTAAGATCGATTCTTGGAAACCGGTCAAAAATAATTTATACCAAGGATTGCAGTATAGGATGCAACCTCGGGTCATCTCTCTTGTTGGAACCTAATGAAATGGACCTAAGCTAGCCTATATGTCATTCAATGCAAGTGAAATTAGCAAGGAA
>JANKOD010000001.1:9093735-9107363 GCA_026284645.1 Erythroxylum acuminatum
AATGCATATGACATATGTCATGCTCATGAAATCAAGTTTCCAAATTGTGCCATATGGGCAACATGTTTCAAGTTCATAAGTTACATGTTATGTGAGTTTTTGGTGGTCTGTTCTGTCAGTCAAGTGCACTTATCTAAAGGCTTCTCTCGCCTTCCTGCTGGTGGCATGGAGCTCCCTCACGGACTCCCATAAGTTCACGGCCACGTAAGACAGCTTAGTGGAATTACGATAGTACGTTCTGTTCACGGCTATACAGGACACTTATGGGAAATGTGTAATACGTTCTGTTACGGATCCACCCGAACCATTTTGATGTGTTTAATTTTTTTTGATGTGTTTGATTGGTTATGATGTACTGGCAAGTTTGATGGATGTATGACTTATGTGAATTGTGAACGGGTTTGACAAAGTTGAGAAATTTATGTTATATGGATTGTTGTGAGAAATTGGCTATGATCATAAAGGTTTTGAATGGTTTTGTTTATTTACCGGTTATAAACCTGTTACCCACGAGTGTTAAGCTCACCCCCACTCCTTCCCACCCGCAAGTGATGAGCAAGTTAGCGAGTGATCGAGATGAGCATCAAGGCATCACTCAATTTTGCACTTTTGTTCTTTTGAAGTTAGAATTTGTAAAACAATGCTTTAGTTGCATTTTGAGAAATTATTGTTTTGCAAAGTTTGTATTTTGGATTATGTTGTATTTGTGGCTCAAAATACCCACTAAAGCGTTGTAAACTCTTTTCTTTTGATGGGAATGAAATACATATGCATTATGCTTGTTTATGCCATTTCAAGTTTTTTTACATTGCTATTTCCAAATTTTCATAAGGGTAGGAATTGTGTTCTGAATGCAAGGGAAATTCTAGAATTTCCTAGGTAGAATTGATAAAAATTGTCTTCTTGGAAGTTGTAGAAGATCTTTCTAGTTTTCCAACGATATAAAGTTTGTAATTTTTGGATATCGGAATGGAAAGATATGATTGTTACAAGTTATGATGTTGCATAGGATTTGTGTATAGGATAACTATGGTAAATGATAGGAAATTGTGGTTTTGATGAACCAAATGAGTTGAAAATTGAGAATGTTGTGAGATAAATGTGGGGTTTGAGTTGTTATGAAGTGATTTGGTACTAGAATAGTTGAATTTGGGGAGATTATGAGTGTATATGGTGTTAGAATAGATGTTGGAAGCATTGGAGAGGCTTTGGAAGGAGGTTTGGGTCACCAATATCTGATTAATGGACTTTAGGTTCGTTTAACGGACCTTCTCGGGTGAAAAATGGTGTCTAAGCTAGTCCATGTCCGTTAAACGGACATACACGGGACAACTTCCGTAAACTGCGATTTTTGACTATTTTAGAGACAGAATCTGACTTTGTGGTCTTCATAATAGTTGTATATCTAGATGTCTTCTTTTAAATGGTACAGAAACAAAATCAATCTGACATTTGTGGTAAAAGTTATGGCAATTGCGCGATGACATGTTACGACATGATTGAGGGTAGAAACATGTTTGATTCTTTTAATCATAACTTCCTCATCCGACCTCCAAATGAGGTGATTCTTGAAGCAATAGATTCATAACACCTGTATCTATCTCTCCATAAAAATTTGTATCTTTTGGAGTTGATTAGAAAAAGTTTGATGGAGAGAAAATGAGGAATTGGTTGGGAGAGCATGATTAGAATATGAACACCCTTTAGCTTTTTAATCATATCTTGATCTATAGAGCTCCGATTAAGATGGTTCTTGCTTCAAAACAAGCTAGAGACTTAGAGCTACGATTTCTTTGAAGAAGTCAAATTGAAATTCTGATTTGAGAATATCCAAATTCTGTTCAAAAATTAGGAGAAATGAGTTTGAGTATGGTGACTGATTTGTGTGGGCACACCATTGAGCAAATTGTGAGGAAATTTTTGGGATGTTATGAGAATGAAAATGAACGGATGATGGCTAATGAGGGTTCAATGCACTAGCTCTTCAGGTAATATGCACACGAACATATTTGGTATTATGTTTTCGCAAGAGTTGGATTCTGAAATCAAGCGGGGTCCAACAGTGAATGGTATCAAAGCAAGAAGATGAACCGATATTGGTTAAGGTAATTTCATTGGAGCACGCTCACGTTTCATGATTTCGCAAGAATTGGGTCCGAAAACAAGCAGAATCTAGCATCTAATGACCTAACAAGTGTCAAACACCTGTTCATAAAGGACAAGCAATTGCGCAAGCCCTTTAATTGCACAATTGAGTGGTTCAAAGCATTTGTTACAGGTTATATCCCTTCCACCTTAATTCTCAAACCTACAACATGCTTCTTTTAAATTAACTTATGTATGTTCATTTTTTTTAATAGAATTACATAATAAGAGGTAAATAACATCTAACCCTAAAACCCTTTTTATCTCGAAAATGTTAACTACTGAACTACTTTTTTTTTATCCTTAACTTGTGCATATACATATGGCATTCACTAGTTCATTTCACCGTATACACTATATATCCTTATTCCCTTCCTCCAATTGTATCGCGAACTTTGTTTTGGTTGATACGCTATACTTTCCGCCAAATGTATTGCCCTTCAATTAGACATAAGCCAGATTTCTAGGGTTCAGTTCATTCTTGTGCCGTTCTGCTAACCCACGGATAGTTACAAGGAAAACTAAATTCGATTAATTAACATCTATTGATTCCATACAGGTGACATATCCTCAGTTGCTACAACATTGTACGCACTATACCCTGCTTAGATTAAAACAGCCATCACGTGCTAGTAATGAATATGCATATAATGTAAAAACTGGAACCCTTTAAAGCTGTATGAGCACCAAAATCTCTCGTCTCAATTTTCATCATAGCACTAGATTCATTTGATATTAACGTAGTTCACTGTCAATAAATGGGGAAAAGCTGGAGATGGATTTCAGCCAATAGAAAAAGAGTATGGATTTGGAGTATAATTCTGAACTAGATAGCCATAAATCTTCTGCATGTCATCTCCAGCAGACACATAATCAAACTAATAATTGAATCAATTACCATAACGAAGTGGTTTCCTGTCTAATCAATGGGGACAGTAGTCCTTGGCTGCGGTACCTCATCTCTGCAAGTCAAGTCAACCTCACTGCAACTCCAATGGAATTAAGCTGATATGGTGGTTGTGATAGCTTAATCATTGCGATTCTGAAACTGTTAGTCTGGGACAGCTGGAACGGAAAATTTTTTCCTGGCAGAGAAAAGATGACACGTTCACTTGTACTCGTAGACGAGACCTGTAAAAATTGAAAGAATGAATACTTATAGAACAAGATAGAGGCAGAGTCGTACTAAGTGAACTCAACTCCTTTTGTTAAATACTTTCGTCAATGTTTCTTGGATTGGTAAATTCTAAAATTCCTGTAAATTCGATTTATGTGTATTGAATGATGAAACGTGAAAAAAATGTGAGGTTAAATACAATTTTTTTAGGGATTTAAATATCAAAATTGCACCCGGCCATGCCAAATACAAAATTTTAATTTTTTAAGTAATTTCTAAAAAATCAAACCCTTATTAATAATAAATGTTTCTATTGAATTTTCCTCGTTAAATGAGATATAAATTTTTTTAAAATTTTACTCTTGTTACTAACTTTTGATAATGTTAGTCCTTGATATATAAATAATATATTCCAATATTTTGCTCAACTTGTGTATTATATAATGAAGTATCAACCAAATATACCGTTATATTTATTTTGTAAGAGTAATAATTAAGTCAAAACAATTTATAACTAATTAATTAAGAAATTTAATAATAAACAACATTATCCTTGTCCTTAGTCCTTACTCAAAATTTACCATATGAAATGCCAACTCTTTTTAAAATATAAAAACAATTAGTACCAATAAAATTTAAAGAAATAAATCTTTTTCTATTTTTTAACGTGAACCACTTTTTAAAAAATTCTAAAGCTACAACTCTCTCATCTAAAACTTATTCTAATTCTTTCTTAAAATATAGAATCAATCATAAAGTTAAGAAAATTAAATATAATTCTTTGTTTGGAATTTTCTACATTGATCATTTCTTCAATCACCTGAACTCAGATCTCTATCTTTATTAAAAAATATTACTTGTTTTAGTGTAATATTTTCTAGTGCTTTTAATTTTTTGTGTTCAAAAAGGCTTTACAAATTGAAATGCAAATCCTCTTCCTCCTTATTTCTTGTTGCAAACCACTATATTTTAGAGATGCTGCTCAAACCTTGTTCCAAGCTATTGCTCGACAAATAAGGATATCACATGTTGAAGGATTAGTCTTAGGACGTCTGAAAAAAATACTAGAGTCAAGTAATAGGAGACTATTCATTTTATAAAAAGTTAAATTTTTTCTCCAAATATGTTACATGATGATTCTATAATTGTCTCTCCGCTTGTGAATGTTTTCAAAGCAGATGCCTTGAGAAGGAATACCTCATTAGTTTGTTACTCCATTAACAAAAGGCCCCCATTCCCTTGAACATGGGCGAAAGCTAAGCAGGGAAAATTATAACTCAAAAAAATCTTGTTGAGTCTTGTTTTCGTCGAATTTGATTATGTTTGCGTTAGATTCTCTTTTGATTTCTGTTTCCATTAGCTATTTCTGCTTTTTGGTTTAGTAGTAGCTTGCATTCGATACTGAATCATTTAGGTTAGATTGCATTTTATATTTTATATTTTTGTTTCGTTTATGTTTTTGTGTCTGTTTTTGTTGACCAAAATTTCGTTTACAAGTTTGACGATAGTTAGAATTCTATTATCAGATCTTCGAGGGAACGATCCCTACTCCCATATACTACTTGTAATTAGTGTAGGGTTAATTTGTAAAGATAATGACACCTTGTCATAAGACAACTGTCCAATCATTTCCTCTTAATCATGTACAGGAGATTAAATTAGTGAAATTAATTCTCAATAATTTTTTACTTCGATTTCTACTCGTTTTTTCTTCCCGTCGGTTTAGTTTACTTTTTAAAATAATTTGTGATTTTCTTTAAAGCTTTCACTCAACAATCGAGATAGAATGTTGAGTGAACCAATTTCACCTCCGTGGGAGAAGACGGTAGCTAATTAATACAACTATCTCGTATAATTACGAGTAGGATGACCTAGGTAATTTTTAGAACTTTTTGGGCACATCACTTCACTCACAGCCTTTGTCAGCTGGTTCTTCTGTTTGCTAGAGAGGCTTGGAAACATTCCTTTAACCCTATATGATTGCATAGGCGCTTGTTGATCATCTGTACAGAGTTTACTGAAAAAGGATGTTAATTCCTCTTTAAGGATTGGCTGGTCCGAGCACCAAGATCCGTTTGGCAAGAGGATTTTTTTATTTTATTTTTCTTCTTCTTAGCTTATGGAAAAAAGCAGTATTTTTATCACCATGTGAGTTCCAATCTGAATTCGACCTCTATCTCCATAGTAGCTCCTTTTATGTGAGGATTCTTTCAAATTCTTCTCTTAATTCGACTTCTAGCTCTTGTAGTCGCTTGCTCATACGGAGAGCTAGAATTTCTACAGCCCAGCCAGTCTTGCAAATACTTTTCTCTTTCGATGAAAAATGTTACCAAAGGTGGTCTTATTCTAACTGTATACATCAACAGAGAAGGTCTGCATTGCCATGTAGAAATTCACTGAGAAAATCCAATGTTCCTTTATAAAATGAGGCCATGATTCGTGGGTGGTCTACACTGCAGCATATCGAAATGTTTTTTATCTTCCAATATTTGAGCAGTTTTGCTGAACTCAATTAAAAGTGGCTAGTGATCAGACTGTATTCTCGGAAGATGAGTAACCTTTAGAGTTTTGAAGGAATTTAGCTAATCCTCATTGGAAAAAACTTCATCTGACCTCTCATGGCACAAACCTTTGGCCTATGTAAACCTTGATCCTGAGAAACTCGAATCAAGTAACTCACAATTGGAGACCCATTTTTTACATACTGCAAGACTAGCTAATGAGCCTCTAATCTTATCCTCTTTTTCTAGTAAAGCATTGAAATCTTCAGGTACAATCCATGGTCCTTACACATTGAAGGAAGTATCCTCAAGTTGGTTCCACAAAAGATTCTCAACGTGCTAGAGGGAGAGCCATACACAATTATTAAGTGAAAACAAAATGAACCTGAGACATTAATGTGAACATGCAAGAATTGCCAATTGTTTTTATAGAATTTTGATTTCTAACTTTTCCTGCCACAGCAACCAAATTCACCCCAGGAATCCTTTGGCTTCAATTCTGTGTGAGTATTTAAAGCCAATTTCGCAAATTGTGCCCAGTGCAGATTGACCACTAATTGTTGGTTTAAGTAAAGCAAATAATTTAAGCTTATGTAAACTAATTAAGGATTTAAGTACCCAGACAAAATTGTTGCTAGCCGCACCCTGTGAATTCCAAATTAAGCACTTATACTCCATTTTGAAATTAGAGGGGGGATTGTGCCTACCTTCAGGTTGGGTTGTGGCCAGATCAATGGAAATATTGTTTGGGACAAATTCGTCCAGTCCGAAAATCGGATTAGTTAACATCTGGGCATTTGGCAATTCCTCCATTATAGGTGCCTCTGGGTCTGGTTCTTTGGTTATCAAGAGGCCATTCTGTACCTTTCCTTCCTTGGTTTCGATTTGTGTTCTTCAATTTGGGGGTATTGACTTTGAATATTCCTTTGAAGTTCACGGTTTTAAACGTGGATAACTTCCGTTTTGCACAATCAGAGATCGTTGCTGAAGGGTGATCCAGGATTACTACTATGTGCATCTCTCTGTCTTGTTTGGCATGTTGCTTATCATCAAGTTTGTTTAAGTCTACATGTGGTAATCCTTTAAGTTGTTCAGTCCAACGAGGAAAGTGAAACCGGTTGGTGGAGTTTGTATTAATAATGTCTTGTATGGTGGACAACTTATTTGAGGGCTGTTGTGAATCGTTCGATGTGCCAGGGTCGGTTCATTGGTATTGGTGCTTGGTTAGTCCAGAACGTTGTGGATTGGCTAGTGAGGAAGTGTGATTGGGTCTTTTGTGGACTGGGCATACAAGGTTATGGGGCTTGTCAACTCTCGGCTTGCCACTGTGTTAAGCAGGTCTAAAGGCACGTTTGATATCCTTTCTTGGGTTTCCATGTGTTGTTGTTGGGCTTCTCTATTTGTAGGCACTGACGTTGTAATTTACGTACTCTTATACAACACGTATCTGAAACGTGTTTCCGCGTTCTTCCTTCAAATATCTGATTTTGACACTTAAATTAGTAGAGAATCTAAGAAGAGTAAAGCGATTATAAGTTTTGATATTGTCGAGGGAGCTTAATATGACGGATAATAGCATCGTTATTTTTATCTGTTGAGGAGGATAATAATCAGTTATCAATATCTTTGTGCCAATAAAGGATCCTGCATATTTGAATCAACAGACCTGAGTCTTTACTGTTATCGTTGACATACCTACTGAGAATAGGCTACAATGGGGCAACTGACTCCAACAAATTTCATACAAAAAAACTTACAACAAAATGACTGGCATAGTTGACGAGCCAATCAGCACATCTGTGGACTCATTAAGAATCTGCATGTAAACCAATATTGCTTAGACTAACTCCGAGCTTTTGGTTCCAGAAAAGGTGTTTGACAAATACAAAAACTGTTTCTCGTAAACCTTTCTCAATTTTCTTTTATTTTCCTTGTTGTTTACAACAGAATACAAACCTATTTATAAGCTACTTTTGACTCTTGAAATTCGTACAACATTTAAAACCAAGAAAACCAAACAACTCAAAAACATAATACTAAATATCACCATAAATTCTGACCCTTGGTTATTGAAACCACCGAAACTCTTGAACTTCACATTTAAGCTTATTCAACAGTGTTCAATTAGAACTTGGGATCTCACCACCATATGTAAAACTAGACTAACTCCGAGCTTTTGGTTCCAGAAAAAGTGTTACAGTTAGAACTTGGGATCTCACCGCCATATGTAAAACTAGTTTTACATTTATCACTTGTACGATAACCCTAATACTGGATACAGATTTAAGGAAGAAGAAATCTTGATTCGAAGTTTGGAACAAGATTAGGAAAAACTTCAACTTTTATCAATTTTTCAATAATAGCCCGAATTTAAAAAAGTAGTAATAAAATATCTAAATTTTTAATTTTCTCCAATTTTAGTCCGAATTTTAAAAAGTAATAATAAAATTATCACTTTAAATTTTTTAAAATTTTAGCATGACATTAGTATTTTCGTTAAATTTGTTGACGTGACTTATCATGTGTTTCATAAATCTTAACTATTAATACGCGTCAGTTAAAATTAACACAATAAATAAAAACTATTGAAATTATACGACATCGTTATTTAAAACTGACCTAAATCAAATAACGCAGCTCCGACGACTTTACTTTTTGATTTTAGTTTTTTTTTTCCTTTATTTTCAGTTTGTTCTTTCAACGCTCTCAACCTTCGATTTTTATATTAGGTAACCCTGATGCTCTCACACTAAGAGCATTAGGGGAACGAACTAAAAATAAAGAGTTTATTAGTACAGTACGCTGTAATGCGAGAGTTGTTTAAAACATCAGAAGAATAAACAAAAAACAAAGGGTTGAGGGTTTAAAGTATTGAGAGAACAACATATCACGTCGGGTTAGAATTCAAAAAAATTAAAATTTTAAGCATTTTATTGTCAACTTTTTGAAAATTTAGCTAAAATTTAAAATTTTAAATATTTTATTACTAATATTTAAATTTTAATTCTTCTTTTAATTTTCGGACATCTCCTCCGGCTTGTATTGCAAACTCTTTTTGATATTGAATGATTTCTTTTCCCTAAAAAAAAATAAAAAAAAAATCGAAAGTTTTGAAATCTTCCTTCTAAGTATCGCTAGGGACAAGATCTTTCGTGCCAACAATCCTATTCTAATCCTATTTTAGACAATCCTATTCATACATTTTGTTTAGTCGTATATATTTGTGTGGATAGAATTATCTTAAATAAGGTTGGCACGCATAGAGGATTTTATCCGTATCCCCGAGTTTAAAACCATTTTCTTTCTTCTAATTGACAAGTCACAGACAGCTGTAGTCATAAAGTGGGTACGCATGCACTTGGTGGGAAAGTGTCTTACTATTTGTCGACGGGAAAGTTGAGTGTAATGTCCGAGTTTGTATTTATTTTGTTTTTTTTCTACATTAAAAAAACGTGAGTGAGGGAGTGTAGCACGAGGACTTTCTAAGAGGTCTACTCATCCTAATTTGTATTTATTACTCTTTCATAGACAAAACAAATATAGCATATTCCAGAAGGCTAGTATTGCAAACTTTTGATAACAAAAATTATCCCCTAATTTTGCTAATGAAAGAAATAATTCTGCAAAAGGATACAGTGATTGAATATACACATGTTTCAGTAATCTTATCTTTCAAACTTCATCATGTGATTTCTATTAATTTCATAGGTATTAAGTAATCTCTCAATAATTTTAATCATTGATTAAAAATATAACCAGTTTAACCGATTCAACTTTAAAAATTTTAAATCGATTGACTCTTTAATTTAGCTTTAAATTTTATAGTTTGATTTATTTTAATAATTCTTATTAATTAGTTAGTTTCGCAAATTAATCAATATTTATAAATAAAAAAATTAATTAATTTTTATTTAAAAAATTTTTTCAGTTAAATTTTTCGATAATTATATTTAAAATTGTTTAATTTTATTTAATATTTAACTAATTTTATAACAATTTAATACTATTAAATTATTTAAATATAAAAATTAACTTCACATTTAATTTATGATCATGAATGACGGGAATCGCGCGTAAGCTACACCAGATACGACTTTAATTTTTGAAGAAACAAAAAAAATGACAGTGTGGAATATTGTAACCAAGTCCTGCCATTGACTTGAAACTAAAGCAAGTCGCCAAGCACTAAGGGCCAATGTTTACTTTCTCTATTTGTCTCGTTCCATGGGACAAAGTGGGAGGAAACATCCCTGAAGGTGTAGATAAGAGGCGTATCAATTTCTTGTTTATCAAAGGCTGCTTTCTCGAATGTGAAAACAAGACATTTAATGGAGGTCCAGAGAGGGTAATCTTCCTTGAAGATTCATGGCAAAGATCAGAATGCATTCCATGAATGTCCCAAGAAGGTGGTGGTGACAACTCTGAAGAAAGGATACAAACAAATCCAAAATACTATATATAATATTACTCAACTAAACCATCAAGG
The DNA here is from genome assembly GCA_026284645.1 of Erythroxylum acuminatum. Classification (NCBI taxonomy): domain Eukaryota; kingdom Viridiplantae; phylum Streptophyta; class Magnoliopsida; order Malpighiales; family Erythroxylaceae; genus Erythroxylum; species Erythroxylum acuminatum. Next base: position 9,103,985 of record JANKOD010000001.1, read on the forward strand.
AAACCATGTCAGTCATTCCCGTATTTCAATTCCTTCGACATTTCTAGGTCTTCCAGAACAGATATTTTCAATTTCCTGATAATATAATTTTCAAGAGTCTTGAAAGTAAGAAAGAGAAGAGCGTCAGCAAATTAAGTAAAATGGATCCAAGGCTTTTTGAGGCAATTATGAACAATGACATTACTTCTTTTCTCAACCTCGTTCAAGAGAATCAAGGAATGATGGAGCAAAGAACAGCTGTTACCTGTGACTCAGTGTTACACCTTGCAGCAAGGTTTGGACATATGGAACTGGTGAGAGAAATTGTGAGGTTATGCCCGGAAATGGTCATTGCCGAAGACAAGAACATGAATACGCCATGTCATGAAGCCTGTCGCCGTGGCAACGCCAAGATGCTCTTCTGGCTACTAGAGGTTAATCCTCAGTCTGCTTGCAAGCTTAATTCAGAGAAGCAGAGTCTGCTTTCTGTGGCTTGCAGTTATGGATATCTTGATCTAGTAAGGCTTCTCTTGAATCTACCTGAATTACTGAAGCTGGAGGAAGATGGGTTCGATCAAACTTGCCTTCACATTGCTGCATTGCATGGACACACAGGTATATTATATTATTGTTTATAGTATTAACCATCACCTCCTACTCCTGATTTATCTCAACTCTTCCTGACCTTGATATGGAAAACAAAAGGGGATGCTAATCTATAACTGTTTTGCAGGTATTGTTAACGAGTTGCTACGTGCGTTCCCCAGGTTGGCTAAAAATATCGACAAAGGTGGAAATTCACCATTGCACCATGCTTGCAAGGAAGGGCATGCATACATAACTCGTCTGCTGTTAAGGCACGACACAAGTGTTGCTCTTCAGTACAATCATAATGGTTACTCACCACTGCACTTGGCAGTCATGTATGGCAAAGTTCCAATTCTTGTTGAGTTCTTGTCAAGGGCTCCATCCTCTTATCAGCAACTCACAAAAGATGGAGAAACTGTTCTTCACTTGGCAGTAAAATACAGCCAAAACAATACCTTCTTATTCTTGGCCCAGAAATTCAACATCACTGATCTTTTGAATTGTCAAGACCGATATGGTAACAGCATCTTGCATCTTGCGCTTAAAGAAAAACAATATCAGGTAAGTTTTTACGTTTGCTTTTAACAGAGTCTGGCTTGATTTTAGTTAGCTAGTGTATCTCAGACTCTGTACGCATATTTCCAACTAGACTCTTAATGGCAAGTCTATTTCAGATAGCAGAGCATTTGATTAGGAAAACAACATTTAAGGTTAATGCTCGGAACTGCGATGGACTCACAGCTTTGGACATCCTTAACGAGGTTGAGGCCAGTGAAGAAAGTCGTTCACTTCAAGCCTTGCTCATTGCAACTGGTGGTAAAAGAAGCACTGAAGGTTCAACACAAACGTCAGAGGCTATAAAACCGGGATTTAACCCGATGCCATCAGTCAAAAGATCACCACGTAGTGAAGACTTGGCAGATATTGTCAAGTCTTTTCCTCCTAGTCCTAGTTCTCCTACGACCAGTTTGAGTTCAATTAGCGGCACTTCGTCACCCAATGATAGACTTGGGGATGGAAATGACACTGAAATATCTCAATCGATGGACGTCCACCGTTTTCCTAGTCCTGATAGCTTAAGGTACTGGAGCGCTCGTGTGTCTGGCAAACGAGACTTTGTAGTATCAGCAATAGACCAGTGCCAAATTGGAGTCAGAAAAGGAAGCAAGAAATCTAAATCGGATCCTGTGTACCCATCTAATATGCAGCAAAAGCATACTATAGAAAGGCAATTGGAAGTATTGCGTGAGCCTCACAATCGACGCCAAAAGAAGCTCCAAGAAGTACATAATGAGGCATTGCAGAATGCAAGGAACACGGTGACTCTGGTTGCAGTTCTGATAGCAACAGTTACCTTTGCTGCTGGAATAAGTCCTCCTGGTGGTGTCTACCAGGAAGGACCAATGAAAGGGAAGGCAATTGCAGGAAGGACTATAGCATTCAAGGTTTTTGCTCTAGGCAACAATGTAGCATTGTTCATTTCACTTTCTATAGTCGTTATTCTTGTCAGTATCATCCCATTTCGTAGGCGACCACAGATGAATATTCTCATGATTGCTCACAAGGCCATGTGGTTAGCCGTTTCTTTTATGGCAACAAGTTATGTTGCAGCAACATGGGTGACCATGCCTTATAGCAAAGGGGGAGAGTGGATACTTGTGTCATTGCTGGCAGTAGGCGGTAGCACAATGGGAATGGTCTTTCTTGGCCTATCTGTCATGCTAATACACCATTGGCAGAGAAAAAGGAAGTGGAGGAAATTGTGGAAAGGTACCAGGCAGGGAGATGCAAACCAGGATTCCGATAGCCATAATTCTGATGTTGAGAGTACCTTTCAAAAAGGCTATCACTCCTACTGATAGTTTCTAATTGATCTATGTTCATAAGTTAGATTTCTTATCCTCCTACGATTTACAGCAAGTGAAATCTGTTTCACTACTATTATTTGTATAGATGGGTGTTTCTTTGAATGCCTAGTTTCTTATTGTCCTAATAAATTCTTCAATCCATGTCCTTCTGAACCAATACTCAACCTGCATACGTAAGTAGTTCAACTTTGCAACAAGTTCTGCAGTTTAGTGTTGTTGCAACAAAGATGATTGATACTTCAAATGTCCTCTGTTAGGAATACAAACAAAAACATATCGAAAGAGAAACCAGAACATTAAGAATTACTGTAACATACCACTCCCATAGAGCATAAATCCGAACATTTCAGAGGATATTCGAGAGCATATTCTATGAAAATGGTACATTAGGACAATCAAACTAACTCATTAAAGGCATCAAACATATCATAAACCTTCCAATTGTTCAATTCTTCTCATTTCATTCACAAACATAGAAGTCACATCACTACAAGAATTACATACTATTTGTGACGTTTTTTTGATAAAACGTCACAAAATGTTGAGACTAAATTTCAACTTTTTGCAACGTTTCGAAAAATGTCATAAAATTGTAACCCTTTCTACGACGTCTTATCAAGAAAACGTTGTGAAATAGCAACTGTAATGTTTTATTAAACAAAACGTCGCATAAGGCTATTTAAAATTTAACATTTTATCCTCCCGCCTTCGTTTCCCACCAGCTGGTTTATACTCGGACGTTTCTTTAGCTCTTTTCCGGTTTTCTAAGTCGCCCTCGTACTTTTCTATTTCTCTTTTTTCTCTCATCTCTCTCTACCTTCCACCGCAAAACTCCCTCGCTTCGCCAGAAACCGTTCATAGTTCCGACGACTGACCTCCTTATCCCGTCTGAAAACTTCTCATTTTCTTCGAATTGAGGCTTCGTCGATTTCTTCAGCTCCGTG
>JANKOD010000001.1:9125756-9140643 GCA_026284645.1 Erythroxylum acuminatum
ACCAACTAGGTTGGCGCCATCGGTCGCACGGGGGCCACCGCCCGAACGAGCGCTATTGACGGCTCGGAAACAGTCGGCTGAGCGACCTACAAGCTAGGCTCCCCCTCCTTGCTCAGCTCTTTGGTCTTTTTGGACGGCCTAGCAGCCCGTCAATGGCTCTTAGAAGCGCTGGAGGACCCGAAAAAGGCGCTAGCTTTCATCATGGCTGCACGAACACGGAAACAGGTTAGAAGATGAAACCAAAACCAACAAGCATAGCGAATAATGAAATTATGAACGGTCGACCAGAAGGGGCAATTTCTTCTCCCAACTCGCTAATCCGGGGTGGGGGCTCGATTAAAAACGAATCGGCCGAGGCCCCTCCGCGATAAGCCATGATGAGATGGTCGAAGTCGTATCGCCCGAGTGCCTTAATGCGATCGACCACCTGCCGTGCTTCCCTACTGAGGAGCAGACTCGACATATCATTCCACTACTTGGCCAGGGGATACCTCCACGGCCTGGACTCAAAGGGCGCTCCCGGAGGCCTCACAAAAAAATACTTCGTCCTCCAAGGTGGGACCTTCGAGGCCGTACCAGCAGGGCGGTAGCATGCATCTCTGTATTGGAGAGAAGGAATCCCGGCCCCGGTACTAGAGCTCTGGTTCATCCTCAAGAAGTGGCGCAGGATACCGACTGATGGGGGGCAACCGAACTGATGGCACAGTAAAGCCAGGCCATTCATAAATCTCTAGCCGTTCGGAGGAATCTGGCTCGGCCTCAGACACACTTCGTCAATAACCAGGGCATACGGGAGCTTCATACCACCAACTATGAAGAAGTTGTCCGAAACAGCAAAGTAACCCCCCGAATTGTTATAAATTCTTTTATTCGCGGAAGCCAGTCTGGGTCCCCACGCTGAGGGAATGCTATGCTGAAGGACAGATCGATTGAACTCCCTCGCGGTCATCGTCGATGGGTCACTCGGTGGGTTATCGACAACCTGCCTGTCCTTCCGGGAACTCACCTCAACTTCTTCAATTCCTTCTGCCTCAGGCGCCTCATTTCCACCAGCCTCCGGTGCCCCCACCATTTCCGGCGCTATCCCCAGCGACCCAACCTCTAAGGCCTTTTCAGCGGTTTCCTCCCTGGGGTTAACCTCCCCTCTAAAGCTAGTCGAAGACATAATTATAAAAAGGAAAGTTTAAGGGATAAGAGGGGAAATGGACGTACCTAGTTGGAGATGGAGGTTTGTAGTTGGGAAGACAGTAATGAAAGGTATTCTGGTAGCTGCAAAGAGTAGCAGAGATGAAAAACCCAGAGAATAGAAGTCGGGAAGCAAATGCGCAGAGTAAAAGAGGGAAGATGACCACCGGGTTCAAAATTTATAGCATCAACTGAACAGGAAATACCAATCGATGACAGACGCGTGGTGAAATCTTAGCCGAGGTAAACACGTGGCAAAATCCGAGTGGCAGTTAATTAGGTTTGTCAAAAACCAGGGACGGCGCGACAATTGAAAGGACGCGCATGACAGAGTGTGACAGCGCATGACAGATGTGCAGCAGTTAAACGGACGCATCGTTTCAAATTTCGAACGACGCTCAATAGATGCGTATTGCCAAGTAATAATTAGACCTAATATCAAGACTAGACCGCCTTCGCATAGCGCAAGCCGAGCTATCGCCCGGCACTACCGCACGCCAAACGACAGATCTTCTGTCTTAGTAGCCCGACCGATCGACCCGATAGCAAGTGGACACACCGACGAGCCGTACAATTATCATATACTTCTTTGACCCTTCTCTTGGCTAAGACTCGAGGAGTAGGGGGCTTATGGTTAGATCGGCTATGCTAGGCCCAGGCCAATCGTCATACGTCCACTGCTCGTCCGGCCTATGAGGAGTTAGACCCCCATGCAAACACAACGATCTACGTAAACCTAGCATCCACAGCATATATAAGGTACCATTCTACCGCGATTCAGGTATGAGACTGTAACCCTAGTTACTCATCTGCATTCTCAGCTACCAAAACCTTTGACAAATACTGACTTGAGCGTCGGAGGGGCCTCCCGGGAAACAATTCCCGGCCCGCCGTTATCTGTTTTGTAGGTACCTCACAGCCAAAATCGCACAGCCCATGGATCAAAATAACGGCGTTTAACCTCAGCAGAATCCAGCTGAACCACCCCCCATGATGACATTGAAGACACCAAGATGGTTAGAGCACTAGCTCAAATATATACACGACAACAAAGTAAAATATTAGCTACCAAAAAAAAACGTAGCTAAATGTTCAAAAAAAAGGTCTCCTATAGTTATTTGTGACATTTCTATTTCATCACACAAATCATCTCCAATTTTCTATAACTAAAAACTATAGGCAACATTTTTAAAAATCGTAGCTAAAACATTACCAAAACATAGCTAAAAATTGAATGTTGGTGGGAAAAAAAATTTTGTCGACAAAGAAAATAAAACATAGTTAATAGTTTTTGGCTACATTTTTATCTTTTTACTATATAGTATTTGCTATGTTTTTTATAACATAGCCATATATTATTAGTTACATATTTTATAACGTAGCAAGATGTTATTTTCTACGATTTTCATAATGTATCTAATTGTTATTTGCTACATTTTCCATAAAAGTAGTCAAATGTTATTTGTTACGTTTCATATTTCGTAGCCAAATGTTAGTTGCTACATTTTGAATAATGTCGCAATTTATTATTTGTTACTTTTTAATCTATGATATTGAACAATATGTTTTGTATATAACGTATCGATATTTTTTTATTGTGAATTATTTGCTTACTATTACTAAATTAAATCGTATAAAATATTATTAATTCAAAAAATTGAGCATTGTATATATAAAGTAAAATTATATAATATTTTTGAATTATATGAACAAAAAGAATATAATATTAAAAGATAATCATTTGTTCCTATACAAGATATAAATGACAACATGAACAATTCTTATAAGCAAAATAATAAATAAAAAGATTTGTTTACAAATTATAATATATCATGCCTAGATTACAAAAATATTTGAGTATAACTCGAATGACTACCTAGTATTGTCCATGTCCATAAACTTGTAATCATCCAAAGAGCTTAGTTAAAATCAACTAAAAATATTGTGAGAGCATTGATACAATAAGTATTTGATTTTTATTAAAGCAAACACCACATAAATTTACCATTCATATATAATCAGTCGACAGTTGCATCTTCAACAATTTTGTAATTCAAGAAAACGTATTAAAATAAAATTATAGTACATAGAAGAAGTGATAGAAAAAGTATAGGAGATAAAATTAATACCTTTTACTTTCCTCTTCATTTCTATCGTAATCCGGGCCAAGTAATCTTTTGAATAATATATCATATTTTGCTAATTTTGCTTCAGTTTCTTATCGCCTGATTACTTCTACTTATAATGCAGCCTTAAGCTTGTTGTTTTCTTCTTGAAGGTGTTCAGTGATTATTTTATATGTTGATGTTGAAACATTTGGCTTAGGGTCACAATCAAGGGCTTTCACTTAGCCAAAATGAGTACTAAGTACTGTATCATAAATGTCATCTACATTGAGCTAATTCTCCTTATAAATATAGGCTTCTCTAATAACTCTTGCATCTTATTCTAAAATTAAAAAAAAAATCAATCCAAGTGTTAGTACTTACTACTATATATATTAATATATGAACAAAAATATTAAACAAACTTTTATACTTGCATAGTTGTTTATTTTGCTTCTTTTGACACTCATCCTTTACCTTTCTTATAGTAAGTGATTTTATATAGTGTCATCCTTTCACACTGTTGTCCATGTAATTCCTTCTCACTCAATTTTATGAAACAAAAAAACAAGGCACATATAATAATTAGTGTTTATTGATTTAAGTATAACTTGTAAACATAGAACTTACATATTCATTTCGGACAACTACAAATGACTTTGACTCTTGATTATGAAGTCTTTTAATTTTTGATCTATTGACCCTTGCCTTCTTACAATTTTCCAAAATCAAGAAAAACTATAACTGAGTTATTAAATCATCTAATAAGATTAATGCAACCATATATGAAGACAAAGAAAATAAACTTGAATTTTCATGTTAGCCCAATAATCAATCAAATTATTCCAATTTTCTTTATAAATTTGTTCAGGAACATGGCTTCATGCCTCTGCATCAGAAGGAAAAGATTTATAATAATTTTGCAACTTAAAACGATGATCCCTTGTCCTTTTTTTCAATAATGACGTAAAACAATTTGAAACATTTGTATTCTCAATATCCCCAATATTACAGTAAGTAATATTGTAATTAATTTTAAAATCAATAAGACACTAATGCATAAAGTTAAAGATTTTGTATAATTATCGCAACTTTTTCTAAAGCAATTTCAAGTAAGTTGTCTTCCTTCAAGTCCTTACCATGTTTCAGACAAGGAAATTTGTTCTCACAATAAACCTCAACTCACTTGACAATTTCGCAGATTGGACCTTGTCTATTGGTTGACCTTGCTGAGTATCAATCTATATTGATGACTTACAATTCATTGCAATATTCATTCGTTGCAATTCATAACCTCTAGTTTTACCTCTACCTCTTTTTTCTAATACTAACATTGGAAGCTGACAATAAGTGAATAATGAGAAGAAAATATTAGAATATATAAATATATATTTGAGCATAAGTCTAGTTAAAGTTATTAAAGATTAACAAACATGCATTAGTAGCTTCGTTGTTGTTTGACACATAATGAAGTTGTTGTGTATGACATGAAGGCAGAATATAATTGTTGATTTATTGTGGCAACATACTACAAGAAGCTCTATTTCCTATGACAAATAAAAAGAATATGATAAGAAGAAGATGCATATATTTACTTGAAGGTATAGAAAATTTAAACTTGCATGACTAATTTCATTGTTATTTGAGATAAAACGTTATTGTTGACTAGGAATTGAATTTTTAGCACCAATCGATTAATTTGGTTGAAGTTGTACATCCTTCTATTCTACAGTTTTGATAGCTGCTACCTTTTTCCCTTTGTTTATACTAGTTGCCATTATGTTCGATATCCACTAGAAAAAAAATACATAAATGATACCATTATTACAATAAGATAATAAAAAAGGCACTTTCATGATACATGCAATCATAATAATTAAGATGCATTTAATCATTAACATTAATCACATCAACAACATAAATCTTACCAACATTATTATAAAACAATAGAAAGAGCACTTTCATGGTACCTTCAATCATTATAATCAAGATCTTCAAAATCTTCATCATTAATTGCATTATGATTCGGCTCTTCATTGCTAACCCAAGTTAAAAATAACAACAATTCTCTACAAACCATGGAAAATTTCCATAAAAGTCTTTCTATGCCTTTGCGCCTGCTAGATGACATTTACTGTTATCATCAATGTGTTTCTTTTTATGCCACCTCATATTTGTGCCAGCTTTTGTTGACATAAAAAGCCTTTATAATCATGGTTTAATAGGAAAATATCTCAAGATTTTGTGAGGTATCTTTTTCCATTTTTTACCATCCACTTACCACCTTGATAAAACACAAATAAGAGATTCTTCAATATCTTTAAACTCCTTCCAAATGATAACATAATCATACTTACAAGTATGTATTGATATATATCCTAATCTAAGGTCCCTTAACAATATTTTTTGCTTCATAGTAAGACTTGGGCAATTTGTGACTAATCGATAATGCGTCATTAAGTAGCTCAATTTACATGTCAAAAGATTTGTTACTCTACTTATTATATACCTTCAAGTGCAACAACTCCACAAAAAAGGTTAGTTGGGAAAAATTAGAGCACCTTGGATACAATTCTTCTCATGCTACTTTCAATAACTTCTTAAAATTACGTTGTGTAATTCTACCTAATGTATTAGGCAAAGTGTTATCCTCTAAAGTCTCCATATAATTCCCCACATCCTTTTAGCATTTTTCTAAGTCCATCATCTACATCGTCATTATTATCACTATCATCTACACCAAGATCACTATCACCATCATCAACTACATCAAGACTTTTAGCATTACTTTCTTTAGAATGTTTGCCATGATAAATCTATTAAGTATAGAATTCATTTATGCCTCGAATTAGTAAGTGATTATATACAACATCTTGACTTTGAATTATTGACATTTAAATAACCTATACATGGACCACGAATTTCACGTTATAAACCCATTTGATCTTTTTCAAATTTTATGAAAGTTTTGGCTTTTTCTAAGTATATTTGCTATACCATTTTCGATGAGTCATCAAAATTTTCCCATCTAGCTATATAATTATTGGAATATGAATGATTAGAGGTTGATTGAAATATGAATGAAATTTTGATTAAAGGTAGGAATGTTATAGATAAAGTAAGGTATAGAATAGGACAAGACATTATGGTCAACATAATCATAGGATAAGCCATATCACATATATTTTTTGGCACTTTAGAATGCATAAACTAAAAAAGATTGTGTGGATGCATTTGCAAAATATTTAATCCAAATGAAACTAAATTATATAAGGTAATGTTTGAAGAAAATGTTATTCCCTATTATATGGTCTAAAGTTGTCTTATATGGTTTTAAAAGAATGTTGAAGTTTTAAAAGGATGATAAACTAATAGAAATGAAATATGTGGTTGAATGCGTAAGAGTTTATTGTTTAACTTAAGTGCTAAAATCAAATACTTGGAGTGATGTCGAGGAGTTGAATAAAAATTAGAATGCCTAAGAGTTTGTGACTTCAAACTAGTGTTTGACATGAAATGCATGAAATTGCCCAAACTAATATTCCTCTCTTTCCAAATCTTAGATACTAACCTACCAAAGATGATTTTGAATTAACTTTTAACTTATTGAATACAAAATAATCAAAATCATTTCCTAAATTAGAGCATAAAAACACCAACAAATATAAAAATACATACCGCACTTGCATGTATCGATTAGGCACCTATTAATCAATTGCACTACTTTGTAAACTTCTCAAGACAAGCAATCTTCTTAGAATAATAATCAATCTTCCCAGAACAAGGTTGCATATAAAAGAGTAAGTTAAGAAAAAAAATTCCAGATCTGCCATAATGCATATTAATTATGTTTTTCATCAACATTTTTATATAAAATATCCAATACATAATTCTTTTGAGCACAATACAATAAGCTATGTCGTTTTTCAAGTTGAAAAGAGATTAAACATACATAATAAATTTATTTTAGGCATTATTTTTTCGTACAATATATTAAACAAATTTACATAATTGATTGTTTCTTCTTGCCATTAGTCTTTTTGTGATTCCAACTACCAAGTTGGATGCATTTCTTTTGAAAGAATTGTACTGTTGCTTCCTGATTTCAGATAATCAATACTGTTACATTTGTATCAAGTAATACATTCTAAAGGTATTCAGTACTTCTAAAATAGCATTTTGTTGTTTTCCAATATAGCCTAGTTGGAACTTAGGATATGAACTGACATACCCAAAATTCATTAGAAATTTCAAGGGAATGCCTTTTGGAATTTGTTGTTACAAAGCTAATCGTTGGAATCAAGCTAGAGAGTTTTCTGGAATTTGTTGTTCTAAATAACGCCACATTTGTGATCAATTAGTCAAACCCCACACTTTCCATATGAAGGGAAAAAAGCAGAGTAAAAGCAAAGCAATATTAGACACGCTTACATGAACATAGAAGAGGAGTAACACGCAGACAACAGCAAGGACAAACAGAAATTGAAGCAGGAGATACACGAAGACAGAATAAGATGAAGAATATGTTGAAGTAAAAGACACACGAAGACAGAAGAAGCAAAACAAGAAGAGCAATCTGCCTTTCGTTGCCTAAAACTTTTTCATTAGAAAAGTTGTTCACAGTATAAAAAAAGTCCTAGAAAATTATTAGTTACAAAAACAAAATTGATCGAAATAAAACGTCGCTAATATTCTAAAAAACCTGCGAAATAAATGTTTTTGGAGATTTTGTTTTAATAAGTGACGGGTTTTAAATTTCGTTACTAAAGATCTACTTTTTGGTACGATTTTGTAATCCGATAACCAGAAGCTTTCTTTAGCTAGAAATTTTGAATCATACCAAATTAAAACTTAATCAAAAGTGATATTTTTGGAGATTCTGCTTCAATAGACAACGATTTTTAAATTTCATAATAAAAAAAATATTTTTGGCTACAATTTTCTAATTTCATACGCAAAAATTTATTTTTAACTACAAATTTATAATTAAAACATACCAAAAGTGATATATTTTAAGATTCTGCTTCAATAAGTGAGGATTTTTAAATTTTGTAGCTAAAAAATTACTTTTAACTATGATTTTAAAACATAGTCAAAAGTGATATTTAAAAAATTGTAGAAAATTAAAACGTAGACAAAAGTGGTATTTAAAGTAGTAGCAAATTAAAACATAGAGTGATATTTGTCAATTTAAAATTGAGCAAGTAATACACTTGCATGAAGATGACTAGTTTCATCCCAGGGAGATTCATAACATTAATACATTAATTTAGGTGTGTAGGACCCTATGGGAGAGCAAGTGTCTGAGATCAAGTAGACAATAACATATCAGCCCCAATGTAACATCAAATTCTTAATGCATTTTTCTTTTATATGCACATGATCCTGGGCACCACTTTGCAAGCTAAGCAATTGCTGAATTCCCTTGCCTTGAAGATTTTTGTTTATTGGCCTTCTTTCCTTTCTTTCTCGATCCTATCACTACCTTGATTTCGTAATATTATTTTGGACCTTGCTTCTAGGCGGACGGTACGTACAGAAGACGATGTTTAGCTTATTCAAATGTTCCCATTTGATTTGATTATTCATCACTGAAACCCATGCCCAGTAGTTTTTGTTCCTTCTCATTGAAATTAGTGAGTAGTTACTTAAAGAAATAATCAAGGGAAGTTTCTGAATTTTGAGAGTAATGATGTGCAAATCAAGTCTTAAATTTCCTATGACAAGAGAGTCCATTTCCACTACATGTCTTTTACTCAACGAAATTTGGCAAAATAATGAATTCTCCAACCGACTCTTCATGTGCAGATGTATATTAGGTACGGGCACATCACACTTTTTGTGGCCCATATGTTTCATTTTTATTGAATCTGCAAGGGTATTTCTTTTTCTTTAACTTGGTCTGTACTCTCTAGTGTATGGATTCATAAAAGATCATCTTCAATTTTTCCTATTGTATTGAAAAATAAAACTCAACAATTAACTCTTTGCCAGTTTTGACTAAAACAAAAATCAATACACAACTTTGTCTTCCCTCCATTTTCCTCCAACTTCGAAGGTACAAAATTGATAAAAGAACCCCCTATTGTGCATTACATCATATGTATAAAATTGGGCCCACTGTGATGATGGGTCAAGAAATCATCTCCACCACTCGATACGTCAAAAAGTGAAGTTTGACTTGGAAATCGGTCCCGCATTTCCCTCTGCCTCCGAAGCTCCAAAACCTTCCTGTGTGAATTTGAATGCTTTGTGGACACAAACGTTGGACTAGCTGCGGGTCGGTATTCAGGCACTAACCGACCCGACTTGTACCTTACCCCACAAGCGTTACACAGAGTTTTTGGGCCCATTGGCCCGGTTCTCCATTGTGGGGTCTTCTCGGCTGCACAATGTAGACATTTACGTACCGGAGTATCGGAACCCGAATGCATTTCAGAATTGAGATTCTCTTGCTTTCCTGAACTTGCTTTTGCACTGGGTGAGAGGTGGAGGAGTCTTGTGGACCAATCACCTGGAGCAACCCGGGATCGTTTGGATCTGGCCTTAGCGGGTAATGGGGTTTCCGAGTGGAAAATTTGGTTGTTCCGGTTGCAGGGGTGGGTTTCCGATGAGGAGTCTTCGGGTGTGGCGGATAATAGATGGAGGTTAGATTGGAGAGTTTGATCAGTTGAGAATGAGTCGTCCACAAAATTTGAGAGCCATTCAAGCTCGGCCAAATCATCATACTGCAAAATTAAAAGAAATTCCAAATTTAGTCCCCATATACAACACCAAACACTTCCCATTTACAATTCTGACATGGGGGACTAGTTGACCTCCTCAAGGAATGTGCCTTGTTGCGTATTAGATAGTTTCAAGTTCAACATTGAAAATGAAATTTTGATTTAAAAATATCAAGTAATAACTTTAATTAATTACGCATGATTCACGTATAACAATGTCACATGTAAGTTACCGGCACGCAAAGCTCGCTTGAAAACTGAGAATCGCCAAAGCTCTGATATCCAACATTACCGGCGGCGGAGCTGGAGGAATTGCTGCTGTCGTTGGATGTGAAGGTAGAAGAATCATTGCCATTGATGGAGTTCTTTGAAACATTATCAAGGAACCCATCGCTCATTACCACGTCCTCTTCACTCGGAAAGTCCAAGAGGTCATCAACCCTGAAGTGCTCACCAATTTTCTGGTCGTGGACTCTCTTTCCAGGCACGTAGTCGCCGGTTCCGTGGCCATAGTAGCCTCCAACGAGGAATTCTGGTACCTCCATTGGTGTGAGCAAGAATAATGAGGTTCCAAAGAGAAGTTAATGGAAAGAAGAAAAAGATTTGAGTCTTGAATTGCGTTGAAAACAAACACTTGGTGTTGTAGTATAAAGTTGGAGTCTTTCAAGAGGAAGAGTGGCTGTGTTTAAGAGAGTGGATGCTTAGCTTTTATAAGGAGTATGTGCACATATATATGTCAAAGTGAAAACAAGAGAGAGAAAATTCAGGTGCAAGGTTTGAGATTGAGAGAGTCCGGTGCTGGTTTATTGGTTTTCGTGGAAAATAAAAGAAAGAAAATTAGAGAGCACCTCTTTCTTATAAACTAATTGGAGTTCAAATCTTCTGTTTAATATTACTCTTATCTTATTCTATCTCATTAAATATAAGTCATTTATTTCGCGAGATCTACGCGGGTCTCATGTGGAATTTACATAAATAAATTGCTTAGATTTATTGGACACAATAATATTAGACAGAGGATCTAAACTCAACTAATCGGAAAGTAACTTGTAAATTCCGTAAAAAAACTATTTTATATATGTTCTAAGCACAGTAAAAAATAACACGGAAGCAAAGCAACTGTCTCTTTATTTTCCTTTTTCCTCCTTTAGGGTTTTGGATTATTTTTTTTTTGGTGCTTGCCAAGTTGTTGAATTCTTTATAATAATATGGATTTGAACAAAAGTAATAATTAAAGTTAGCAATGGAGATGGTGTGGAAGTGTCAACTAAGAGCAAGTGCTAGTAGGGTAGGGTGCAGATGTAAAACCAAATAACTTATAGTATTGATTTGACATCCTTGAAATAGATATTAGAAAACAAGTACAAATTTATTGGATTTCATGGGCAAAACCCTGTACACCAAAAAAGAAAATGACTTTATTTTGGAAACTTATTTGAAAATGGGAAGGACGAACCTCAACGTGAATGGAGGTCTGTACAGTACACTAGAAGCTTTAATTATAAGTAAGCTCAATTCCATACATAAACAAATAAACATAAAGCTTTAGTCTTTATTACCTCCACCACCAACAATGCCTCCCAAAAAATAAAAGTGTATAATTTGCACAAGATGTTGTTAGTTAAAAGGGCAACATCTAGCACGCATTCATGGACTCCATTCTTTCTCTACTCTTTTTCTTTTTGTTTAATATTACTACGCTTAGTTACTGGTTCTAACTATTCATCGGTGAAGAATCAATGTTATTAGAAATGTATAGATTTTAAAGGCATGAATTAATCAAAATGTTGATTGTTAATTTTATTTCCTAGACCTAAATAATTGTACTTTCTGCTACAATTTGGCCTTTCATAACCTGCTGTGATATTCTCTACCCACGTTTAAGCACGATGGCTACAGCTCAACTTGATCCAATCTCATCCTTGTGCCCTCTAGCTCTAATACTGTACATTTCACCTTTAACAACACCAACATCGTAGGATATGTCGTGTGTTACTGTTTTGACATTAAATCTTTGTGTAAAAATTTTACTTCACACTAACTCCAACAAAGATCAATAATTGCGGGGATATTTTTATTAACGCTCGTTGCAAGTCTTTCCTCTATCTGTAAATCCTAAGCCAAAAGTAAAATAAGTTTTTGCTAATAGAATTTTCTTTTTTTCTTTTTATTTAAAAGAGGATTCCATTTGAAAATTTACTGTTTATATTTTTGTGAAAGGATCCTGCTTGTACGGTACTAACTGGTACCGGTATAGTATTGCACCAGATGCAACATAATAAATTTTATTTTATTTTTTACATCAACCTGGCACAACTGATGATCACATACTTAAAGAATGTTTGGTTCCACTTCTATTTTTCTTTTGTAGTTTTAGTTTTTATTTATTTTTAGTTTAAAAAACAAAAATCTGTTTAGTTGAAATTCCTAATGTAAAAATTGAAAAGAAAAACTTACTTGGTTGAGGTTTGTAATGAAAAGTAAAAAACAAAAGCATGTTTGATTTTATTATCTTGTTTCTATGTTTTTAATTATACTCTTATTTTAATTATTTTTAAAATAATATATTATATTTTTAAATTAATTAAATTTTATTAATTTTTTAATTACAATCTTTATTAATTGTTTTTAAAGACAGTCTGGTAAAAATTGTTAGATCTTTCAATAAAGAATTAAATGTTTCTAAACAAACATTGAAAAAAAAAACTCTAGCTTTCCCCTTCTTAAGAGAATCTCTGCACATAAATAGATATCAAACAAAAGCTTTTTAATTACAAGCGACTTGTTATCATTATCCTCGTAGGATTAAGTGGGATTATTCTTAACTGACTGATCGTTTGGTAAATGCATAAAGTTTGTTTTTCGTTTACCATCTAAATATAACACTATCACTTAATTAAAATATCTTATTTAAAATACAGAATAATTAGCCATCCCTTTCATTTTATTTCTTTATTATTTTACCAAAAATATTAGTGTTCTTCTTTCTTAGACTAAAACTATGATATAAAATAATCAATACAATCAACTAACTGCGACTACAACAACGCTGTTAATGCACAAAAGCCAAGAGAAAGAACCCATGTACTAGATCAGTTGTTTACATGTCCTAATTACACAACAAATTTGGAAAAGACATGAAACTGAGCAACCTAAATGAAATGCAAGAATATCAAATATATTTATTTCTATGATATTTTGTGAAAATTCTCCACTTTTTAAAACACTTGCCTTCTTCTTCTTTTTTTTTTTTTTTACACCCTACATTATAGTCAAACATATTATACATCTTAACATAAAACAGATGTGTTATGCTTCAAAAGCAGCACTGGCATATATAATCCAAATGATGCGAACTGGATTCTATATTCTAAGTTACAAATTCTAATCAATGAATTAGCGATAGGATTACCCCGTTATTTAGTATCAGTAAGAGTCGCCTGCAATATTGATCTCTATCAAGATAGAAACCTTTCAGTATTAAGAACAAAGATGGGGCAATAGATGAAAAATTACTACTACTACTACTATTACAATAACTACTACGACTACTACTATGACTACTAACACTTTTACCACCATTACCACCACCACCACTACTACTATTATTACTACGACTACGACTATGACCACCACCACCATCACCATCACCACTACTACTAATACCACTATTACTACTATCTTATTCTAAAGCTTTATCCTTATCTTGTTGCATCATTCGAACTGTTTCTAAAACCAATTCATCTCAACAACTATAGCTGCACAAGTATTTAGTCTCTCATAGTATCCGCGAAACAAGTTGAGAGAATTCTGTAACTTTTATAGAGAGGGGTTAAGTAAGAAGTGTTAGCCCTATAGAGCTTAAGCCTATTTATAATAGGCTTTGGACATTAAAGTAATTTAATTGAAATTAAATTCTAATTTCAATTAAACTTTAATTCTATTTAAATACCAATTATGCTCAAATAAGTTACAATATCTCATATTGATCCTTATTTATTAAATATCTTATATTTAATCTTAAAGTTTATCAAACTTTACAATTAAGTCCAACTTGGTTAAAGTATCTTTGCTTTCTTTAACTCATTCTTTATATGAGACCCATTAGGTTCCCAAATATGTTGATAATGATTATAAATTATAATTATAATTCATAATTAGAATTAGATAAGTTAAAACTCTTTTTAATTTATCTTTAATTCTCTAATTAAACAATTTATAATCATAGATCAACATTAGTGTCTAGCAGTGCATCATGACTACTTAAATATTTAGGAATGTTCATGCATGATTTTTCTTATAATTTAATCATTTTATCATAAAATGTTCTTATTAAACAAAATATGGAATTAATCTCTACTCCTTTTGAGTCCAATCATATTAGTTCTCCGCTATTAGCTATTGATTCAATTAATGACATTTGTAAATTATTTACAAAGTGTCATTCCACCTTGATTAAGGATTTCTTGAATCAATACTAATCGAGACAACGAAATATTTTCCCTAATTACTTTAGGATGATGAATCATATATTGATCGCACAATTACCTTTATATAATTCATGCTATATCTAATGACTATTGATTGAACGACTTATGATTAAGTAGGTCATAAGTAGCATCAAAATAAAACAATCCTTATACAAGATAACTTTGGAGACCTCAAGTCAAATGGTCACTTATATAATCATTACAAAGAGAATTTTCATAGATATACAAGTAATGCTTTAAATGGATTTACAGTAAAACCTCGATAAATGAATATTATTGGAACCTGAAAATTATTATCTTATACAAAGTTATTAATTTATCGATAAATGAATATTTTATTAATTTATCGATAAATTAATATTTATTAATTTATAGAATAATT
>JANKOD010000001.1:9153655-9168604 GCA_026284645.1 Erythroxylum acuminatum
TAAAAATGTTTTCAAGGTTTCTGCTTATCTTTTTATTATAAACTGTTTCCCACGAGCTTTCAAGCTCACCCCTTCCTATCCCTACCTTCAGGTTTTGAGCAAGAGACGGAGTAAAAGGGAGTCAAGGCAGGCTTTAGCCACATTTTAGGAATTTTGTAGTTTTTGTAACTTTATGATGTTTTTTAATGTTGTTCAAATCTTGCTGCTTGAGTAATGAAAGGAGGAATTGAAGTAGTTCTTTTGTGTATGTTGTTTTGGATTTCCTTGCTAAAGGGTTAAGATACAGGAATAGAAACTAGTTGTAAGTATTGTAGTAAAACGTGATGAAAAAAATTGAGAGTCTTATGATTTCCACAAGAAGATGAACCGATGATGGTCAAGGAGGTTCCATAGGATTAAGCTCACGTTCATGATCCGAAGTTGGGTTCCAGAAACGGGACCCAACATGAGTGGTATCAGAGCAAGAAGAGATTACAAGGAACCACGCTCAATTATGTTGGTATTTTGTTAAGAGGTTGGATTTCGGAAATGGGATCCAACAATTATAACTGAATCACACAGCATATGAAAGATAAAGATTGATGGAATGACAAAGTGAACAAAGAAATCAAATAGATGAATTGAACAATTAAGTGATGAAGAAAATGAATAAAATAGAGCACATGTACAATTTAAGTGAAGAATCGATAATAAAGAATAATCAAGCATATCAAGACTTAACATAATATTGTCCTTGTTCCTATAACCTTTTTTTTGTTATTTCAATTAACTAAGAGATCAATCACTGCATAATTATTTGTATATATGTGACTTTTTGAAACAAAGTACCTCTATTTTGGATAACAAATGAATGACTGGGAGAAACTGGCTTCCGCCTATATGAAGTGGGATACTGGAATTCATTGTCAATATGTATCTATTATTATTAGACATGATAGAGGCAATGTTAAGAATTGAGTGAATAAAATCTATAGTAAGGAGAATTTCTTATAAGGATATGTTTGCCAACTATTTAATATTCCAAATAAGCTTCATTGGGCATAATAATTTGCATTTGCATTTATCAATTTTATTTCAATATTATTACCTTATCTATTTTTTTTTCTAATGTTGGATGAATATTATTGGTCAAAAAAGAATCGTGGTGATGAATTGGAGCCTCCAAACTTCAAGTAGCATGTGCAAGATTTGTAGCAATTTAGCCACTAATCTTAGGAAAAGGTTGAGTTGGATAAAAATCATAACTAGGTACCTCTTTATTTTGATATAATTAACTTTACAAAATCTCAACACAGAGAGAGTCATTCTAGTTCATAATGCAAGCAATATATGGAAATATGGGAATTCCAGATATATAAAAACCCTGCAATTTCCAAATGAAATGCAACTAGGTATCTCCTCTTTCTTTTTCACTAACAAGCTGAAAGCAAAAGCAACGCAGCATCTGAACAAAGCTAGGTTTGTTTAATTTACATTTATTTAATTCAAACTAAGTATTGGATACCAATGGGCTAGTTGATATTCTGCAGAGTGAACTGGAGCAGACAATTAAAAGTCTTGGAAAGTTTCACTCTGAGGAGTTCAAAGCAAAAGAAAGGGCAAATGCAATAAGGAAATCAGAAACATCTTTTAAAGCAGGTAGTAATGTAGCCTTCTTGGGGCCTGGAAGCATCAAATAAGCTTTAGTATATTTTTAACATCATATAGAGAAAGGCTTAAGAACGTTGCATTATGACTATTATCAATATGTGGGACAGGTGAAATAATTAAGTCACGGTTCTCCTGCTACCAACTGAAAACAGAGCAGCATCTTGTTCAATTTGACTTTTCTGTAATAAAGAGGATTGTCATTTGGTGATATAAGCATTGATGAATGAAAGTTACAGAACCAAATATAGATACAGATATTTTAACATTCTGCTCAGACAACAAACAAGAGAAAACCATTAAGACATCAAAAAACAATCAACTAATAGTAAAGTAAAAGTCAATAAAAGGCATCCACAAAACCAACTCCACATTTACAAAACCAAACGGCGTTGTAATGAACCTATACATTTACAGGAGATGCGACGGCGACGAGGTGTGGTGCACGAGATATGATTATACAATACCTGAAGTAGATGCGATGACGACGAGTGGAGAGCAATGGCCTTTAGTAGTGACAGGGATGATGATGTTGGCTCGCCGAGGATGGACCCTGAGGGTGCACGGTGGCATGATGATGATGCGTGGGCACAGTGTGACGACGACGATAGAAAAGAGAAAAAATGGGGCTGCGATGGATGAGGAGAAGCTGCAGTCATTTTCGTTTTTTTAAATGGCGAACCAAAAGCAAATGACGACTTTTACAACTAAAACTTACCGACGGAATTTACCAACGATTGTCCGCTGGTAAAATCAGAACTTATTTACTTCGCTACACATTGCCGCTTTCTTTACCGCCAGACATTTTTTACCATCACTATATTCCGTCGAAAATTTTACTAGGTTGATTTCTCTCCATATTTACCAACGGATATTTTTCTATTGCAAATTGAAAATTTTACCGACGGAATATAATTTTTCGTCGGTAATTTTTAACAGTTCTTTTTCTGTCGGTAATTGTCTATCGTTAATAACTAATTTTCTTGTAATGTTGCAAGCATAAATGGTTGGTTGGTTTAGGCAATGGCAACTAAAAAATACTTGATTAATTGTATTACGAATGAGAGATAACAATTATGACTAAAAAAAATCGTGAACAGAATAACAGTCGTAGTAAGAATCTTCATTCTTCAACCAAGAAGTAGAAAATATTTCTTTGGTTGGGTTCTCAGAAAATTTTAATGTAGACCAACCGGATGCAAAAAAACTCCAGATAAATTGGAAATACTTACTTGATTAGATTGTAAATTAGAAATTGGAGATGACAATAACAAAATTGAAGAAATGACGAACAAACCAACAAAAATAGATATAACATTCCAGGCGAGAAGAAGCTTCCTATATAGGTTTAGCTATTTTACCGTTTTGTGCTTAACTATATTAATTGTAATTTCTTTCATCATCTATTCTTAAATAATAACATTTTTTTATTTGTCGGTTTTAAAATAACTTTTAGACAGAAATAAATGGCCTACTAATAAGCTCTAGTACATACAGTCCGTTCAAGTTCCTTTCCTTTCGATCTCGCCATCGACAATCAATCCACTACGAGTCTATCCTTGAATACGTGCTTCCCAGCATACCAAATCATCGCTCCATCAATAGACATCATTAAACACCCAAAACAAAAACCTTAAAATATTGATGCACCTTCATGGTGTTGCAGTCACATCAAAAGTAACACGACCCTCTTTTCTTTCGGACGAGATGTTCTCTACAGTGTCTTAAAAATTTGAGTTATTTTTTACGTGAAATTTATATAAAATTCGTATAAATAAGTAACTGAAATTTATATTACAGAAAAAAAATATATAAAATTGGACAGACAATTCAGACTCCTTCTCCTTTTGCTCTACCTTCGCATTGTCCTTTATATACAACCCTCCTCTCCTACTCTTCTTCTCGTCCATTCCTCAAGTTTTGCTTAAAACATTAAGCAAATTAAATGTTCTCCCTCAGTCTCTCTTTCCGTCTGCAGAAACCCAAGTGGGTCAAAAACTGATATTCTTAGATATATTATTTAAAATGACGAGAAATTTACCAATTGTAGCCAGAAGGGTATGGAGAATGATACGTGTTATATTCTTCATGCTTCAAAAGGGTATCTCCAAAAGAAAGCTACTGGTAGACCTCAACGCGATGCTCAAACGTGGAAACAAAATCGCCACCAAAGCCATCGGAGACCTCATGTTCCACCATCACGACCTCCACGTGCCCTCCTCCGTCCCACCTCATGAGTATGAGTTCAGCTGCAGTAACACTCCCACCTTCAATCTCCGTTTTCACGTCAACAAACGTAGAAGCCACCACCACAAAAACAACAGTTTCTTCGCTTGTGCATTTCACACGCCGCAGACTCACGACGACGACGTGGCTACCGTGAGTGCCTTGGAGCTGGCCTTGGAGATGTTGAACAGCAATAACGCGACGGTGGAGACGGCTACGGGGTCGCCGGTGTTGCCCGGGTTCGGAAAAAGCCCTATGGTGAGGAAGCTGAGGATAACGGACTCGCCATTTCCGTTGACAGATGTTGACGATGATAATGGTTTTGTTGACAAGAAAGCTGAAGAGTTCATCGAGAGGTTCTATAAGGAATTGAGTCTACAGACTAGGATGAGTTTTTGATTAATCACTTATCTACAGATTATATGATATGATCATCATATAATCTTGTTGAGATTTATTTTGTTGATGATTGTTATTACAAAAAAATATATATTTCTTATCTTTAAAAAAGTATCTTAGTTCAATCATTATAGCTTTTCCAATGTTTTTTTTAACAAGTTTTTGTATGGAATATGATTTAAAAAAAGAAAAAATGAAAAGAAAGCAAAAGGGAAAAAGATCTCTGAGTACGAACAATCCTGTGTTTCATATATTGTCTGTTACAAATCACAAAATTGGTGATAAAAGAAAGTTCTGATAAGATTTAATTATATTTATATAGGTAAACTCAAGTTGGCAGACTTGTTTTTTTGATGAACTTGATGCAGCTTTTTAAGTGCCCTTTTGTATTTTCGATATAATTTCTCTATCCTACAGTAAAACACTATTCGCTGGCTCCTCTACAAAAATACACTCTACCTTTTCAACTTTTTACTACTCTTCCTCTTCTTTGGGGTAGTATACTTTTATGTTTGCTTAAAGCTCCCCCACTATAACATAAGAGACTTTTAGATTTGATTGTTATACACTGTTTGCTTGAAAATGCATGACACGTGCATTTCATCAAGAAATCATTTATTTTTTGCAAATTTAGTTAAAGCAAAAAAGCTGTTAAAAAAGGATGTCAATAAACTAGATCGCGAGGAAGGATCTTTAAATGTTTTAATTAATGGCTTAGAACGTTGAATCCAGATATTGAGAGCCTTTTTACCTTTTCTATCAAGTCTAATGTTATTTAGATTCTAAAAAAATAGTTATTTCTTTTCCTTTTCTATAAAATATTAGGCGTGAAATTTTATTTATTATTAAAATCTTGTAGTTCATACAATATATCATTATATTATATTATATTGCTTACCATATTTTAATATTTATATATATTATTATTTATTATTAATAATTATTAATGATTAAGAATAGTAATCAACTTAAATTTATAATATTTTGATCTTATTAACATTAAAATGTTAGGTAGGATCATCTTTTTATGTCCAAAAATATTAAATTTTCAAATTTTAAATTACCCATCATGTATTTTTCAACAATATGTTTTAAACTTTGAAAACATTTTACAATTTTTAGATGCTCCATTCTATTTTCATGAAATTAATGAACCGAAGTGTGGTACTATATACAATAGGCATCATTAGAGAATCATTTGTGTATAAATCTATAGATTTAAACAAATCCAAATGGTTTTGAATGCATTAGCTATTTAAACAAATTTATAAATAAAGAAAATGAAAAAAATAAGATTGAATTCAGTGTCACAATCAGACAATTTAAATAATCTGTGGTAGGTGATATAGTCAAAATATATCTTCTCCACTGGTCTCGTATAGTTTCACATATCTTGAAATTAAAATCAATATAAAGGTTCCATGAAAATGCCAAATCTAATTAGAGACGTTTAGGTAGGATTTTGTATGTCATACTTAGTGATATTGTCGTTGGAATTTTACGGATTAATACTCTTAAAGGATATTTGTTGGAAATTTGAAGGACCTATATGTTGACAGAAAACATCTGAAACAGTAGTAATTTGTTTGAGTATAATTAATCAAGGGGTTGATTTCCTTGTCTCCTAATATAATTGACCTGGCTTACATCCAGGATTGTTTGCCTTCTAATTAATTAGGACAAAAGGTCCAAAAACTGTAGCTAAAATTAAGTACTTTAAGTCAACAGATCATAAGTCCAAACAAGTAACAAATTAAACCTAAGATTCAAGTGATAACATAACATGAAGGCATTATTAAAACAGTTCATTAATTGCCCAATCAAACAGAAAAGCAAAACAAAATTTACCATAAACACAAAACAGTCTAAAATATAACCCTTTCCAACAATTTTCTTATACAAGTTAAATAAAGTGTATAGTAATATAGTGGGGAGTCAAAATGAGGTGGGATTGTTATTTCTTGCAAGCAAAGATCGTCACTGTATCTTAATTGTTAGATGTTAATCATCTGTAGTTGTTTTTATCTTTCTAGTAATGGATGATCAAAGGTGGTTTGAAAACTAAAGGTCCATAAAGCCAAAAGTTTAGGTGCAATGTTAGGTGAAAGTGTGAAATTAAGGCAAATTGCGAGACATATGTCACCTTTTGAACTCACCTTTGGCTCATTTCACACATTAAATCCACGTGTACGTGTACACATATGCTTTAATCATTAATGCCTTTTTAAACTTTTCCATTGTCTCGTTGGAGTCGTAAATATTCTCAGTAAACTCACTCCATAACTAAGCTACTGGCAATCAAAATTAAATTAAAAAATAATGTTAAAGAACTCGAAAGTCGAAAGAATTAGTGCACAAGATCTGAGCCACAGCCTGAAATTAATGATAGACCGCATGACTCTCGTGAAGATAGTGGCCTAATTAGTATACACTGCTCACTCAAGGCTTTCTTTTACCGGAGGTCTTGCCAAATGAGAGGAACTCAAGGCTTTCTTTTACCGAAGGTCTTGCCAAATGAGAGGAAATGAGATATTTTTCCTCTAACTCTTTGGATAAAGCTTCTTGCTCGAATCAATTATGGACGCCTCCTTTCTAACGGTAGGGTGGGAGTTGAAGCTATTAGGAAACTCAAAGACTGCTGAGAACCTGATACTGAGCAAAGAAACCAGTGATCAATCAGCAGTTGACCAATCAAGTATGTGATGACTCCTTGTGCGCATAAGTGTACAGGCTACGTAGGAACCTGAGGGATCTTGGAGTTCAAGATTTATCTCCTCTAAGGCTCTTGAAGTGGGGTCTTAAGGTTTAGGATTAGTCCGACTAAGCTGACTAAATTTACGTATGCATCAACCCTTTTCTTTTCTTTAATTAAATTGACGTATTTGTCTATAGGCAATCAGTAAATCAGACGATGCAATATTTGGTAGTTTAATATTGTTATGGGGAAACTAAACCCGTACTTTAGCTACATTTCTATCAATTGGGTCATTCTCATTAATCGTGAAGTAATATATTTTGTGTGAAAACAAAAATAAATCATAGTATATAGCAAAGATGCCTGCTTTTAATTATTCCAGTTCACAGTTTCTTAACGTTTAAGTCTATGCGGAAGCAGTGGACTGGTTAAAATCATCCCTTACATAAACATTAAAAAAATAATAGTAACTTTCTAAGAATTTATAGTTAATCACATTATATATATATTTATATGATCTAGTCTTGGTCCTGCAGATGATGTATCTTTTTCTATTATATAAGTTGATAGGTTTCAACTCTTACAATGTTCTTGAACTCGCCTTTAACTATAGACTCGAATCATTAATTGGGACCTTCACATGTGTCCATATAATTATTGACTACAAAGTTGACACCTTGCAAACTGAATAGCATTCAGTTTCAAAATCAAAAGAGAGAGGAAATCATTGTCATGTCGAGAAGTTTCTCACAGTTTGAAAAGGACAACATAATCACAGATCAACCCAGGAGCCCACAAATAATTGAAGTAAATGCTGGCCACAAAAAAAATGATGAAGTTATTCAAAATTTCCTACAAAACCTAGTTATGCGCAGGGCGAGGTGGCGTATTCTTGTTGGGGGTTCACAATATATTTCTGACATGGGTCTTCCTTTCTCGCGTTTATCCCTGTCAATCTGCTAATAAAAGAGAGATGTGTCCAATTCTATGTCCGGAGTAGTTGTACTACCAGAATGAATAATTAATAAGGTGCCAGTTGCCCCCAAAAAGCAAAAACCCATGAGCTCGGAAGCTTTGGTTGAAGCAGGTGGCGAGAAAGGTTGCAAAAGAATAGGATTTGTTCTTTACTGAACTCTCTCCCCTGTTAAGGAAAGGAAAGGTCTTTACAATTAAATGTCAGCAGCTTTGCTTTACACTTTCAGCCATCTAAAACTCTGATTAGTTAGTCATAGACACAAAAGTACGTACATACACATGCGTGCGTAGAACTAGAACTTGCTTTGTTTTGTGTCTCTAATTATCTAGTGAATCAAATCAATAATTCGACAGAGGAAAAAGATTTGTCTTCCAATTTATGGCTTGATGTGATTCGTTTGATAATGACATTTGTGAATGTGCAGGCAGTTAAATTTTTTTATGCATGTATGTTTATTGAAGATGGCATTTTATGGATGAATTGAGTTGCATGTTAGTAGCATCCATGCATCTCATTGAAATAGATTAGTGTAAATGTTTACTCTGAGTTGGTATTTATTATTGTTAGTATTATTATTTTATTTATTATTTATTTGTTTGTATTATTGTTATCCGTTTTTTTTCTATTTTTCTATTAGTATTAGTCTATTAGTACGCATAGCGTAGACAACAATGAGACAAGATGGTCTTGGCAAGGTAAAAGGTAATAGCAGAATACGGGCACTATCAGGTATATATTTTTAAAAGTTTTACTAATCTTTTCGTATTTTGTTTGCCTTGTACCCTGCATCTCTATTATCATGTCACATATACATATGGGCCTACTGGAAACAGTCTCTCTACAATGTAGGGGTAAGGCTGCGTACAGAGACGGAGCTATGTATATGGGAGGGGGGGGCTTTCAATTTTTTTTTAATTACTTATATAATTACAATTTTTAAAATTATAAATATAAGTGACCCCCTCTTTAAAAAAAATCCCTACCTTTAAAAATCTCGGCCCCCCCTTAAAATTGAGTCTGGCTCCGTCCCTGGCTGCGTACTATCTGACTCCCCCAGATCCTGCTTCAATGCGGGACTTCGAGGTATGATAATGATGATGATGATGTTTACTCTAAGTTGGCAACTCAAGAAAATACATTTAAACGTGTTTCCTTTAACAAATGAACCTTTTATAATTTAGATTGGAAATTG
The DNA here is from genome assembly GCA_026284645.1 of Erythroxylum acuminatum. Classification (NCBI taxonomy): domain Eukaryota; kingdom Viridiplantae; phylum Streptophyta; class Magnoliopsida; order Malpighiales; family Erythroxylaceae; genus Erythroxylum; species Erythroxylum acuminatum. The sequence continues at coordinate 9,162,791 of JANKOD010000001.1, forward strand.
ATAAATTCAATTTTTAAAATTTCTAATTTTAAAGTCATGTATTAGTGATTCAATGTCATTTTTAAGTTAACTAAATTTTTATTTTAAAAATAAAGATGGACCAATTAAAAAAGTAAAAAAAAATGTATATTTAAAGACAATTATCTTATTAGAAGAATTTATACCTTCGTTCATATCTTTTATCTCGTGTTCAATATATTACTAGGAAATGCTTTTAGATCTAATCTAACAATCAATTCGCCTTTTGTCTTTGAATTAGGTCTAGATCAACATAAACCAAACTTTGGATTTTGTACATGAGGAAAAAGCATGGTTTGGGAAGCGACCTCAAAGAAAGGAGGAATAGCCTAAAAGGCTGCCATAGCCCATAGCAGCATTCGATAATTGAATTCTTCAATTGTGCGCTAACATACATACAGGCAATAATCTGTCTCTTGTCAATACTACGGATTATCTGGATAATTGATTCTTTCTATGAATATTCTGGATTGCTATATAATAATATACGTTAAACCCTATGATGTCTTCCACGTGGCGTTGGCTACCTTGAAGTATCAATTTAAGTAGGAAAATTCCACCATTTCTACCCTCAGTAAATATTTACCAAAATTTTAAGACTTAAATGAGAAGTTAAACTGGCAAAATAAAAATTTTAAAATTTAAAGGTTTCAATCAAAATTATATTTTTATAAAATCAGCTAAAGATTAAAAATTAAATAATTTGAAATATGATTGAAAGAAATTGTCATTATCCATAAAAGAATTTGACGGTTAATTTAAAAAAGAGATTTTTAAATGAAAATTAAATGATTTATTTTAATTATAAAAATTTATTAATTTACGAAAATTGTTAGGTTAATTAATAAATTGGTTAGTTTTCATCGACAAAATTATTAAAATAAATCGAATCAAAAAGTAAAAAAAGGAGTTAAAAAATTAGAAGATTTCGAACTGATTATATTTTAATTATTGATATTTACAGTTTGGTCAGGCCGGAGGCATATTTTCTGTTACAAAGCCTTTATTGCCTTTCTCTTTAAGTAATTCCTTTAAACATTATATATAGAGAAAGCCGTTGACGGTGCAAGCAACTAAAGTTTATGCTGTTTTGGCCAATTTGAATGACCTGTTGTTTACTTGTGTAAAGCTATAACCATAAAAGCACATGAAAGTCTTGAATGTTGTGCTCATCCAAAGAACACGTACATATAAGAAAAAAAAGTAAATCCTTCCACTCTGAACTCTAATAGGGAACTTCAATCAAGCTAGTGCTTATGGTGTTTTGGATGTTAGTGATAGAATTTTATCATTAATTTTGTGAACTAGTATAATAAACAATAAATATAATTTTGTATAAACTCCGATTAATTAGATGTCAACATAAATGAGCTTGGTACTTTTCTCATAGTGTCATTGGATCTGTATTCATAGGCTTGCTATGATGGGTAGGCTTGACTCGGCTCATGTTTGCAGTGCACAGGAGGCCCTACTACTAACCAACCTTAAAAACAATCGCCCGTTGAGAATTGTATGTGGTTTTTCAGGGTTTGGAATAGCAATAGTCAATCCTTTGCATCTTTGTCGCTCCGCTTCACAGAAAGTAACAATGAACTCAATGTTTCCTCAGTTTCCAGGTATTTATCTATCCAATTCTTGAATCTACCATGTTGCAATCATAGGGTTAGTCTAATTGTATTGATTAATCATGACATCGGTCTATAATTTCGTTTTAATTATTCTTCAATTGGTATCAGAGCTAATTAACCCTAATAGTGACTGCTAATTTTGGGTAATTTTTCAAGGTTAGATGTTGATATTCATGAAAATTTGAGTTCTTTTTCTTGGGATTTTTAGGTTTTTGTTATTTTGTTTTTCTGTGAAATATGTTTTATTATTGTTGATTTGTTTCGATTTAGTGTCAAATCGTGTGGTAAGTTTGTTGAATTTTTTGTTGTCTTTTTCTTAAAACTCAGAACTCGAAAATGCAAACTATTAACATTCTGTTTCGAATTTTTCAAAATCTTTTTTGTGAAATTGATTGAGGGCTTTGATAGATCGTTAAATTCCGATTCTAATGATACTAATTTCGTTGAAAACGGATCAAAATTGAGCAAGTTATGGCTATTTTTCTTAATTAGGTCGCGAAGCAGGTCGAACGACTCGAATTCTAGGTTTTCGGGTGGAGAAGACAACACCTGACCCAGCTGGCCTTTCCCCACATGCAGAGATGGTGCGTGGAGGCACGTGCGGCCTGCTCCCATGGTCGTTTTGTCCTAAATTTTGCCTGTTTGTTCCTTTAACCCAATTCTAATTTATGGTATTTTCTGGAATTTTTGAATTATTTTTATTTTTATTTTTTCCGAATTTTAAATTTAATAAAAATATAATGTACTCTCTGACTTGTGTCTTGAAAATTTTTGAACTTGTTTCTAGTATATTTTGGGCTTGTGGGGTCTTGTGTACTCTTAGTGGGAATATAGTTATACACCAAAATTAATTTTGGATGTAGTTTATGCTTATAATGTTATATTATATGATTAATATGGTTAGTTTTATAATTGTGGTGCTACCTGGAACCCCTGGGGCAATCTTGGGATGTATTATTGGACTCTTGCTATTCACTTTGTCTAATTGTGAGCTCGCCTATCGTGAGACCAATTATTACAAAATGCTATTGTGATGTTGTTATTGGGCATACATTAGATACTATGTTAATGATGCACTTACCCTATCGATTTGTCTTTTTCAATGTGGTTTCTAATGCTTTGTTTAATTCATTAAATTATGTCTTTAATTTTTCAGTATCCTATCGATATTAGCTTTAGGGCATAATTTAATGTTTTGGGTGACTTATGTTGTAATTCGGGACCCTTAGGTAGGATTGCAATTGCATGAGAACTTAGTTATGTTGTTTGCTCAATTTTAATATATGTTGATACATTTGATAAATATCCCTGCATTGTATCAATTTCCAGCTTTGAATTCTTTGGTTAAGTTGAATGGGACCAATTATGAGAGTTGGCTTGAATTTTTGAATCTGTTCTTGGTTGTTTCTAATGTTGATGTTGCTCTCCTTAAGGATGAGCCTGCACAACCCACTGCTGAGACTTCCGCTGCAGATAAAGCTAAATATGATAAGTGGGCTCGTTCTAACAAGGTCTATTTGATGACCATCAAATACACAATGGAGAAGACTATTAAAGAGAGCATCACTGAAACTGATAATGCCAAAAATTATCTCAAGGATGTTGGTAAAAAATTCCAGAAGTTTGATAAGACTGAAAAGTTTAATTACTTGACTTTTCTGTCTAACACCAAGTATGATGTTGTGGGTGGTGTTTGTGAGCATGTAATGAAGCTTGTGAACTAGTATAATAAGTTGAAGTCCATGAAAGTTGTGATGGGAGAGGATTATCTGATCTGGCAGGTGTTTGAATCTCTTCCATCTGAATTTGATGTTCTCAGGACTACTTACCATGCTCAGAAAAATGAATGGAGCATTGATGAATTGATTTTCAATCTTATTCAAGAGGAGCATACTATGAAGAAGGGAAATTCCCACAGTATTCATCACACTTCTCATAAGAGTGGTGACAAGAAGAAATTTTGTATAAACAAACAGGGTAAGCCTCAATTTAAGAAGAAGGGGAATGACAAACCTGCATTACCTTCTGGGCTTGGTGAGAGTTCTGGTGCTAAGCCCAAGCCTGTTTTTAATAGAAACTGTAACTTTTTCATGAACATGGGCATAGGCAGTGTGATTGTGTGAAGTTTAAGAACTGGTTGGCAAAGAAGAAAGGCATACCTTAACTCTTTGTCTGTTTTGAATCAAATCTTGTTGATGTTCCTCCTAATTCATGGTGGTTAGACACTGGTGCAACTATTCATGTAACACTCATTGCAGGAGTTCAAAAGCAGGCAGAGGCCAAATAAAGGGGGAGTTGATGGTGTAATTAGAAGATGGATTTCACGTTAATGTTGAGCACATAGGAGTAGTTTGCTTGAAGTTGAGTAGTGGACATGATTTGTTTTTGAAAGATACCGTTTATGTGCCTTCTATGAGAAGGAATTGATTTCAGTTTCTGTTTTACACAGTTGTAAATACATTTTCCATATAATCAATAATGGTGTTGTTTTGTACTATGATTCTACTGTTGTTGGTTCTGCAAGTATGTGTGATGGATTGTTTAGGCTAATTGCTAATTTTTCTTGTTTTGACCGACCATATGATGACGTCAATGCTGTTGTTGGAAAGAAATGTGGGAGAGTTACTGAAAAATCTTCTATGTTGTGGCATAAACGATTGAGACATATCTCTAAGGAGAGAATGGAGAGATTGATTAACGAAACTATTTTATATGATCTGGACTTCTCTAATTTTGACACTTGTGTTTATTGCATAAAAGGGAAGTTTACATCTAAAGTAAGAAAGGAGAAAATGACTAGGAAGGAGGAACTATTACAGATAATTCACACAGACATCTGTGGACCCATTACTCCTATTGCCATAGGAGGCTACAGGTACTTCATTACCTTCATTGATGATTTTTCTTGGTATGGATGGATTGAATTGTTGCATGAGAAATCTAAATCCTTGGATGCTTTTAAATCATTGAAAAATGTTATTGAATTGCAACTTGGGAAGCAGATCAAATGTGTATGATCTGATAGAGGTGGTGAGTATTATAGTCGATATGATGAAACTGGTAGAAACCTGGCCCTTTTTCTAGATACTTGCAGGATTATGGAATTGAAGCGCAATATACCATGCCTGGCACTCCTCAACAACATGAGATTGTAAAGAGACGAAATTGTACTCTCATAGACATGGTTAGGTGCATGCTTAGTCACTCCACCTTACCAAAGTTCTTGTGGTGAGACGCTTTGAGGACTGCTGTTTATGTTCTCAATTATGTGCTTAGTAAATCTATACCAAAGACTCCTTTTGAGCTTATATCAGGAAAGAAACCCAGTTTGAAGCATTTCCATGTTTGGGGTTGTAAGGCTGAGGTAAGGACTTATAATCCTTAGCTGAGGAAGGTTGATCCTAGAACTATTTCAGATTACTTTATTGGTTATTGTACTGGCTCAAGAGGTTCAAGATTCTATTGTCCCAATCACACTACAAGAGTCATTGAATCAGATTGGGCTGTATATTTTGAAGGAGACATGGGACATAATGAAAAACATGAATCTCGTGTTGTTGATTTCAGAGAGGATCGTGTTGTTGTTCCTACACATGTTGTTTTCAATCCTGAGGCAATTCAGTCTCCTTTGATTCATGATGATGTGGTTGATCTAGGAAATGATATTGATATTCTTCAACAGGTTGGCAATGATACTCAAGTCCCAGATGTGGTAGTAGTTCCACCTAGGAGATCTGAAAGGATTCCTAAATCCACTAAGTCTTCTAAATTCCGAGACTATTATATTTACTTGGAGGAGTGTGAATTCAATTTAGTTGAAGACTCATATCCTATTTCTTGTCAGGATGCCAATTTTTGTTCTCGTAGTTCACAATAGTTGGTAGCCATGGAAGATGATTTGGCTTCTATAAGTATGAATGGCTTTTAGGATTTGGTGGAATTACCTAGTGGTTGTAAAACTGTTGGGTGTAAATGGGTCTTAAGACTAAACATGATGTTAGAGGTGAGATAGAAAGGTACAAAACCAAACTTGTTGCAAAGGTACCTAGAGGGAAGGTATAGATTATAAAGCGACATTTTTCCCAGTCTCTACTAAAGATTCATTACGTATTGTGATGGCTTTGGTTGCTCATTTTGATTTGGAGCTCCATCAAATGGATGTGAAAAC
>JANKOD010000001.1:9168704-9191667 GCA_026284645.1 Erythroxylum acuminatum
GTTATCAGTACTCCTATCGGGTCTGATTTCTATACTGTTGAGATACTTGTAACCTCATTTTGGACTTATGATTGAGAAATTGTTGGCTCTACTTTGACATCCTATTGTGGCCACATATTGATATATTAATATGAGAATTTGTTTATGTTGTTTATTGATATTGGTTATGTTGTCCAAGTGGGAGAATGATAGAATTTTATCATTAATTTTGTGGACTAGCATAATAAACAATAAACATAATTTTGTACAAACCTCGATTAATTAGATGTCAACATAATTGGACTTAGTACTTTTCTCATATGTGTCATTGGACCTGTGTTCATTGGCTTGCTATGATGGATAGACTTAGCCTATGTTTGCGGTGCACAAGAGGCCCTATTGCTAGCCAACCTTAAATACAGTCATCCCATTGAGAATTGTATGTGGTTTTTCAGTGTTTGGAATAGCAGTAGTCAATCCTTTGCATCTCTGTCACTCCGCTTCACGGAAAATAACAATGGACTCAATATTTCCTCAGTTTCTAGGTATTTATCCAATTCTTGAATCTAGCATATTGCAATCATAGGCTTAGTCTAATTGTATTGATTAATCATGACATTAATCAATAATTTCGTTTTCATTATTCTTCACCTAGAACCTACCAGAAAGCAACAGAACTTGGGGTCGTTATTTTTACTTACCTTATATGTTGTTCAGTTCTACTTAAAAAACCACACATGCATGCAAACCTATGTATAGAAATTGATACTCCATGATCATTTTCTTTACGTACTAGTCCAATATTGAAAAGAACCCACCCCTTATCAAACAGGAAGCTTATGGCCACTGGGAGCGGCAACTCTTTTAGCTCTGGCCCCTTGATTATATATGGGTCCAACTTAATTACCCCTGATCTAGTTCATTTATATATTAAATTGAAATCAATTGTTTTTGTGGCCATACATATACAGTACGTACGAATGTACAATCATTAATGACTAATCTAGACGGCTATACGAGGTTCATCATTTTTACGAATAACAAATTATTTTCATTCATTATTGTTATATCTGTTTCTCCGAAAAGTGGAGCAGAGGCTTCTTTATTATTGGATAACACTTGCTCTTTTGCGTAACAGAGTACAATAAGATATCGGTGTTCAGCCATATAAAATTGCGGCGTTCAGGCATATAAAACTAAGCAAGCTTACTTAGTGCCTAGTTAAGGTACTGACTGCATGGAACATCCGATGACACGTAGAAATTTGGTTTTAGAGGCTCAATGCCCAAAAGTTGATCATTAAAATTACTATGAACTCTTTTTTGTTTTGAGTCCACAAAATATTATGTTGGAAGTTTGATTTGTTAAAATGATTAATAAATTTAAAGTAAAAAGTAGACAACTAAATAAAGTGATTTACATAGGAAAAATAAAATATCTATAATCTATGTCCTAAAGTTTTAGTTGAAGATGAATTTGTTAGAACAAAGTTTATGATTAACGATTTTGATGATAACTATATAATATTTTTAAATTTAAAATAAATTTATTTTCATAAAAAAATAAAAAAATAGAATAATTGCTTCTTTCTTGCAAGAACCTTCTTTATAAACTTACCTTTTTTAAAATAGTTTCATGACATCCAGAAAAATCTTACTAGTTCGAATAATTAGTTCCGGAAACCTTGACAGAACGTTTTAGTATTGAAGATTTCAGCAGAGATAATATCGAAGATTAAGCAACGGCTAGTTGAAGAAATTATCTACTAAGGAAAAGCCACTGTATTTGCAAACTACACAAGATACAGACACGAGACTTGCAAAATATTTTAGAGCTTCATTATTTCTTAAAAGTTATATCAAACTCTTTGTGCCTTAGAAAGTGATATCAATTTATTAAGAAAGACTGTTACATCCTTCATATTTTTCTTGTTGAGAGATTGTAGAGGCTAGCAAAATATAATAGTGTAGAAGGTTGAAGAACTTTGAAAAATATACACTTATGAGCTTGAAGAGGCTCGTTAAATTACTACTTGACTTTTATTGGGAAATACTCAAGTTGGATACTTGGGGACTAAACATAGATCTTAAACTCAAGTAGCTTGATGTTAAAACAACCTTCTTACATGATAATTTAGATGATGAGATATACATGGAGCATCCGAAAGGGTTCAAAGTCAAAAGGAAAGAGGACTTAGTGTGCAAGTTGAAGAAGAGTCTTTATGGACTTAAACAAGCAATGAGGCAATTGTACAAGAAGTTCAATTCATTTATGACGAGCAATGGTTATATACAGACATTGGTTGATCCTTGTATATACTTTAGAAAGTCTCTTGGTGGTAACTTCATTATCCTTCTCTTGTATGTGGATGATATGTTGACAGTGGGACAAGATGCTAGCATAATTTGCAGGTTGAAGGAGGACTTGTACAAATCCTTTCACATGAAATATTTGGGTCTTGCAAACTACATTTTGGGCATGAAGATTATTTATGACAGGAAAGCCAGAGTTATGGTTATAACAAGAAAAGGATGTTGAACAAGTGCTCAAAAGGTTCAATATAAAGAATGTTAAGTTAGTTAGTATGCAAATAGCAGGATCATTTCAAGCAACCAAGCTTTGATAGCCACTAAAAAGGAAAAAGAGAATATGACCTTGTTTGGTGAATGACTTATCAACCTTTTTTTGGCAAAGTAAAAGATTTTAGTTGTTTGATCATGTCAAACTGCTAATAATTATGTTTGGTAATTAATTGATTGGACTGGCAGATTGAACCCAATGTACTGATTTTGAAAATGCTCCTATAAGAAGCATTTTCCTCCGGCGGCTAAGAAATTAAAAGACTAAAAGACTATTATATCCAAATTTTATTTACAAACTATTCAAAGATATAGAGATAGAGATAGAGATAGAGATAGTAAGTTTATTATTTAAATTTAATTTTTTATTTTAATTTTTGAAGTTGAATTAATATCAAATTTGAGTCAGAATATACAAAAAGTTATCATCCCATTATATACGTCTTCCTTTAACTTTGAAAATAAACATAAAGACAACTGAAAGGACATAGTAAATTTCACAGACGAAGAATTGAGGAACGCCCAATAAGTAGATATTGTCTATATTGGTTTATATTGATTTTTACATTAGTATCTCTCACCATTCTAAGTTACACATAATATAGTCACAAAAGCAACAAGTCTAAGGTGTATGGTTTTATACAGTAAAAAAGGCATGTCCTTATAAATTCTTTTTTAAATCATGCCCTTATAAGTCATTTTATACGTAAACAACGAATACTATATAGTTAATTTTACTAAACATATTTAGATAAACAATTGATATTATCCACTAGTCAAATCAACTATATTAATCCACTGTCAGCTACCAGTTAATGCAATCTACTTATTGCCAAACAGGGCCTATATCTTCTACTCTATATTCCTCTTTTTTTTGTTAAATATATATGGCTCCTTGATGTATGTCATGGTGTACACTAGACTAGACATTGCACACGTTATTGGGTTAGTAGGTGTATTTTTATCCAATTCCAAGAAAGGTACACTAGGAAGCAGTTAAGTAAATCTTTAAGTATTTGGCAAGCACTTTCAAATTATGTTTGTGCTATAAAGGTGGTGAACCAATTGTAGAAGGGTAAACAGATGCAAACATGGTTGGTGATCTTAATAACGGAAAGTGAACCTTAGGATACTTGTTCAAATTTGCTAAGGGAGCCATTTTTTTGGCAATCCAAGTTTCAGAGGTGTGTAGATTTATCTAGTATTGAGATAGAATATATTGCAACCGTGGAAGCTAGTAACTAGATGCTTTAATTGAAGCAATTTCTCTAAAAATTAGACATGGAACATGATGAGTACATAGTTTTCTGTGATAGCCAAGTGCTATATATTTGGCAAGAATTCTATGTATCATTCCTGCACTAAGCATATTGATGTTAAATATTATTGGTTGTGTTTTATTATTAAGGAGCAACTAATCAAATTGAAGAAGATTAGCACAAACAAGAATGGTGTTGATATGTTGACAAAGGTGATTCTCAAAAGTAAGCCTTAGCTTTGTAATGATCTCACCGAAATGACTTTCAAGTGATCAGTAGGGTGATTGATTTCTCCTTCGATATGGGCTAGAGGGGAAGATTGTTGTGGGTATGACCCTATTTTGTAGATGTTTGTTCATCTAATTATACTAAATATGGGCTATGAAAGTGTTAGAAGTCTTCATGGACCCAAATGGGATGAAGTTTGGGCAGATTTTAGGTAGAAATCGATGAGTTGAAGATGTTTCTCAAGGATATGCCCGTATATATATTACACACGCCTTTGTCAATGGTGGACACAACCATATGAATAAACATGTAAGCTTCTATAATTATGTATGAGTTGAAAGACTAAGTTTGAAGTTAGACATGCCCATGTGAGGTTAAACACAGTCGTGTAAGTGGCAAACACGACAATGCAAGTCATTGAAACCATGAGGTATTCTTAAGTGGGATAACTCGAAACTTTTATCGCTTGTATCTTGCTATTTGAATTAGTAGATTTATTGTCAGTTTATCTCATGATTTCTATCTCTATACTTGAGAGTTTCACGTTAAATCCTGTATCCAATTTATTCTAATCATCTATATCATTTAAGTCGTATGCTATTGGTTAGTGATCTTATCGAATATATTTGTTATTGCTTAGAGTCCCCAAAACAAGTAGGTTTTAATACTACATGTATATTAACTTAAATTAAAGGAATTAGCTCTAATATTCCTAAAAGCCAACATGTATTAATAGGAATAATTTTTATTTTCGATTTCTATCTTTCTGCATAATCACCTTAGTTAACTTCAGTTTATACTTCCTTCTTTCTTAATAACTACCCTTTATTTGGTATTGTGTAAAAATAGAAAACAAAATCATACAACGAAATGGTCAATATATAGAGGTTGTCCCCATAATTGTGTAAAAATAGAAAACAAAATCATATAACGAAATGGTCAATATATAGAGGTTGTCCCCATAAATTTGGATAGATTGTTGTGGCATTTAGACATTGATTTCAATGTTATACTAACAAGTTCCTGAAATTTTGTATTTCCAAGTAGAAGTTAACAGATTTTATGTAATCAAAGCCAGAGAAGTGTCCAAACTTCATCGTTCGAGAAAGATTAGCATCGCGTCCTAAGCTCCCTCTGTGCTTTTGGATTCTTTATATGGATGTTTGCTTTCATTTATACACTGAATTGCAATCGCTTTTCAATTGAAGTTTCTTAGCAGGGTTATACTATTTGATTTGGATTCCAATTTGCGTCTTATTGATTGATGGACAAAAGCAATATCATGCAATAATTGAAGGCGAACTCAGCAGTATTAATGACATACTGCAAAATGGTTTTACAGAACACTCGTTGAACACGTTAAACTAGTAATTATGTGTCGTTCAATTCGTTACGAGGGGTGCTCTTAGGAGGGTAAACTCGTACTGTGGAACAAATTGGGCGCCTCTTGGACCTGTTTAGTTAATGGAATACTTGATACCTCAACCGCAGGAAAATAGGAACCAAAAGCAAGTTTATCAACTTGGACAATCCACAAGTATCCCGAACGTTTGTAGGTATCATATTGAGCATACCAAAACTACTGTTTGATGGACAGAGATAACAAACGGGAAGTTATTGCCTGTGCCCACTGAATTATTATAATTCTAGCTGTTTACAGTTAGAAACAACAATTCATACCAGACGAATCGTAATCCTATGTCCAAAGTGCAAGAAATTGGTACTAGCAAAAGAGAGATGACTTGCAGAAAATCTGATTGTACAAGGGGGCTGAGTAACAAGTAGCCTGGTTAAATTAGTAAACATTGTCTTATTCACAATAGTTCAAACTGCCTGGATGGGGCACTCTTTGCCCTTTCTTATACCTGACTCGCTGACTGAAGCACCTGCACGAAAAGCCGACTGTCTCGATGACTCTCCTGTCAGTTTAAGCGACAAAGGTGAAGCCTCTTTACAACCTTTCTCAATCTCACCTAGGCTGAGATGTGAAATGCCGAGTAATTCATTGATATTGACTGGCTCCTTTCGTGCAACTGGAACAGGCTTTAGGATTTCATGACGACATGTCTCTGCTGCATTTCCTTCTTCTGGAGTAGCAGTATGTTGCGACCAATTCGGATAAGGGACCGGTATATACGCTGGAATGAATCCTGGAACAAATGGCATGAACTCACTTGAACCAGAAACAATTGGAAATTCACTTGGCCTGGGAACAGTCGGCTTGCTTTCAATTGACCATAGAGCTGTTCCATCAAATCCATTAACTTCTTGATCTGCAGTTTCCATAGGCTCATAATCTGTATCGACTATGAGATTAAATGAAGGTAGAGCATTTCCGTCATCTATTTCTTTTGCGTGAGAGGTTGGCAACTCCCTTCCTTCAGGCACTGTTTCTGGTTCTATTCCCTGAAATGAGTATCATCGAAATGGAGTAAGTCAAACTTTCTCAAAGCATTACTCATCACACTTGCCCCTAGAAGTGTGTAAAACAGCACATCATTTACTAGTAAAGTAGAATTATAGTGCAGTACACGGGTGGAGCAACAGAAATTCCATTTTCTTATAGGAAATATCAACAAAAGAAAATAGGGGACCATCTCCCTCCATTATATCAATTTGTTGGCCGCTCATCTAAGATGAACAGCGCAACACCTTATTCAAAACTATACTAGTTTCAGATTAACAACGGATTTGGTGTTCAGTAGTAATTGAGACGTAAGCTAAAGGTAAAATGGCATGTCAGGTTGAGCCAAGTTACACTAGTCTATCCTGTTCCATGCATAACAAACAGGTGATTGACAGTAGACAAGAAAAATGAAAGAGTATATATGCGCATACCATGTCATGAACCATGTCAAACAGACTGGAGCGCCTCTTTCTTCGATTCTCATTGTTTTGGCGAATGAAGTACTTTTGAGCATGACTTGCCACCTGAGTAGGAGTCCTGGAAACTACATAATTTCGAGCAATTCCACGCCAATCTCCTTTCCCTAATTTCTGAAGTCCAATTAGGAACATCCGATGCTCCTCTTCCGTCCATGGAACACCTGAAATCCATATACAGCACAAAACTTGCTATAATAAGCCGTTAATCAATCTTATATCCTGTGACAACCATCATAAGATAATAAACAGAAGATAATGTTTTTTGGGCACATTTTTGTCATAATAAAAATGCTAATTTCACACAAAAAAGAAATACAGGAAAACTTTTAATTGTTGTCCGGACTTGGAATTTCCTTAATTTCTTCAAATGCAAAAATCTAAAGCACCCTCAAGAAAATAATAAATAAAAAATTGTGGCTTCGATTTCCACAGACATCTAAGTTGCACTTGAAATGGCCAATAAGCTGTCTAGAAACAGAAATAATAACTTCCTATTCTATCTATCTCCATCAGTAAAATACCAAAGGCAGATGACACTGCCAAACTATTCCTGATTACCATTAAAACAAGCATCAACGAGTCTTCAGCATATCACCTTCTAAGTTTCATAATAAAGTCTTAAAGTCTCAACTATTTGAAGTTAAGCATGCCAAAGAGCAGAAACCATAACATTGACTGACAATGATGTCTCCGATAAAATGTATGGAATAAAAACATTTAATGTATAGCTACTGGAGTATCATTTAATAAAACAGGCAAAGAAAAGAGTGGAAAGATGTTCCTTTTATTTTTTGTTTATTTTTTTGGTTTCCCTATAACATGACATTTGAGGAGAAATCACCACTTCCAGCCATCATTCCACAATCCAGTTTTCCGTTGCTTTTGTTTAATAGGAAGCAAAAAGGGTATACTAGAATTCTCAGAATCACCATTTCTGAACTACATAAAGCCACCCAATCCATGTTTATCCTTACACCCTTCTGACAGCAGTACATAATTCTGCATCACAATTTATCAGCTATAACTTAGCCTAACCAAGGCAGTGCTTCAGCAAAGGATTGTTTTGACTAATATTAAGATTTGAACACAATTGCAAATTAGCATAATATTAACAGCCTTTTTTGTATTTTTCTAAAACAACGCAAGTAATAAAGAATCAACTAACATAAGTATAAACTAATATAGAAAAACCCGACCGTTAAAAGACTTCTAAATGCGCACAAGAAATATTTATAGATTATAAGCGTATAAGTACGGATATTTTCCACAAAACGTATCTACCTGAAACATACAATTTCTGAGCAATAGGGTAAAAAGGATATTACCTTTCTTCCTCTCACCGCGTCGAGTAACGGGGCCGTTACCGTGGGTGGGATCGTCCGACAAATAACCGTCGCTAGAATGACGGTTGCGATCGGATAACGGAGAAGAGTCGGGATTGGGGGAAGCGGCGGTGGATGAGGAGCAATGATAGTGAGCCGTCGACAAGTTGCTGGTACTCGCACTCTTCTTTATAATGGACCCGTCCGTTAGCCTCACACCGAACAGCTTCACCCCTGCGATGGAGGAGGACGCGCCAGTGGAGCGCGTCGGACAGGTCCGCGAGTTGTGGCCATTGTTGCAACAGTGCGAGCACCGTCGAGTCATGAGCTGGCGGAGTGAGCAGCACCGAGTGGGAGACAGAAAGAGGGAGATATAGGAAGAGGTCAAGCATAGAAATGGAGAGATCAATCCACTGGCATATATTTTGGTTTTAAAAAAAAAAGTTAAGGTCAGGAGTAGGACGGGATTAGATTAGATGAAAACGGGGAATCGTAGGATGAGTCCGTACGGTTTGACCGTTTTGCCCCTTTCTTACAAGATAAGGTTTTTTTTTTCTTTGTTGATTTATTGTGTAAAAACAACAGCAATAAAAACAACAGTTAAAAATCGAAGAATTTAAAAACTGCAAGCAGAAATTGTCAATCAACAGTTAAAGAATTTAAAAACTGCAAGCAGAAATTCGTAGCTAATAATGAATCTCATTTTTTTGATAATTTAGAAAAATGGAGTATTGCTAAAAATAGGGGAATCAAAGTGTTACCTCTGTTGATTCCAAACATAAGTTTTCATTCCATATTCATCCCTTTTTTTCCATTATCCCAAACAAGCTCTCCCTTAGAGCAACTGTCCATTTACCATGCTTCTTAAATCAGTACATATTATATTTTCAGCTTGTCTATCATCACCGTCATTACATGATCCGAAATTTCGCAATGAAGTAAGGTTTGGAGAGGTCCGATAATACGCAACCTTACCCTTATATAATAAAGAGGCTATTTTTGATGGACCTACATACAAATGAGACAATAACGTAATGATGCAGGATATAGAAACAATTCATTAAAAACAAAACATAAATGAAAATACAAGTGATGGTTTAATTTCAAGACACAAGTCCAGCTTGTCTATGAAGGTATTTAATAGTGACTAATGCTTTAATTTCAAGACACGAGTCCAGCTTATACACATGCTTGTGCCTTTGAAAAAAAAGATTTAGCTATGCTTACCAAACAACAACCACATTTTATATTTGTATTCTGGAGGGAAAACCAGTAATTGAAATTTCACCTACCTAACCCTAGCACAAGCTTATCTTCTTAATCATGGCTCATTATCTTCTTTTTGTCATCCTCATCCTATTATCATCAAGAAGAAATGAGATAAAAGAAGGAAAGCAACAACACAAAGAGACCAAATGTTCTATCTAAATAGTGTTGTTAGAAGTCCTTTTTCCCTTTTACTGTTGATTTTTCCTTTTACATTTTTCTCTCAAAGCCCACTTGGGGAAGAAATATATATTTAGCTTAAGCTGTTCACCAAGACACGCTAAACCTTATCTTAAGACGGACAAAAGAAAAGAATTACATCGATCTGTACGGCCTGACCTCGTGTCCAAGTGGCATTTACCGTGAAGTTGCCATGTCGCGTCACGTGCCTTTTGCGGATAAAAGGAGAACGAACGAACCAAAGTCAAGCTTCGGCTGGCTTTTGTTTTCACTTTTTGTCCCCATTCCCGGACAAGAAGAAGATAAGCATAGGGCCACGCCACCTTTTATTCTTTCCATGAGAACAGATAACTAAACAAACTATTTATCTCCAGGATTCCCTCGCCTTGCCAATTTAAGAAATCAAGAGATTTCTTGCCCTAACTCTTTAACGTTGAGAGGTAGTTCAAAACGTAAGAGATTTTGCCAAGGGTTTCTCATATTTAATACTATTCATGTTCAGTTCTTGTGTTAGAATCAAATGTAAAAATATGAAACCGTTTAGCCAAAACATTATTGAGCAAAAGTCTAATTAGCTCTCTAAAAAGCATATTCTCATCAAAAGGTTGTTAAAATATAATTTAATAATTTAAAATTTATTTGGTAAACATTAAAATTTGAGAGGTAAAACGCAAGATTATAAATATTGTATCAAATTGTTATGCACTGTATTAACTAAAAATAATACAAAACTATTTTCTATCGTAGTGACTTACCAATAGGTATATTGAAATACCAAAACATAAATAAAATTTTAAAAATTGAAAAGTTAATTCGAAATAAATAAATATATTTAAATATTTTCTAGCATAAAAATATTTTAAAAATAGTTATTACGTCTAAAATATTCTATATTAATTTTAATAAATATAACTGTTAAAATATTTTTCTATTTTAATCATCATAAAATATTAACTTTAATTATATAAAATTAAATAACTATTTTATAATCTTAAAAAATTATCCGATATGATATTCAGCATTGACCGATATTAATACCATATTGTACCAATGTTGACAGCTTAAAATTAATAACAATTTAGCTCAATTGGTCCTAGAAGCAATTTATCTAACAAATGGCAGAAGCCTAAAAATAAAAGTCAATGTATGTTTAGTTAGAGAATTCAATGGCAATGAAAAACCATGGATGAGGTAAAAATACGTTGAAATCGTGAAAGTCTAGAATGTAAAACTTGAGAAAATAATAGACAATAGTTAACATGAACATTGCCAAATGGATTAGAAGTAGAGCAGTTGGTTGAAGCTGAAGTCTAGAACATGGAAATTAAGGAAATAGTTATAGGTAATTAGCTTAAATATAAGGAAGTGGGTAGTTATAGTCTAAAAAAAAAAACTCAAGAATAAGAAGATTATAAATTCACCAACACCAAAATACACAACACACACAAACACACACACACACACACACACAAATATTCAATCTTAAGACAAACTCAAACCTAATCTTTGGAGAGAACAATCAACTTATTTCAAAAACACTTTGTTATTATTTTTCCAACTTTGTTCACATTGTGTGTTCATTTTATGACCTCCAATTCCTTATATGGTTTACATTTTAGGTATTGCCTAAATCAATTCATTTCTTCTTTCCAACACATCTTAGCATTTTGGTAGCTTAAAATTTTATATTTTAAAGTTTTTTTTGAAACCTACTTATATTGTCAATAAGAAATCATGTACAAATTATAGAAGAATTTCTCTATAAAAAAAACCCAAATTCTAGATTAATACCAACAATTTGGCATGCTTAGTGGAATAACAAATTCCATATACAAGGAATAGAACAGAAGTTATTGTGTCTCCAGCCCTAAAGGAAGAAGTTCCAATAGTAGTGGAGAATGAAAGTTTTGTTTCCCAAATGGTAGAGAATCTCAAGAAGGCAGCCTTGCCTTTAGTTAACTCTGCTACTGCTGAGAATCCAAAATCACCACAATAGAATGATGTTAAACAAAATTCTAGAATTAATGTCCAACATAGACTTTTCAACTAAGGCAATCAAATATTAACGAAGAAAGATGATAGACTGTTAGCCATTCTGGGACAAATCATTGGGTATAATTCTTCTACTTTAGTGCAGCATATATTAGAAGGGCTCAAGGGGCATCCTACTCTGATTGCGATGAAAGTTGTAGAGTGCAATTGCTTACCAACTACTACCTTTGTAAACAAAAGTTACATCCCTCCTCACAAAAGGGAAGATATTCCTAGGGCACCTCTACACATTAATCCTAGAAATCCCCAATAGGTGGTCAGGACCAAATTTTGGTTGACAAGGTTTTGGTATGGAGGTTGAAGCTAACAAACTACAATATAGTTTAGGGGTAACATTGCAAATGCAAAGTGCAATTCTATTATTCCTCCACTTCAAATAAGATTACAAGTCGATATGGAAGTCATGAGAGAAGTTATTCAAGAATTATATGAGCTTGGTTTAAGATAGCTTGGTCGTATAGAATTCCACAAACCTTACTCGAAACAGGTTGATCATAAGAATCTTTATCCTCATGGTTAAAAAAATCCTGAATTTAACTTACTTTTGGTGAAGATGGTTATTGATCATTGAGCAAGTTGCTTGATTCACCATAAAATGTTGAGAATTATCCAATTAAAAAATTTAATAATTTTAAGCTCAAGATGTTTCTAACTTCATTACCATGGTTTTCTCCGTGTATGCTTTGTTGTTTAAGAATTATATCCTTTCCTTGCTGAAATAGAAAGATTATTTCATTCTTAGTTTTTTAGTACTGAGCCTAAAGTTAGCATAACTGAGTTCTCAAAGATCATTCAGAAGAGTAGTGAGATTGCTAACATGTTCATCACTCATTTCAAGAAAATAAGAAGTCGATGCTAGATCACGCTTTCACGCTTTCAGAAATTGAATATGTGAAGTTGGCTCAAAGAAGGTTAAACATTAAATTGTACAAGAAATTCCAAGGCATGAAATTTCATTTTTTTTTATGAATTGCTAGCAAAATTCTATAAATACAAGGAACTTCTCAGGGAAGAAGAACATTGCAAGAGGAATTTAGTAGGCACTTATGTTATAGAGACAAATTCTTACGATTTGGTAGTAGTCGAAGTCAACATCCTTAAAAATATCACAATACATAAAGCCACCTAACAAATTCATATTGTGGATTCAAGAATGTGGTCTAAGATCGAATCAATAAGGGAATCTTATTGTTGGTTAAGGCTAACCAAATTATGCTGATAGATGAAGACCCATTCCTGCCAGTGGCAACCGTTAATGTTATTAAATTTGACTTATGCCTATTATTAACTGTCAAAAAGTAGTTGAAAATGGTGAAAGATCATTTAGCATCATCATTGAATTTAGGAACATATGTTTTTATTCTTAAACATAATACCAACTTTAGGAATGAGGGGGAATTCCCATAATATAATAGAAGGTCGAGAAAGATCTTTTTTTTTGTTTTTAACTATACTACCAACCTTAGGAATAGGGGTCAATGAATTCCCAGAATCCAGCAGAACGTAGAAATTTTAGGAAAAACATCACCAAGCAGAATTCACCTAAGTTTGTGGGAAAATATGTGAATCTCAAGTATTGAATTTTCAATGTAGACAACCTAAATTTATAGTGCCACCATGATTGCCACAACCTCGGTAATGATAGCAATTAAGACACCCTAAAAAACTTAGTACCCTTAACCTAAACTAAAAAAAGGTGACCTCAGTGACAAAGATCCATTGCTAAGATTGGGAAGAATAAGCCAATATTTTTGGAGGGGACAACTTTAAAAAAGTCATTTCGTGTAAAACTAGCTTTCTCTAACGAAAGTGCTATGGATCCTAACAGTAAAAAAGGGTAAATGTAATATCCTATTTCTGCACTCAAGGATTTAACTGTTAGATTAAGTCATATCATATGAGAATACATG
This sequence comes from Erythroxylum acuminatum, assembly GCA_026284645.1. Classification (NCBI taxonomy): domain Eukaryota; kingdom Viridiplantae; phylum Streptophyta; class Magnoliopsida; order Malpighiales; family Erythroxylaceae; genus Erythroxylum; species Erythroxylum acuminatum. Next base: position 9,182,366 of record JANKOD010000001.1, read on the forward strand.
AAGTGCATTTCATATGCATACATCATATCTGCATACACACTTGAATCATGATTTAGAGACATTGTAAAGATAGTATATGCATTCAATTGACATATCCCGGGGTATGAAAGGTTTTAATTGATTATGATGTACTTGTTTGTTAATTATATTTTGAATTTTGTTTTGATGGATTATAACTAGTAATTAGGAATTTGTTGTTATAATTGGGTGATTGATGAAGTGATATTGCACCTAGTATAAGAAAAATGTCAAATGGCAAGACAAATTGATACATGGGAATCTAGGATGACTAGGCCTATAAAATGGTGACTTGTGGCATTAATAATAGAGTGACAAATGACTTGAATAAATGAGTGACAACTGGTGGTATACGTGGGTGAAAAATGACTTAGGAAACTATGTGACAAATGGACCAAACATCAAGTGACAGTTGGTAGTTGAAATGTGAGACATATGGATTAAATCTTAGCATGGCAAGTGGCCACTCCTTCACCATAAACCTACACCCATGGTTTCCACACATAAAAGACCATCTTTCTTTTGTTTTTGATCACTTGCTCTCTTCTTCTTCTTCTCACCATCGACAATCATACATAACCCTTCCAACCTTGAGAGTTTGATAAAATTTTACATTTTGTCACTCCAAAATCTTGTTGTCTTCATCTTGTGGTTCAAACCCTTTTATGTTTTCATCTTGTTCTTGGAGTATGCTTCATCCTTGCGTGTTTGGTGGGCTAAATTAGCTTGATGACTGAGGAGATTTTGAGCTGAACAAGTAAGTGACTTATTAATCTATTCTGATATATGTTAGTATAACATTCATGATAATTGAATTGGGATGTATTGCATATAGTATTGATGATGAAGTTGCGCTGGAATTTGATGGATGAATGGAGGGTTTCTGTTTTGCTTTTGATACTTGAAAATAATGGATTGTATCGGTAGTTTACATAGAGATTTGAAGTATAAAAGAGGGTGAGGTTATATTAAAGAGGAATGTTATTGAAGTGTCTTGATTTTGACAAAGTTAGGGTTACTTATATAATGATATGTGTAGAATGACCAAATAAGTAGGGTTTTGATGAGATTTATATAGCTAATATGGTAGTTGAATTTGCATGAATTGAAGTTGCATATGAAGGTATGAATTGTACAAAGTAGGAAGAGTTTGATGTGTCTTTAGGGTTGATGAATTCGTGGAAGACTGAGGGAAGAATGCAGGGCAAAATCATGGCCCTCAAATGCACGATCGTGGCTTGGTCATTTTAGGTTCTGTCACAATCGTGGCCTTCAATGCACGATCATGGCCTGGATGTTTAGCTTCTGTCACGATCGTGGGAAGGTCCCCCACTACCGTGAGTAGTTCCTCAAAATGATGAGCTTAGTTTCTGCAATTATTGAAACAAATGATGATAAGTCACTCTAATTTGGTGTCTTTGGAGTTGATTAGGGCCAAAATGAACCTAAATGGGTCAATGAATATTGAAGAACATAAAGTTAGTATGAATGTGAATTTGAATAAATGTATGATGGAAGGATTAGGAATGGATTAAGATCTTTACATAAAGTTACATACCCAGAAAGTCAGTTGAGCATGCATGGAACATGACACATATACATGTACATGACTGTATATTCATTTGATTGAATAACTTAATGATGTGTGTACCATATGTGTATTGCATGACTATAGACGCTCAAGTCGATCATCAGCACCTAGACATTGTTGGATCGTCAAGGCAATAGCTTATTGGATTGTACTGTGAGTTGACCTAGATGTGTAATCTCAATTATATATGTATTTTTATTTGAATTATATGAGCCAACCTAGTTGTTCTCTCATTCTAGTTGATTTGTTTTATTTGAATTTCAGTTATTGAATCATGGTTATGTGATTGTTTATGCCGAACATTGATAGTCGGAGGAGTTTGATATTCAGGAATGTATTAGAAGTGCTCTTTGATTGTATGTGAATATGGAAAGTGTGATTAATTGAATGTTGAATTCCAGACTTGGATCCGAAGATCTTGATAAGTGATATGAATACATTGAGCGAAAGGCCTTGAAAGCATGAAATGTGACTTGTTGCATCTCATATATCAAAATGCATGATCACATATGGGCGTTGTGACTAGAGTAGTAGAAGTGTGAAACAGAGCTTTAAGCTCAGAAATATGATAAAGAGCCTCAGGCTCAGATACAATGAGCCTGATAAAGAGCCTCAGCCTTAGATACAATAAGCTTGGTATTCGTAACTGATACGAGATAGAAATGAGCTCGGTATCCGCGACAGGTACGAGACAATATAGGTACTCAATCACAAAAAATTAAAACAGAAATGGAGTCACTTGTGCATTTGCATTTTCATCCTTATATGTAATAAATAATTGTTCTAACGTGCCTTATTGAACTAATGTAAAATACCAAATTGATTGAATCGATGTAGAATATGATGTGATTAAATTGATTATTTTTATGATGTACTTAGTAAACTGAACCATGTGCTTGTTGTTATATTCTGACATGAGTGAGCACATCGATGATGGTTCACTCATTGAGTTTGTAAATAATTCAAAATTGCAATGTTACTTCTTTTCAGGTTTAAGCGAGTTTTAGCTCCTAAGGTGATAAAATAGAGATATAGTACCTACATTTTGGGGACAATATGGCTCAAAGGTCTGATCAACTGATACTAAAGAGTCTAGTTAGGACATTTTGATCTAGCATCCCATTTCATGTTGGACTTTTTATATAAGATTGTAAACTTGCACATGTTATTTAATGTATATATACATTAGTTAAGAGTTGTGATGACACAATGTTTTTTATGAATGAAATGGTCAAGATTGACCAGTTAAAAATTATGTGTTGTGTGTGATGCCTTAAAATAAGTATGTGATTACTCTAACGTGTCATTCCCGTAAGGTATGTGCTCGAATATACTCTGCTATGTTGGGTGTATGCTCTATGATAGTGGTATGTTACAGTAAAGTACTAGTTGTAAGTGATAAACAAGATAAGGAAAAAAGAATCATTGATTTCACAAGAAGTCAAACTGCTTTGAGAGCTAGGAGAGGATTCCAATGAATTCATTACGATTGAAGAAATTCTCATTCAGGTACCATATACCATTTCTTCGATAGAACTCCTTGCTTCAATTGGAAAATCTTCGACAAAGAAAGCAGAAATCCCTACTAAGATAGGAGAAAGCAAGGTGTCAGTATTGGTGATAGGACCAAGAATTCAAGAAAAGGTTATGTTAGAAGAGCTAACTGATGGTAGACACAACATATAAGACCTTTATATACTATGACTTATAGCAATGGAAGACCAACTTCAAGTGATTTGTTGATAACGAGTTAAAGGTAAATATTATATTGACTAAAATAATGACAGCTTCGGGTAAAGATGATGCAAACTCGATCTTAGCTAAAGTATATATTGCTGCATTCAATGGTGAAACTACTAGAGCATGAGAAAATCTCCTTATAAATATTATGATGGGAGGAAAGACTTTGTTAACTATTTTCTTTATTGTTAATACCCATGTTAGCTACCAAATCTTGTTGGGGCAAGATTGGATCCACTCTAACTATTGTATCCCATCATCTCTCTATCAACTTTTCCTTTTATGGAAAGGTGATTAGGGATGGTAACGACCCAAGATTGACCCAACAGTTTTTGCCCGCCTGAATTTTTTTAATTCTTTTTAAATTAAAAATACAAAATTAACTCACTTTACTCAAAATAACATCATTTTGCTTATACATTTTGTGTTTTAGGCCTAACAGAGCCTGCACAACCCCAGTTTGAGCCCCATCTGAGGCTCAATTTTTTGAAAACAAATGTCAAGGCTCGGTCAACCCAGCCTGGCCTGTTGACTTCAGGTCGGGGTTGTGATAGGTGTAGTTTAGATTATGTTTTGATAGATGTTTGAGTGTGTTTATAGATGGTTTTTAGATGAATGTTGCATCTATAGGCTTAAAATTATGTTAATGAGTGTGTTTATTTATATTCTAAGTGTTCATGTGATTTAGAGCATGTTTTCATTCGTGATTATATATTTCTTGAGGTGTTTGATGTGCTTGTTAGTTTTGGAACTCAAATAGGTGAAGAATAAGAGATTTGGACATGTGTGGGGCAAGGTTACGATCGTGACTCCCATGTCACGGTCACGATAGAAGAGAAATACTCAGAGTTATGATCGTAACTTCATATGCATATCATGACAGAGAACAATTTCTCAGGGTCATGATCGTGACACCAAATGCACGATCATGAAAAAAGCTTCCCAAGCGTGACTTTTTCCATCTATTTTAAGATTTGGGGGTACTTTTGGAACTGAACAAAAGGGCATAAACCCTAGTTACACCCCCAAGACCCTCTAAGACTATTTAAAAACATGAAAACACTCCAAAGAGGTAGCCACCATCTTACGAAAGGGGATAAAACAAGGAAAATAGAGAGAAACATCCGGAATTCTAGATTTTCAGATCAAGTTCCAAATAGAGTTTTTTTCTTTCTTTCTCCTTTGTTATTTTTGTATAATTTGATGTGTAAACTGAATTTCCAAATGTCTTACACATATACGTTGTTCTAAATTTCCATATATGCGTTTGTTCTTAGGTTGATTTGTGACTTTAATCTTTATTGATTCAATATAATTTTTTGTGTGTTAATGGTGCAAGTTTATACTTTGGCAATACATCTAGAGATTGAGCCAAATTTTTTTTGATTAATTTGTACAAAGAGATTTAGTGAATTAATATATCAGATGATTAATAAATCAATTATCATTTCAAGAGAGATCTTGTGTGAGAACTTGGTTATTCAATAGATAACTTCAGAACTAATTGAAAATGTTAAGGAAAGAGTTGTGAATTGAGAGATTGCAATGCTGGAATTTTCATAGTCAATTAGGGCTAATCAATTAAGGTTAATTGGTTAGTTTTTAAAAAGACACAGACCTTTCTTGCTTCCATTAAAAAAAACCTATGACTATTAAGTAGGACCAATTGAGAAAATGATTTCTGCAATTTCTTTTGCAAATAATATAATATGATGGAGATTCATTTAATTTCCTCTTGAATGTTTCATCCTTCTTAAGAAACTATGTTAGTTTTCTCCTAAAACACGACTTTGCACAAAAAAGGATTCTCCTCCCGCAGTAAAATTATGAGCAACTAATCATATGCAAAGATATGCCATAAAACTTAAAGAAAAGAAGGAAAAAGTGAAAATTAGGAATGAATTTAAACTTGTTTAATATTTTCCTTATCCACATCAATAATTTAGTACTTAGGTATGTACAAACAAATTAGCTAACAACCTTCTCAAGCTTACAACATGACAAGTACGTATTAGCATCAAATGTTAAATATAATTAAGGTACAGTAAATTAGTTCTAAACAATGATAAATGAGAAAAGTTAATTACTTCTTCCAATTTGTTTTACTAGTACATATTACACTCCAACTCTTTTCTTTCAGAAAATGGAAGTTAAAATAAAAGAGAAAAAAATAATTAATCCCCTATATTTCAATTCTTTAGTCAAATTTGGCATTCAAATGCGTAGACCACCATCCACACCCACTTAGACCATATTAAAATTTATTTCAAATAATTTGGTGATATGTTAGTACTCATCCTAAGGATTGTGATAGCCTCAAGCTTCTTACTAGGAGAATATAACGATTACCAATCAAATAGTGTAGATACTACACTTGCCTATAATTTCTTCTTCAAGATAACCAACTTTATTTAAGACAAAAGAATTTTGAGAATTTGTTTCCTTGTATTAAGTAACTTATTGATTAAATTAAATTATAAATATAATTATAAATATCAATACACTCCTATTGCCAACAAAAGGTTGGACCTTCAGATTTGATAAATTCTTTGAAGATCAATACGTGATGATGATGATTTCATATTTGCACCATTTGTCATGTGTTGCTTCTTACTAAACATTTCTTTCTTCCAAAATCTATTATAATTGTCACAACTGTAAAATACATGCAACACCTTAATATTATAACTTAGAATATTGTGGACTACTATGAGTTATATGAAGTTATAACTTCATATTTAGACCATTTATTTTTAATGAAAATTTAGATCATATCCATCTACTTTATAATGCTGAATGGATAAGAAAGTGTGAGGCTAAGACATGATCTTGAGGAGGGAGAGACTTGACATCGTCATCTTTAATGATCCATACAACAAAAGAAACTAAAATTGTTGGAAATAAAAAAAACTACATATTGCATTTTGTTAATTAAACAACATTCATGGCCTAGTTATATAAGCTTACAGTGCAACAAACTAGGGATAAACACAAGCTAAAAATAAGGAAACGTGGGTAACAAGTCCCACTAATATCTGAAAAAACATTTCTAATAACTAAGTAAAATTAACAGTCCATTGACTCAAATATAACTTGATAGAAAAAATTCAATAATAAACATATGCTTAAGTAATAAAACACTACAACCACTACTTCTAAAAATAGGAAATAACTAAACAGTATTTTAAAGCACTTTAATCAACACTGTCCTTTGCTTCAAACTTCATAGAGCACTTCTCGCCACACCTTGGGAAGTACTTGTAGCGCCCCCTTACTGCAGGGTACACACCGAGATCCCTGGAGTTCATTCCGGTACATATCCTATAATAAGGGCAAGCTACGTTCGATCACTACATTCACTTCATATGGCATCATATCATTATTCACTTATAAAGCATCATAAGAAAACCACAATATTTTTAAAACCAACTTTCTCCTCATTTCATTTCACAAAACCAAAAGTCTACATTGTGTCTTTCAACTTTACTACATGTACATCAACAAAACCTAGTATATAAGTACTACATGAAAGAGAAAAATATATCAAATCTATCTAAGCCGTCTAAAAGAAATCCCAGCTGACCGACCTTTGAGCCATGACTTCTCTTGCCAAATCACAATCTACCCTACAGTAGAGCCTCTCAGTAGCTAAAATCGTCTCTCGGTCCTGAGAAAACAAGGTTGCAATTTTGGTGAGTTTTGCGAACTTAGTGAGGTAACCATCATCGATGGCTCACTAAATTCATGTCACACATCAATTCATATAACAATTATGACAAAACTTTGCATTTTACATGAGTAACACATTTTCACCTAAGCATAAGTAATTTTGCATTTCACTTAATCAAACATACTTAACAAGATGCATATGAAATGCTCAGGAGACACTTTTTCAATTATTACATTGTTGTGACTGAGTGCCTGAACTGTCTTATATAAGGCTCATTAAACACTGAGCCTAAGGCTCTGAATCACTTGTGAGCTCGAGGCTCAGTTTCACTCGTTGAGCTTTAAGCTCTAACCGATGGCTACCTGGTCACAACTGTCATTATCTGATTATGCATTCATGAATGGAATGCATGTACCACAATCAATCACACTATAAAGCACATAGGTCTTCACATTCACATTCAAGCAGCACTTCAATATTTTCATCCACATTACACAATCATCGGACCTCCTGTCCTGAATTCAAAATCAAATCATATTCATTCAATATTCAAAACATATTTATAAGAAAAAAAATTAAGTGAGACCATCTAGGTTACTCACAAGTTGCTCCCAAAGCTAATGCCTGGAAGATCCGACAACGTCCGGAGGTTGACGTTCTAGTTGCTCCTCTATAACAAATAATATTCATAATATCACAATTTGCACAATCATAAGTATTCAATAATGCACATGTATGAATGAATTATGTACAATGCATGTACATTATAATCCCGGCAAATTTCCATCATAAAATCGATCTCATATCAATACTTAGATTTATGCCTCACTAGTACTAGTGAAATCACAATTCATTACTCACTGGCTTACTTTCAGATTGTCCAAAACACTCTTCTGGACTTGTGTTCCTACATCTCTTATCTTTCCATTGATACCAAAATCACTCAATTTGGTTAAGTGAGTTAAAAGATATGCTTCAAACGTTTTTGGACTGCTCTTGTCCAAATAGTATACTATGCACAACTTCCATCTGGAATTTAAAAGTCTTAGAGACTGAATTAGATTCCAATTTCATCATACCATTTGTAGCCCCATGTCTCTAGTTTACTAAAATACAAAAATCATCTCATTTGGATTAATAGAGCTCCAGAAATCATCAAAATACCGAATGTTCAGTGGAATAACACCAGTTCATATTACTTAAGAGCACACTCACTGTACCCGTCCCACTCTTTTCACTCAATCTTTCTCAATTCCTTTCAGATGGTTGTTATTTTTTGTAGAGATGTAGAGCAATGTCTTACGAATCCAATGGTTCACAAATCAGGTAATTTGGGGGTCTAGAGAGGAAGTTATGACAAAAAGAAGCAAACATGTTTATGACCTTAATCAAAATGAACCTATTTTGGTGCGATTTCCATAACTTTCACAAATAATGTCGGATTGATCTAGTTTTTAGACTATTGGAAAGAGAAATTCGAGGTCTACAACTTTCATGAAGACCTCGAAGACTAATTCTATCTTCTGGCTTTTGTATCGTCTCACTTTTGCTTTATCTTACTTTTACATCGTTTTACTTTTGTATTGTCTTACTTTGCTTCGTCTTGCTTTTGTATCGTCTTACTTTCACTTCGTCTTACTTTTGTATCGTCTTACTTTGCTTCGTCTTACTTTTATATCGTCTTACTTTCACTTCGTCTTACTTTTGTATCGTCTTACTTTCACATCGTCTTAGAATTTCGTCTTAGAACTTCGTCTTAGAATTTCATCTTAGAAATTCGTCTTAGAACTTCGTCTTAGAATTTCATCCTAGAATTTCTTCTTAGAAATTGTCTTACTTTTACACTCTCCAGAATATCTCCACTTATAAAGATCATAGCTTCCAACTCCGATGTTAAAAATTTTCATATTATATACCGTTGGAAAGGTAAAAAGAAAGATCTACAACTCTCAAGAAGGAAACTTTGCCAAAATCTACCTAGATTCATCCAGATTTTTCTCCCGAATTCAAAATACGAATTTTTCAATCAGTTCTCAACGTCCTACACTCAGTTCTCAACTTCATGACAACTTTTGATATTCTTAGAGACAGAATTGAAATTCGATGTCTTCACACGAAATGTAGCCATATATCTCTACTTTAATCCAAATCAATAATCATCTCGTTTGGACAACTAGAGAAAACGTTGTGGCTGAAATACTGAAGCATACTCAGTGAATATTTTCCAGATCATCTACCATTTTCTTTCAGAATCTTTCCTTAACATAACTCATACCAAAATCA
>JANKOD010000001.1:9191767-9209944 GCA_026284645.1 Erythroxylum acuminatum
GCAAAGTGGGTTTGGTGTAGGAAAGGAAAAGCATAGAAATCTCTTAGAAGGTGTTTGATGGAAAACTCTGTGTATGGAAAGAAAATTTAAAGAAGGTGATAATGAAGAAGGAACTTAGACATGACTTAACCTGTCAACTCTCAAAGAGCAGTAGCCTACTTCTAGCAAAAGTATAAAAAGCTTAAGTGACACTTGTCATTTTCTTAATGACTAAGCTATAACCAAGTTCCTTTTGAACTAAACTAATTAACTCCCATCTTTACAAACCAATTATCTCCGAATATCTTTTGATTTCTTGTTCCCTATTATATTATATTATTTTTCTTTCACCATACTCCATAAATTTCAAAGGAATCAATCCAATTATACTCGAAATTATTCATGAATGCATGTACAATTATTTTCATGTGCAGATAAATTCACTATTCATATGTATGTCTATGACATATTATGCATGAACATGGGAATGCATTTCTATCTCTCATTAATCACTCATATCTACCATTTTAACCTTCCCACAAGTAATGGGATTTTACAGTACTTCTCTTTAATATGATGCACTTCTCATCATCATAACCAAATTTATTAATACACTTTTCCAGCAATCTAATTTTTTTGGAGCACATCCGTCTATGGTGCACATCTCACTAACTACTCTAAAAAAAAGTTTCTTCTTTTATCACTTGTGTCATATTTGTTTGTTTTTCTTTTTCAAATTTGCAATTCTTTTGTAAATGCCCAAATCTCTTACACTTGTAACATTGAAGTTCTCCTTTAAGCTAGCAATATTTTTCTTCATGACTAGACTTCTTACAATTGCTACATTGAGGAACATTGGCCTTTCCTTTTGAGGATAAAGTATTGGCTAAATAAGCTCTATAAATTTTTCTTCAGTTTTGTCATCCCTTATTGATCTTCTTTGGTCTACAACTTAAAGAGCATTAAGTAACTCTACAAAGGTTATTTGTTGTAGATTTTTAGAATCATCAAGTGAGTAATTTTTTTACTAATACCTTTCGGAAAGAGTCATAAGAATCTTGTTTATTACTTATTGACTAAGAAATTCTTACTAAGCAATTTGATTTAATTGACATTAAACATGAACTTGCTTCCATATTCCTTGACACCTTCAAATTTATTCATCTTTATCATCTCAAATTCTCTTTTGAGATTCAAACTTTACATCAACCTTATTTGATTGTTACCTTCAAATTCTTCCTTAAGCTTCTCCTCTGCTTTTTTAGGTGATTCACAACCATTTTTCTTATAAAAATTTCCTCCGACACAGCCGAATGTAGATAAGAGAGTGCTTTTGATTTTCTTGCCACTTCTTCATCATACTTTTTGATTTGATTTAGTTTGGGATTTTTTGGACCTTCCACAAACTCAAGGCTTTAAATAGGATTTCATTTCGATGACCTATGAGTGATAATTTTCACCATTAAACATATGGATAAGAAGAAAAAAATTATTTGATGTCATTACACTAAAGGTTGAACACTTAAAAAAAAGTTACTCTATCCTCGTAAGCCTATGAAACTTCTAGTACTCCAATACCAAAATTGTTGGAAATCAAAAACTATAGATTACATTTTGCTCATTAAACAACATTCATAACAGTGCAACAAACTAGAGATAATCATGAGCTAAAAATAAGGAAAAGTGGGTAACATGTCCCACTAAAATCTGAAAAAGTTTTTTAACTAAGTAAAATTAATGTAAAAAAAAACTAAGTAAAATTAATGGCCCATTAACACAAATACAATTTAATAGAAAAAAATCAATAATAAACATATGCTTAAAGAACAAAACACTACAAATAGCAGTTTAAAGTACTTTAATCATCAAATTTTAGTTCATAATTTATCTTCAACATGCTTATTTGGGCATTTTCAAATAAATAAATGTTATAAATTTAAGTTCTCGTCACGATCTTTACCAAGTAACACAAACTTTGTACATGCAGAAGGAGATCCAAAAAGTAACATCTAGACAATAATCCAAAACTTTGCACTACAGGGCTTGCACGGTTGACTCCATTTACTAAGCCAATACATTTTTCTGTATGTACAAAGGCCCAAAAGAACAAGTTCCTATCGTGTTTGGAAGTTGAGTTTCTTTATGCAGAAAGCAAACATGAAGGCAAAGAAAACTGCAAAGCCGACCAATACTACAGCAACCGGTGCCATGAAGTCTGTTCTGTAGCCAAAATGGTTTTGTATGTACCACTTAATTGTAGGATCTGGACTTATACCAGGAACTCTAATTGTGTCTTCAACATCACCATATTGAGCCACAATCAGCCCATAAACAGTCCATGCCACGGGGCAAATCCAGTAGTACCAAATCCACCACTTGGGAATTCTCTGAAATTGGAGGAGCAAAAGGATTGTTAGTGTTTGATAGATGAAATGGAAGTGAGAAATGTTGAATGCAAACATACCGGTCTTGGAATGAAGAAGCCAGAGAAAAGATTGAAGAGGGAATAGAATGATGCTGCAAATATAGCCGCTACTTGGTGGTTTGGAGTGACTGAAACAGTCATCATTCCATAGTATGTGAAGTAGAGGAATGAGAAGAAGGTGATAAAGAAGAACCAGAAGAATTTCGCTGCTGTCCATTCAAAGGCTATCATGGCATACACAATAAGTGTGTAGTAAATAGCTTGGACGAGTACGTAGGGTATTTCAGAAAGAACCTGCAAATCAGGTGGTTATTATAATCCATGAGTCATGTGATCGGTAGAGTTAAAAACCCAATCGATGGATACGTTAGAATGAATAACTCACTTGTGCAATGGCATAGGGTAGTGCCGAGTACATTCCAGCAGCTCTTTCTCTATAAAAGACCGTTCTTTCAATTGCTACAACTGGCTGTACTGTTGAGCAGTTGTTAATACCCACAAACAAAACGGAAGAGTACATGGCACCGATAATTGTTGTAAGATCACCTGCGCTGTCCCTGAATTCAGAGAACATGAATATAGTTACAATATTCTTTTTGTTTGGCTTCGGATATGATGAATATCCATATAGGAATGTTGTATACTTGAAACGAACCTTTTCTTGCCAACCTTCCAGAATATTGTACCAACCATAAGTGCAGCAACCAATGTGAAGAAGTATCTGACAAGGTTATAATCAGGACTTCTCCAGTAAGTCCACTTCTGTTTCCAAAAGCAAGATTTGAGTTGTCCCCATGTAGACTGAGAATACTGAGTAGCAAAATATAGGTCTTTTGCTCCTGGTGGTGGTGTACTTAGCTCCTGAACCAAAGCCTTATTTCTCCTGCTCGTAACAAAACATGAGTTAGGAACGCAAGTTTAAAGAAGCTTTGAGATTGGCACACCTATATTTATGTCTTGACGTACTTGTACAAGGATGATGCTTTGTAGTGTTCAGCAAAGTCAATTCCAAGTCTGACTTCAGCTGCTACTGAGCTCACTTCTAGCATCCATGTTGCTGGATTATATTTCTCTTTGATATTTGGGACCCCAGGAACTGACTGTTAAAGGTAATTTTTACGTGAAATGAGATTACCAATAATTTCTGTTTTAACTTGTAGATGAATCAGATTATATTGTTTACCTCAAAGTACTCAATGACCTTGTGAGAGTTTCTACCCAATGGTCCTGAGTAGATCACCTGTCCTCCTCTTTTCATCAGGAGTAACTCATCAAAGGCTTCAAAGATATCAATGCTTGGTTGATGGATTGTGCATACGACTGTTCTTCCAGTATCCACAGTGTTTCTTACCGTTCTCATAACAATGGCTGCTGCCCTTGCATCAAGACCTGAGGTTGGCTCGTCCATGAAAATGATCGAGGGATTGGCAACAAGCTCCACGGCTATTGTCAATCTCTTCCTCTGTTCTGTAGACAACCCTGTAACTCCTGGAAGTCCAACTATAGCATCCTTAAGATTATCCAACTCCACCAATTCCATCACTTCATCAACGAACGCCTGTTTTGCATAAGGACAACAAGGTCATATAGAGAAACAAGTTTTCCTTTCCCTTTCTACATAAGGAGCTGAAGGAAAAGCTTACAATCTTTTCTTCTTTGCTAACTTCTTTAGGGAGTCGAAGGAATGCGGAGAACATCAAGGATTCTCTGACTGTCACTTGTGGTGAGTGTATATCTGTCTGTTCACAATATCCAGAGATTCTTGCAAAGGTTTCTTGTTTCTTAGGAAAACCAGATATTCTAATGTCTCCTTCCACGTATCCACCTGTTTTTCTTCCAGCCAAAACGTCCATCAATGTTGTCTTACCAGCTCCGCTGACTCCCATTAGTGCTGTGAGTACTCCAGGTCTAAATGCGCTTGTTATTTCGCGAAGCAGCTGAAGCCTGTCCTCAGCAACTCCTTGTTCTTTCATCTCCTGTTATTGTCATTAATGCTTGTTTTAGAGGAGACCAAAACTGAAGCATTGTGAAAGATGTGAAGGTTCTTTGTGTCAGGAAACTTACAGGAGGCATGTCAACATAGTAATTCACAGAGTCGAAGGACATAGCGAGGGGGGTGAAAGGAAGAACCATTCCTCTCTTTGGAGCAACTCCATTGGCTTCTCTCTCTATAGAAGAATCTCCAACGCCATTGCTATTGGACCGACTGCTCATCCTCTGCATTGCCATTTCTTCTGAAAATTTAAAAAACTTGTGTAAGGCGTTTAATAAGAAACACCATCGTCTTTTTAAGTTATTGATTTATTTTCCATTCAATGTTTTCGTGTATCTTACTTGAGTTGTTGCCGTCTGAAGTAGATAATGAACGAGGAAATGTCTCTGCCTGTTGCTTTGGCCTATGCAGCCTTGGATTGCCCTTTGAGTCTTCCTGGTCATCCATTTCCTTCGCTGTTTCCTCGGAGATTATTGCTTGTGGCTTTCCAGGAGCTGTTGATCAGCAATAGGCACATAGAATTAGGAGTGCAAATTCAATTAAGAAACTGATGGTAATGTCAATGACCAGGGAGTACTGTAACTTACGGCTAAAGTAGGTTAGAGCCAAGGTGAACAAGACGTTGAAGAGGATTGCAAATCCGAACAGACCAGCCGCACCGATCCAATACCAGTTCTTGTTGGGAAAAATGTCGAAGTTTGTGAGAATTGCTTTACCTAGTGGAGTAACATTGTCTGAACCCTGTAATATTCAATCACAGTGGCATCGCATTACCATACTGATTCATGAAAGACAAGTTACAAATATAAAATTTTATTGAAAGTTGAATGCTCATCATTCTGCAAAACGTACCGGTTTGTTTATCCACCTTGGAGCAAACATTTCGTTCACAGACATGGCATTGTAAGCATAAGACAAGGGTGAAACCCAGTAAGCCCAGTTCCACCATTTTGGAATTTGATCTGTCAAAAATGTAGAGAAACTCTTTTGTTAATGCTCAAACATCTTGACATGTGAAAATATAGCTACGCGCGCGCACCATCTTATCAATTTGCATATTCCATCAAGTTTTGTAGATAGAAACTGGCTAATATTGAGCTACCTGAATTTAGTTTAAAGTTTAAAGCTTCATTTTACCTTTAGGTAGGATGAAACCTCCGAGCAAAAATACGAGTAGCAGAGTAAGAGCCCCTCCAGTGTTTGCAATTATCATGGTCCTGCAAGCAGCAGCAATGAGCCTAAAGAGCCCGGCAGCCATTTGTTGTATTAGGAAAACCAGTAACAATTGCTTGAAGAACCTGCAAACGGTAACAAGAACAGAAATAAGTGGTTAATATCTCATTTGGAATGAAAGCTGATGAAACTCCGGTAGAGTATTTACGTGCTAGCTGCAGGAGCAAATCCAATGGAGTAATATGTCACAGCCACCCAAGCAATAGCCTCCACGATTGAAATGGGAACTCTTAACAGGAAAGTTGGGAGAGAGAAAGTCCATGGAGGATGGAACATAAGGTCTCTTTGCTTGTAAAACACAGGAAGCCTTTCAATCATTAATGAGAGCTCAGCAAAACCATTGAACGTGTTAATGATTATGGTGAACAAAATTGCACCAATATAAAGTGCACCATCGTCCTCATTCCTGGTATGCATTTTGGACCTTATAAACACCGTGGATGCTATGACAGCAAATATGATAATCTGTATTGTCTTGGAGACGTAAACAACTGAATTTCTCTTAATCAGTAGCCATTCTTTGTCCCAACAAGCCTTGAGTAGTTCCATGGTTGGAACCGAGTATTTGTCAAATACTAGAGCCGCTCTGTGGCCTTGAGACTTGTCAAATGGCACAGAGAGCTCGTTTTGTAGCCTCATCCCTGCATGGAATCTCTTGAACTTTTGTGCAAATTCAGGGACTGATATGTATCCGTAAGGTTTAGTCCTGTCAGCCCAATATTGTTCTTGGTCTTTTCTTGAAGTGACCTGTTACAAGAATAACACAAATTAAAACAGGCCCATGAATAAAGGATAATGGGTTTGATGAAATCATTTGGCAATAACTCTATCTAACCTCTTGCAAGAAATCAGCTGTACCCTTTCTTTCTGGGCATTTGAAACCACAGCTCTCAAAGAATTCAACGATGTGCTCTCTTGGGCCCTGATATATTATTTGACCCTCCGATAAAAGATAAATGTCATCAAAGAGATCAAACGTCTCAGGAGCAGGTTGGAGTAGGGACACGAAGATTGTGGCCTCAGTGAGGTGTACAATCTGCTGCAAACACTTGACAATTTGATATGTTGTGGAGCTATCCAAACCAGTTGATATCTCATCCATGAATAGTGTTTTTGTAGGTCCAACGATCATTTCTCCTGTCATGATCAACAGCTTAGGTAAGTATGATGGACCATCCTCGTAGTTGTGACCACATAACCAGGCCCTTTCATTTTCTCTTTTATTTTGGCTCCCAGGGGAATAGTTGACTATAAGGTCTTGTTATTCAGTAATCACAGACAGTACACAAATAATAGGTGGGTCCTGATTTGGTACTTATAAAGTGTCTGGTTTAATCTTACTGGGTAAAGCATTCGCTTGTAATGTGAACATGTAGACAAATGGGAAGTAATTAGAACTAAGCTTTCTGAGCTTGTCGGAAACATTTTAAATTACTTCCGAAGACAAAGTAGTTGGTGAAGAGATTGGGTCAGCAAATGCACGTATGGGAATTCTTCAACCTTCAACTTAGCTATGTATAGATATATTTATTGATCTTATATTACTTAGAAAAGGATTATTAATAGGATGAACGAAAAAGAATTCATAGAATCAACTTATGTATATAGAGAATTAACCTGTTGTAACTCGCTTTTTCTGTCCACCGGAGATCCCTCGAATCATTTCATCTCCTACAATGGTGTCCTTGCATACGTCAAGTCCCAACAACTGTCCAAATTACAAAGATTGGAAGCAACTCGGTCAATTAAGGATAGGATAATCAAAGCAAGTGGCAAAGGCCACTTTGGTGGCTGGGCCATCGTGTCCACACTATACCAAATATGAGCCACCAACCAAAGTTAGTACACGAAGACATCCCGAAACATTTTGTAAAACTAAGTCCACGGAGTTAGGTGAGCAGTGATGTTTGACAATGAAAATCAAAGATAGGATTGGAAAGAAGCAAAAAAGAAATATATATAATCCAGTTCACCTACAACCATGTTGGGTTTCATTTGTTCCCATCCTTACTGTATGTATATATATAATTTAATAAGTAATAGTTGATGGGGTAATGGGAATGTTTCAACTTACTTTGAGGGTGTAATCGGTTATCAAGCTACTTTCAACTCCTTTCAGAGCAGTTGCCTGAAAATTGCAAGAGAACGAAAAATGTTAATATCAAAGATTATATAGGAATTTGTATATTTACGCGAACCCTTTGGTCTTCGTTTAATACAAAAAGAAGTCCATGCAATTAATTAACTATTTTTTAATACAATCTGATCGAGAGAAATATACAAGTGATAATTTAGTATTACTAATACTACCTTCATGAAAAGATCTACGTCTGCCTCTGGGAATATGCCAGCATCCTTTTCTCTTCTTGCCAATTCGCTGAGAAGGTCTGCATAGTTTTTGGTTTTTTAATGTCTCCGTAAGCTTTTTTAATTCAAATCTACACAATTAAGACTCGGTCTTTGAAACTTTAGGATATACACAATCTATTTAATTACCATATCGAGTCCCAATCCCTTGACACCTTGCGGAAAAATCCAAGGTCTCTTTCACTGTCATTTCTCCCACATGAACATCATTTTGGCTAATGTAGGCAGACGTCTTTTGTGGAACGAACTCCTTGAGTTTATACCCATTATACGTGATGTCACCTTTAACCTGTTAAACCAACCCAAAAAGAAAAGAAAAATAATTATTTCCTTTTGAAAATGAAAGAAAAAGAAAAAGAAATGATGTGAAATTGGTTAGTTACCGACCTTTAGACCCGGATCCAACTTTCCTGCAAGTGCTAGCAAAAGGGTTGTTTTCCCTGAAGATGGTGGACCAAGTAGTAGTGCCATTCTGCGTAAAAGACAAAAGCAGTGAGGTCCTACCATGTTATGCATTAGAATATTCTATTGGGACGGCCAAAAAACAATCCTATATTTATTTACCTTGATGGTTTTATGATTCCTGACGCGTCTTTAAGGATAGTAAGTTTTGTTCTCTTAGCTAACCCAATCCCAAGCAAACCAAGAGCCGATTCTGCCGCGTTTCTGGCTGCATTTGGCAGGGTTGGAAGTGCCCTGTCTCCCACGTAACAATCGGCTTCTACTGTCAAATTTTCGAACCTCACTTCGACTGTAGGCAATCTGACTCCAACCCTACATGATCATATGATAAAAAATATCAAACAGAGAAATCTTTTTATTTTTATTTTTATGCTGTGGTAGATAAGTTTGACTACTTGTTTTTATCTAACATCTGCTAAGCTGACATGGTCCAATACTGCTCGTGTAAAGTTGGTGCTAATTTACTCTGTAAATTGCTGAACTCCTTACTACCATCACAATGTTGACGGGTTCTTATTTGATAGGTATAGCTACTTAATCCCCTCAAGGTTGCATGAACAAGATCTCCATACCGTATTATTCAACAGAAAAGAGAAAAGCATGTTTCCTTTTTCTATTGTTTCGCAGCAGTACCAGAATTCTTTAATACGGATTAAGCACAGTGAAACTGATAATGTATCATCAGTAATGTGTATAATTTACGTCTTCGATGTAACCAATAGGCAGGAGCAGGACAAATATTTCCATAACCTCCATAGATAAAAATCGAAGGTAATGGTATGCTGTGTAATCTTTTCACCAATTTCATAACCATAGGATGAGAACCAGTAGTCAAGCTAACAATCTAAAAATATTGAGAAGCACTTGACAAGGACTTGAAAGCTGCCAGCATTACTGGACGAGAATTAAGTAGTGGTTTGTTCAACTATCACTCAGTTAAACTTGGACCACTGGGACTTCTTGGCTTAATTCCGTTGCCAACTTTGTTCCAAGTATACGTGATCATGATAACTACCGAAAGTTACTGTGATAATCGGACAAAATCCAGCGAAATGAAAGAAGCTAGAGTTCACAACAAGTAATGGAAGATAAGAACCAATTACCTATCGATTCTTTGTCTGAACTTTTTCAAAAACTTTTCGTTATCTTCCTCAGCAACCTTGAAAAGGTTGTCAATGAAACTCTGTCTCTCGTTCATGTCGAGCTTTCTAACATCGACTGGTTTGGGGACACCACTCTTACTTCCCTCACTGTTATCTTCTATGTAGGTGTTCATGATAGTTGTTCTCAACCTATCATACGTAGGAAGTTTTTCTATGGCTGCCCATTTCAGAGCTTCCTCGTCTTCATTGAAAGAGCTACGTCTCGAAGACTGCCTGCCTCCAGAGAACATATCTTCCATGTTCCAACTGGCTCTGCTCAGTGTTCTGCTTATGCTCCTACTTAAGCTGTGTTGGTGGTTTTGTCTCCTCCCAGAAGCTCTTAATCTCTCAGGACCTTCCATCGCTATGGCGTCGCCTGTTTGGGACAGAATTTGCACAAAACGAAGAACCCCAGATCATTTAAAGCAATATTACACATGTTGGATCAATGAAACAACATTGCTAATACGTTCCTGCAGTAACAAAGCTTAGAGAATGAAATAAGTTAAACAACAAAAAACCACTTACACAGAGTTGAGTCTCTGTGGATAGTTAACAGAACAGGAATATATTGGAAGAGAAAAACAGAAGTTAAGATGGGGTGGTGGAGTCACACACACTCTCCGCAAGAAATCCTAAGGATTGTTCTCGATCTCTCTGTTCAACTTTTTAAAAAGAGAGAGAGAGAGGAGACAGAGAACTAGTGATGAGAGTTCATGAGATACAAAGCGTGTATATATACGTGCACTTCAGACTTCAGAGGCATTTGGAGTTGCCGAAAGAGGCTGGCAAAAACAGAACGTTCAAAGAAACAGTCATAAAATAGGACAAGACGATTGGAAAAATATTATAACAGTAACCCAAAATATGTACAGAGGGAGTAGGTGAAAGTCTTAATGATTTGTTCAATTACTTATGTATTCAAACACGATAGGCCGTAACCACTTTCCTCTCCATTTCCATGAACCGCTGTAGCTTTGTCGTCTGGATTCCTGAGGATAAACTTTAAAAGTATTATACTTTTCATCTTCCCACCACCAAAAGTAACAAAACAAGCAAGTACAATTCTTGCCAGCTCCCCACTACACACCAAATATAAATTAATAATACTTAAATTACATAAAATATATTAGCTACAAGAAGCAATGATTAGTTGACTAATTAATAATTTATTAACTTATAATGCGTGTTCACAATTCAATAATACATATTTACTTAACTAAATATTGATTATATTTTTCCAATCTAATAAGTTACGTGTGAATTTTATTTACATATATTAAATTAATTAAAAATAAATTTATTGAAATTGCATTAATTTAATTAATATATTTAAGAAACTAGATTAAAATAATATTTATATAAACAAGCACAAAGTCCTCAACAAAATTTTCTAATTTTTAATTTCAATATAACTAAGAACTTCTAAATGTAACAAAATTAGAAATAAGATCTAATAAAATCTAAAATTTTAGAGAAAAACAAGTTATAACATAGTCATATTTTTAAAATACATTAATTACACTCAATCTTCTTGTACTTTAAACCTTTTTCAATTTACCCCTAGTTTTAGACCGCTACAACTCTTCGTCTCTAAAAGTATAGAATTCATCACTGATAATATCTAGCGACGAAATACATTGTCGTAAAATCTCCGTAGCAAAACACTATAGGTGACGTTTTACTAAATCGTCACAAATTATGTTTTGCAATGAGTAAAATACGTAACCAAAAGAAATATGCAACAATAGACAAAATTGTCGCCAATGATATTTTGTTACATTTTTTCGTGGCTAAATGTTATTAGTTATGATATAGTAAACGTACATTATAACATGTACCATGAATTAATAATCGTCGCCCAACATTATTTGCAATGATTCAATATTCATAGCAAAAAGATTTTAGTTACGTTTTGTAAAACGTAGCCAAAACTTATTGGTGACATTTTTCAAAACATAGTTAAAAAATTTTGATGAGATTTTTAATTTTTTAATAAATATTATTACTAAAAATTTTATCATGTTTATTGTTATTATTGGTCAAATTTTTAATCCATTTTATTGTTTGTAATATTTAGATTTTTTGTTTTATAATTTATCATACGAAAATAAAATTAAAAATAATTAGAAATTAGAAGCATTTTATATAAACAATTAAATATTATTAAATGTTAATCACTAACATTAACAAAAATACTTATGTACAAACTAAAATTCGTTTTCAGCGTCACCACTATATATATAATTTGGGTCAAGTATTTCTTTAACTATCTTTTCAAGTTTGGTCAACTTTTGTTCATTTCATTCTAACTTTTCTTCATTACAATGTAAATTAGCCTTAAGCGACTAATTCTTCTCTTGAAGATGGGTTATATATGTTGTTCTTGATGAGGATGAAAAAGTTGAATTAAGGTCATACTCAAGACCTTTGATGTAGCCAGATCTTGTACGAAGCACATTATTACAAATGTTATCTACATTTAGCTCATTTCTCTCAGATAATGGTCTTTGCAACAACTCCCACATCTCATTCTAAAATTTGAGAAACAAAATCAATATTTAATTCAAATATTATTATTTAGTACTACATAAATAAATAAACCTAAAATTTAAACAAATTTTTATACTTACATAGTTATTTTGCGTTTCTTCTAACATTTACCATTGACCTTCCTTATAGTGAGTGGATTTGTATAGTGTGATCCTATCACACTCTTGTCCATGTAGTTTCTTCTTACTTTTCCTAAATAAAAAAAAGATTTGAAAACACAATAAATAATATTGTATTTATTAACATAATTATAACTTGTAAACTAAGAAGTCACAAATTTATTTCGTACGACAATAATGATTTATAGACTTAATTGTAAGTAGTTTTTATTTTTCCCCTGCTAACCTTGGCTTTCTCACACTTTTCCTAAATAAAGAAAAGAAATAGTAATGAAATTGTGTAACAAGATTAATGGAAGCAAATTAATGTGAAGAGAAATAAGACAAACCTTAACATTGGCAAAGACCCAATAATCACACATTTGGCTCCAATTTTCTATAGTCACCCATTCGAGAACATGTTTCCTCGCCTCATCATCCAAAGGAAAAAATCTGTAGTATTTATGTAATCGATAACAATAGTCCTTGACCCTTTGTTTCAATAGTGAACTCACACAGATTGAAACTTCAGGGTTGTCGATATCGACGATATTGAGCTACATCTATGAACAACAAGTAAAAGTTAAATTAATCTTTTAAGAAGTAAAATAAAAATGTATATAATTAAATAAATTAAAAAAATTACCGAAACTTTGTCCAAAGAATTCTGTAATAAGTTGTCTTGCTTCAACTGCATGGACATATTATTGCAACATATTGTAAGAAGTAATCATATTACCGAAAGGATTAAATGCATATGAGGCTAAACTAAGTCAAACATTACAACAACCCTGTGCAAACCATGGAAATTTTCCATCAAAGTCTTTTCATGCCATTGAATCTGCTGGATTATACATAATGTTATCTCAATGCATTTCTCTTTATGCCACCTCATATCTATGGTTGTTTTTGTTGACATAAAAGCCCTTGTAGTCGCGGTTTAATAGGAAAATATCTCAAGATTTTATGCAGTATCTTTTTCCCTCTCCCATTATCCACTCACCATTTTGATGTACCACAAATGGGACAATCTTCATGATCTTTATTGTCCTTCCAAAATATAACGCAATCATACTTACAAGCATGTATTTTGTCCTTCCAAAATATAACGCAATCATACTTACAAGCATTTATTAATATATATACTAATCTAAGGTCCCTTAACAATTTTCTTGGATCATAGTAAGATTTGGGCAATTTTTGTCCAATAGGTAATGCATCAATGAGCAAGTCAATTAACATGTCAAAAGACTTATTACTCACTTATTATAGACCTTCGAATGCAACAACTTGATAACAAAAGATAGTTATGAGAAATTCGAGCCCCCTAGATATAATTCTTCTTGAGAAACTTTCAATAACTTCCCAAAATTATATTTTGTAATACTTCCAATTATGTTAAACAAACCAGTTTCATTCATAGTCTCTATATAATTCCTATAATCCTTTAATATCTCGCCAATCTCATCATCATCACCACCATCATCACCATCATTAATGTTACTATCATCAACACTTGTACCAACGCTTCTACTACAACTTGTTTCCTTATGTTCGCCACGATAAAGCCATGGAGTCTAGAATTTATCTATGCCTCGGATTAGCAAATGATTATATACCATATCTTGACTTTGAAAGTCGACATTTAAGCAATCTACGCATGGACAATGAATACGACATTCATCACCCATTTGATCTTTTACAATTTGCATAAAGCTCTTAACTCCTTCTAAGTATTTAGTGGACCATTTTGAATGAGATATCCAACTTTTGTCCATCTAGCTATACAATTAAAAGTAAATGACTTAATTACTAAATACAATCCTCTTTCTATATATCATAATCGTTAATCACTACAAGTTCATTTTCAAATTTTGAATTCAAACAAGTACTATAGTATGTGGCATTGTTACATCATATGAATTGAGAAAGCAAGTTCTCGCTGTAACTTCTAAGCTCATGGAATATTTCACCGATAAGCCTCATGGAAGTTGGATTACGGGTTTTCAGCTTATATATCATCTTAAGGGTTTATTATCCAAAGGATTGTCCATAATTGTAGGTGAATTTCTAATATTAGTACTTCTCCATTAATCAATGCAAGTTAATATATTAAGTTTGAATTTAAATAAACAATATGGTACGTGACATTGTTACGCCACATGAATCTAGAAAATAAGTTCTTGTTGTGACTCCTATGCTAGTGGAATATTTCATTGATAAGCCTCATAGGAGTTACATTAGAGATTTTCAGCCTATATACCATCCTAGGGGTTTATTACACGAAGGATTATTCGTAATTGTAGGTGAATTACCTGGACGGATGGAGGACTGCAGACTACAATAAAAAAGGACAAGGATAGATGATTATCAACACTCTTCAACACACAAAATGGTTTACGAAAATAACAATTTCTTATTTAATATAATACACTTGTTCATAGAGTTGGGTATTAGGATTTAAAATGTAGAAAATGCTTATAACTATGTGATAGGGCTTAAAATGAAATTTATATGCTTAACCTTAATCTAATTAACAATTTTTAATACAATTTATGAATTCAATTTATTACCAATGGGCTATGCAAAACAATTCTAATGACATGCTTCATAATAATGTTTAATGTTATATTGATGACTATAGTTAGTGGATTACCAATAGGCATGGGACCCCCCATATCCCACCTTTTCTTTGTAGATAATCTCGTGCTTTTTGCAGAAGTTGAGGATCGACAGATGCAGGTTATCGGTCAAACTTTGGAGACTTTCTGCAGGGCTTCCGGCCAACAAGTTAGTATCGCTAAAACTCAGATTTTTTTCCTCTAAAAACGTTTTTAGAGAAACTGCGAGGCGACTAAGCCACTGGCTACAGGTTACCAGCACGAATAATTTGGGCCAGTATATAGGAGTTCGTTTGATCCACGAGCGAACTACCAGGCACACCTATCAGCATATCCTGGATAATGCTCAGAAGAAGCTTACAGGGTGGATCGCCAGGCTGTTGTCCCTAGCGGGTAGGGTTACTTTAACCCAGGCAGTTTTCGTGGCGTTGCCACTGTACACTATGCAAATGGTGGGCCTCCCACGTCGCTTATGCGATGATATGGAAAAAATCATGCGGGATTTTATATAGGGGTCCTTGTCTGAACACCGCAAGATGCATCTGGTTAATTAGGAGTCGGTGTGTAAACCTAAAGTGGAAGGAGGGCTGGGACTAAAATGCATTCGGTCAATAAATGACGCTTTACTAGCTAAATTGGGCTGGGGCCTGATCACTAAACCCACTGCACTTTGGGTGCAGATTCTTCGAGCCAAGTATAGTTTTGAGACTACGCCTCTCCCCCTCACGATCTCCAGGTCAGGGGCTTCGCCCGTCTGGAAAAGGATTTCAGCATCCTGGGAATGGATCCGTCAAGGGATCAAATGGACCGTGGCAAACGGGCGGCGAGTGTTATTTTGGTTGGACAATTGGTTGGACGAGTGGGGATCACTTATCCATATGGCTTCCTCGATAGTGCCAGATCACCTTCGGTTGGCTACAGTCGCATACCTCACGTTGGATACTGGCAGTTGGCTCTGGCAGGAGTTCCAGCAGTACCTCCAGGTCACAGTTTGCTTGGCCCTAGCGAATTTTGGCCCTGTTGTCGAGAATATGGCAGCAGACAGCCTACGGTAGAACCTACACCTCACAGCGATTTCACGGTGACGTCTGCTTACGAATTAATCGAGGGTCGACCCACAGGCACCAGGTGCCCGCTATGGGGGATTATCTGGAAATGGGCGGGCTCACAACGTATCAGGTCGTTTCTCTGGCTTGTAGCTAAACGAAAACTACTGATCAATCAATAGCGCGTGGCTTGCCATATAGCCCTCCACAGTCGTTGCCAGTTCTGTAGGCAGGAAGAGACTATCGCCCACGTGTTGCAGGACTATTCGCGAGTTCATGCGCTCTGGGGCAAATTTCCTCAAATCATGGTCGGTCGGGGTTTCCTCCAGCAGGAGAAGCCGTGGTTGACCTCTAACCTTACGCAATAAACGCAGGTCTAGCAGGAAGCATGTGCAACAGTCTTTGGCGTTACTTGCTGCTTCCTTTGGAAATGGCGAAATAGTAGCCTGTTTGAGCCGGGCTTGGTCTGGCCGGAAGAGGGCCACACCATTATCATGGATTATGTGGGGTGGATTGCACCAGCTAGGGCGATGGAAACTTGCGTGTTTCTCACACACGACTTTCCAGTGGGATCCTTCGTGGGTTGGGCTAAGCCTGCACTAGGTTGGATGAAGGTTAATTCTGATGGAGTAGAGACCCAGGGCTCCACAACGGCTTCCTCTAAGGGGATTATTAGTGATTGGAATGGGGTCTACCAAGGGGGCTCCAGCAACGCCTCGAGAAGGGTTCGCCTCTGAATGCCAAGCTCTGGGGAGTGCTCTCAGGCCTCACACTGGCATGGGACCTGGGCTTTAGACGTGTGGTGGTTGAAACCGACTCCCTCAAGGTGATTAATCTTCTCTCTAATCCACCCTTAGTTCTAACAGAGGTCTCTTTTTTGGTAACAGGAATCCAACAGCTATTGAACCAGGAGTAGACGATTCAACTTCAGCATATTCTTCGAGAAGGGAACCAATGCGCAGACAGTCTCGCTCGTCTTGCTGGCATTTTAAGTTCGGGCCTTCATATTCTACAGGAGCCCCCTTTTGGCGTCTAGGAGCTCCTCCGTTGGGATGCGTTATGCGTGGTGTACCCTAGAGCTTTGATTTAGTGTTGTAATTTTCTCTTTGTAACCAAAAAAAATCAAGAGCATCACCTGAGTGACGACACTCGTAAACCATCACAAAATTAGGAACTTTTTGTGACATCTCAAGAAAATCATTGCTAAATAAACTACTTTAGCGATGATTTTATTTAACATCACCAAAACCACAACTTTGGGTGACGAATGCTTAAATCGTTGCCAAATGTAGACTTTTGGTGACAATTTTCAATTCGTCACAAAAAAAACATAGCCAATAGTCTGTTCTGTTGTAGTGAAAAGCTATTATACACCTCTTTAAAGTTTAATTTTTTCTTCATTTGCATCATCTAGCATCATTCTCTATTAGGTTTCTAACAAAAAATGAGAAAATAATATTATGTGGCTTGCTTAGGTGTTATGTAACGCAACACCAATCATGTTTATATCACATAAACAATGTTTTGTGATTTGAGAAATATAACATTCGATTGAGTTTTTCCATATATATATAGTATCATGACATTAGGAGATGACAATAACTAATCTCATGTGTTATATGGTACATCCATGATAGATGTTATATCATCTAATATCTAATTGAGTCATTTGACATTGTTTGTCTATTCTTCCTTAGGTTTTTTGATAATGAATGACACTAAGGGATATAATTGAAACGAAAAACAAAATTTAGGAGTATATATGATAGTATTTAAAAGTTAAGAAGGTATAAATCATGAGAGAGTTAAGTGTATATAATTACTTTAAAATTTTATTATAATCAATTATTTATTTATTAAACTAATTGAGGTTTTAACAAATAATTTTGATAATAATAAAATATTTTATTTTTAATATTTTTCAAGATATCAGTAAGTTGATTTAATATTTTTTCGGTAAGTAAGTTGATTTATTATTAATCTAAGCAAAAAGGCATAACTTAATTTCAATGGAAGGAAAAAGTGTACAAAGGATTAGCATAAGTATAGTGTAGCACTAAATAACGATTCAAAAGAGATTCAAGACAACTCAATTTGAGTAGATTGAAAATAAGAAAGAATTAAGTTGTTGGCTTCCGAATGTCTTTTTTTTTAGTTAAGCATGATTTAGATAATTATGAGGTTTGGAGAGATAAAATATTTTTGGGAGTAATTTTTTTATTTAATTATGTCTATGTTAGTGGAATTTATTTCATGGG
>JANKOD010000001.1:9240721-9258446 GCA_026284645.1 Erythroxylum acuminatum
TCGGGAAGTCCCGGTAACAAAAAAGTTTTGTTTTCCGCACCTGGTACATGTGATGTACCTCCCGGGATTTTCCTACAGATATTCCGTAAGTTCATACGAAACTACAGATTTTCGTCTCTTCTTCCACTCTTTTGCTAAATCCAACATTTCTAACTTATGTCTATTATTTTCTCGTCATTTCGACTTCCATTCAACTCAATTCATTCACAAACAAATCAAAATCTATGATTAATCACAACATCAAAAATTGAACTATTCATTTACGTGGTGGCTAGTCATGGGGGTGACTAATTAAAAGTCACGCCCGTGACTAAATTAGTGTCAAGTCACCCCCCGTGTGTGGTGGCTAGTCACAGGGGTGACTAATTAAGTCACCCCTGTGACACTAATGCTAGTCGTTCACCTTTTAGCTTTGCTGTTCTCAATACGTTATCCTTGATTGGATCCCGACCTCAGATGCTAGGCTTCAATCACTTATCTCTTCTGCCCCTACTTTACAATCTATAAATAATATTTTCCTATCATGAATAAAACTATGTCAAAATGTAATTTATGACATTTATTAGTTAACAAAGTTTGAGCCCTATTTTTACCTTGGGGAATTTTAAGTGAAAATTGTCTGGTTAGTGCACTTTTCATAATCCGTTAATTGGATGTTGTTCCTTCCCACCTAGCCAATACATATGTGAACTTCATATCAAAAGAACAAGCACACAACACATTTTGTGTTAGATAATCCTTTCTCCTATGAAATCTAGGAGCATCTCGAGCACGTACTTTCGCACAGATATGTGTATAATCAATTGCACCAGCACAATCCTGACATTGATGTATATTATTCTTAAATATTATGTGTGTTTAATATAATTATACTAAGTTAAGAAAAGAATATACTACTGTTCAATATTTCCGATGGGGTTTCTAAGACGTCAGGTTGTCTTAGAAACATATCCTCTAGTTGTATAACTGCTTTCAAAACGCTATGAAAATGACGGCTTACAGTTTCCCCAAATCGATTCCAAAAGAACACAATCTTGCGATTGGTAACGTTATGCCCTAATATGTATAGAAACTTCGCTATTTGTTCTTCAACAGTTGTATATACAGTAGATCGAAGCACACCTTTTCCAGCTAATAAATCACATAATTCACCAAATGGTTTAGGCTGCATTCTAATTATATTTTTCCTATTGGAATGAAATAAAATTCTTCGCATGATACTCTCCCTTGATTGCAATCTGTCCGATAGTGTAAGCATTTGAAGTTTGTCGTTCACTAATAGATCACAAGACAAGTAACATGAACAAGCGCTAATTGATGTATACGAATCAATTTTCTTTTTTGATTATTCATTTGATTACCTTTACTGTTCATGTATAAAAAATAAAATTAGGAGTAGTTTTTAGATTATGAAAATCAAAATATAACAAATATGACATAGATATGTCCATTTATTTATGGTGTTATAAAAGCAACAATAAGCAACGTAAAAGGGAAGCTTCATCTGAATCATTCCCCCATTGAAATTTCAAGTAAAGAAATAGGTAAACAAAGACAAAGAAGACAACAAGGATTGAAAAATATCCCAAATTCAGACAATATAACAAATACAATGAGTCATATACGGTAAAATGAGTGGATTGCAAGAGTATACAACAACATTGACCTATATGTATGTGCAATTCAAATTAAATAATTGATATTTTTAGCAGCTCAACCCGTAACAAATAGGTTCACTTCGGTGTAAAGTGAATAATGGGTAAACTCATATGTGTGAACCCACATGTAAAGTGAATCAAAACAGAGTACAATCTCTTCACCCAAAACAAAACGCATCTAATAATAAAAGCAACGAACATATATTGTTCAAAAAACTTTCGACAATGAACAGAAATAGGATAAAAAGAAGGTTTTGACAAACAGGAAGACTCACCAGTGACCAAGTCTTCCAGCTCCTCTTCTGCTTCTCCACCAATAAATAACACGAGAAGAATAAGAAGTGGTAGAACACGGAGAACGGAAAATGAAGTCTGGAAATGATAAGCTTATGTACAGTAATAAATGAGTTTAGGTAGGGTTAGAAGCAATAATTGGTAAGAAGAATTATTGAGAGTATATTAGGTAGTATGTATTTGTTAGTTTACGTTAAGAATTATTGAGAGTACATTAGATAATATGTATTTATTAGTTTACGTTCCATCCTAAACCCTCTGAATCAGAGGTTTCTTATTTTTACTATTTAGGATGGAATGGAACGTAATATGAAACCCTCCACTTCCATCTCATTCCATTCCTTTATTAAATCCTCAAATAAATGATAGAAGTGTGTTACGTTCTGTCTCTTTCTATCCCTAACCCTTCAACCAAACAGACCCTTAGTCAAAACGTAGTATTTGTAAGAGGATCTGGCTCGTGGCTAGAGACCCTGAACAACAAAACTCATCTTAACTTTTTAATTTTCAGTTCATCTCAAGAGAGGGATGGACTTTCCCTCCGAGTTCACACTTGCTGAGGTAATATTTCTCCCTTATTTCCCTTTGTTCTTTGCCTGCAACATTTAGCCTAGTCCTGTGTTTCGCTTGTTAAACATGCAATTTCTAAACGTTAGTTTCAATCACCTGGTTTTACCCTGTTTCTGCGTCTTCTTGTAGTTCGTATGGCTATTTCTCATTGAGTTCCGATAATGGGTTTCCCTCCAACATCGTGTTTGTGGTTATATCTTTACTTGGGTTAGCGAGCTTTTGCGTTAACCACTTGATGGGCAATGTTGTTCGACTTAATTAGATCAAGATATGGATAAAGTATTGAACTTTGGAATCATTATTTAGGCCTATCAGTTTGAATAAACGATTATTCCATTTAATTTGCTATTTTGCCGCCACGACATTGTTATATTAGAGTTGAACATAGTATGTAGGTGTTCCTGTTAAATTAGTTTTATTTTCTGTGAGATAATCGATCTGCTTTCTATGGAAGATGATGGAATTAGAGAGTATATACAAGGATATAGGAGAAGCATCGCTAGATCCAGAGTTTTGCCACAGGCTTGCAACCAGCTTTAGGTGGAGTATATATTGTCCTAAATTTAACAAAGAGAATTAAATAACTCTTATGCATAGTATCCGGTTTTAGAGAGGAAGTTTTGTCTAAAGATTGCTTTCTTTTCTGCAGCTTCTCGGTAAATCGTGCTGGGAAGCCAGCCATAACATGTGAACAGGTCTTTCTTTTCCATTTATCTTGCAGATACATTATCTGTTTTTCGTTTTTAATAGTTGAGCCCACATCTAACTCTTGGCTTTCTCTTCCTATGTTTTAGGTGCTGAGTTGGTTCCTGGAAAAACAAAACCCGTTGCAATCTAAAGTCACTTCACCACCAGTGTCTTCCAAATTGCTTGTTGATCTTTGTGATGCTAGCTTTCCAGATGATAGTCCTCAAAGTTCTCCCAAGTCTAAAGGTTCTCCTTTTAATCATCATTTGCAGAATTGCAATGGGGATATATTTTGTAAAATAGTCTTTTTGTGTTAATTTTTTTGACATGTTTAAAACATTACCATCCTCACTAAGCAAAACATAATCGAACTAGTAGAAAATATGAAAAACAAGGAGTACAAGTTTGATTCATCAGTGAGCTCAGACCAAAACATCCATGGGAGTCATGAACTAAAGCTATGGACTAGAGACCCTGCATCTGCATTTCCATTAGTGACAAGCCAATGTTACTGTGATTCCACACAGGTAGTAGCGCAGCAGACTTGTCAGAGTTGACATTTGAAGCTAAATCTTCAAAAGATAATGCTTGGTTAGAATTCTTCTCTTGGTGATGTAGAAATTCCTGCTTGACATAATGTTATATTTTTGGAAACTATACACTTTGACATCCTTTCCATTTCATTGGATGATATTTGGGAATTTGCAACATGAGAATATTATTATAATCTCCCTAATTGTGATCATCATAAAATTGAGGAAATTACTTTTTTGTACACTAAGTTTCATATATTTTAATGCAAAGCTAGGAAACTGTAATTAGCATTTCTTTCCATTCCAGGTATGACATTGCTTCTTTCCACAACTACAGAGTCCTTTGTACAGGGGAGCTTGTAAGATCATTGTATTTGTATATGTTTTTAAGATTGCAATTTCTTCAGATTGTAATGGGATAAATTGTTGTTACATTTAAGTTTTATAGTTTGAGGGTAGATGTGTAGGAAAATACTTCTAAAAGGATCATACTTTGCACTGACCTTATAAAATTTGGGATTCTCTAACTGTAATCCAGGAAGTGCGTGTTCGATTTGCTGGGTACAGTAATATCCACGATGAATGGGTAAATCTGAAGAGGGCAGTGCGAGAAAGATCTATTCCTTTAGAACCATCAGAATGTGAGATTATCCAAGTTGGAGATCTTGTCCTATGCTTTCAGGTAGCTTACTTACTCTTTTCACTGTTTTTAGAAGCTAAATTTGAGACTCTCCAAAAGTTGAATACACGTCACAATCATGCAGATAGGGTTGAAGAGAGTATACATGGAACATTTGACTTTGGAACAAGTTTTGTACCAGAAATTTCACCCCTTCCCCCAACCCCTTTCATACAGTTTCAGGCAATGCCTGCAGAGTGGTTAGAAGGGTCCTCATTTTGCCTTCTTGGAACACTCATCTTTGCAGGAAAGAAAAGAGCATGCAGTTTATTATGATGCACGTATACTACAAATTGAAAGGCAACCACATGATGCAAGTATGTGCAGTTGCATTTTTGTAGTTAGCTATGCGCATAATATATTTGAGGTAAGTTGAAGACATTTATACTCTCCTCTCCAAGCTATTGCCTACTTTGCGCAATGATACAAAGAATTTTAAGCTACGCACATGTACATGTTACTGATCTCCTAATCATACCAGGAAAAGGTTCAGTTGCACAGGTTGTGTCGCAGGCCAACAAAAAGAGTCTCAAGCATTACTTCTAGTTCCTAAGAAGTGCATGAAAAGGGGCATCTGAGAAATGAAAAGGAAACAGTCTGATCATGGCTTTTTTTCTTTTTCTTTTGTTGAACAGTGTGATGAAAATTGCAATGGTTCGTGTTTTTATCCACTTCAGCTCTCATTCGATCCAAAACAAGTAATTGCTAATGTTATTAGCATTATCAAACATGGAAACTGAACCATGATAAACATTATTTGACGTTTACAATGCCCCTAATGTAATGTCTTCATTCTTCAAACTATACAAAGGGAAGAAGATCATCCCTACGGTATTTGGTTGCTTAGGGAGGTCCAAGGTGTATATATATATATATCTCACAACCGTAATACAATATTATGTTGCACCTAAGGCCTTCTATATTTTTCTTACAATTGATTAATACCTACGTGCTCATGAAAAATTTTCTAAGCCTGCCTGCCTGCCTGCCTACATGGACCCCACAACCAGATGGCTATCTACAGGGAGGGCGGGATTGATTCAACAATGGAAGTCGAGCAAAGATCTGCAACCTACGAGACTGTCCTTCCATAACAAACGGATGCAATGTACAGATTCTTTGCCCACTTATCCTGCGTCACCCATATCAATATTTTTCAGGCCTCTGAAGCACAAACACAAATTACAAAGAAAAGCTCGAAACCCATTAACATGTAGTACATATTCACCTTTACATGTGTACTTGGAAATGCCGAAGTCCTAAGTGTCTCTTGTGTTTCATCAGGTGGTTTCCTTTTTGGTACACTCAGGACAAAAGCTGCCTGGTCCCAAGTCGCTGCAGTTGCTGTAATACGAAATCCTGAATCCCATCGCCTATGTATACCTTCACTGGGGTAAAGGAAGTCAAGTTCAACTACCTGAAATCAAAATCTAGGAATTAGCATCTAGACCGGTGTTGTAGCTTCACCATATTTTGATAGAAGTTGACCTGCTGAGTATATCCTGCACCCCGAGACATGACAACGGCCCATCTACTCCCTGAGGTGGCCATCGATGTAACATGGAAGCCCTCCTTCCATTTTTTGTTAATCCATTTAAAAGGAAATGAATCGCTCACTTTGTAAGACTGCTGCAAATATAACGTACCTGGAGCCAACGAAAGCAAAGTTAACCAAGAAAACATTGCATAAAAAGTATTTAAAAAAAAAACAGAGCATCTTTGACCAACCCTTGGACATTACAACTAATGAGCTCCCATTAGTTGCTCCAGCTATGGAACTAATGTAATAATTCTTTTCCCAGTGCTCCATTATCCATTCCTTCACAAGCCACATAATATACATCAGTTATGTGCTAGACATTTAAAGGTAACACATGACAATAGTTTCAGAGAGACAAGTAATACAAGAATATACCTTGTGAAGGAAATATGGAGAGAGTTCATAGACTTGCGCACTGTAACCAGTTCCAGCATCCATAATTAGGGCCCATAAATTTTGACAAGAAGCAACACTGCTAATATACAAGCCATCTTCATTTCCTTTTTCAATATGCTGTGCTAGCCTTCCATCAGACACATTATAGTGATACCTACAAATAAATGACAACGCTTTCTCAATTGACTTATCGTAATTTTTAAGAGATTTGATCCATCTGATCTTAACAGAAAAATGCATAAGATTGTACTGACAGGGCTACTGAATATCTTAAAAAGACTAATATCTGCAGGCTAATCATACCTTTGC
Source organism: Erythroxylum acuminatum (assembly GCA_026284645.1). Taxonomy (NCBI): domain Eukaryota; kingdom Viridiplantae; phylum Streptophyta; class Magnoliopsida; order Malpighiales; family Erythroxylaceae; genus Erythroxylum; species Erythroxylum acuminatum. The sequence goes on from JANKOD010000001.1 coordinate 9,247,388, forward strand.
TTCATCGGTTTACGAGCATTGTACACACTAATCCATTGTGTTGCTGGCATGCCCAGGCGGACCTTCTTCTTTGGTTGTTCATCATCATCATCATCAATAGCCAACAGGCCTCTCTTCTGGCCAACCTGATAAATAAGCTTCACAGGATGCAGATCGTAGATTAGATATATATCTCATTTAAACAAATTAATTATAAGTTTACTGAATCTTTTTACACTAAATCTTAATTCATGGGTAAAATCTATGTTACAGTGGAAAAGAAAACTTTCCCGGCATCAGAACTCCAACTCTTCAATACCTTCTGGGCACCTTCTGTGTTGATTGCCCTAATTTCTGTACTGGGACCAACAATCCCATCAAAAAGGGATATGCATTTTGCATAGTTGGGTTCTTCATCAAACTTCAAATTCACAACATACTCAACAAATTGTTTAAACGGCTGAGGGAAAAAGCAACAAAGGGCCTCTGGGGATGTGGCCACCTTCTTCTTGCACACAAGGAATCCTTTGTTTTCTCCCTAAAAGAACCACACTGTTTGAAAGCAATAAAAGACAAAGCACAATCTTCGACTCTTTAAGCTCTTTCAGATGTAAGACCTGTAAGAAAATTCTCACTAACGAGATGACATAATCTGGAAGTATGTGCCAATGTTTCAAAGAAACTAACCCGGTATCCTTGCCAAGGCAAACGACCTCGGAGAAGGAAAATTAGCGTGTAAGCAAGAGATTCTAAATCATCTCTTCTACTACAAGTTCTTCGCAACTCCGAAGCCGCACAAGAAAAGAATGGCACTCCCGCTTCTCCGGCAACAGCTCTCGCTAACAAACACCCTTTTTAAAGCTCCTAAATGAAAGATGACGGCCAGATCTAGAGAAGATGGGAAAAAAGAGAGCTGATTTTGGTGCAATTGAGGCAACTGAGAAGAGAGAAGAGAGAAAAGAGAAGCGGTGCGATGGAGAAAAGCGAAGCGGTGCAGGAGGCATTCTGAGAAGAGAGAAGTGAGGAGAGAAGATGAGATTTTAATCCGGTTATCAAATAACCGGTTCGTCAAAAAACCGGCCGGTTTTTATATTCAAGGGTTATTAACTAAAACCGAACCGGACACATGACCGGTTCAGACTATTTTCGATCGGACCGGCCGGTCCGGTCCGGTTTTCTAACCCTTGGCGAAAACTGAGATTTCCTTCGATAAATTGTATTATACAACTTCAGTAATTAAATGTACATTTATAGCAACTCAATCTTGCTAACTGTCATCTAACTAATGTAACTAACATTTCTTGAATTCTTGCTAACTGTGTCTTTATCCTTTATCCTTTACGTCGTTGCATGGCATGTATGGATCTGAAATTTCGAAGACAAGCATCCTACAGTGACCTCCTGATAGTCAAGAACCTCCATCAACTTTGCCCAGCTGATATATTAACTTTTTTCAACGTATGAAAACACCTGTGTGCTTGCTCCTTTTCTTACTGAATTTGTCTTTCCTGTATTCTTTCCGTTATTTATCTATAAATCTCATTTTCCTTTTCAGAAAAGAAAATTTGGTAAAGCCACTCAACTTGTTTGCGGTTCAACTGTTAGGCACGCTTGACAAGGGGGTTGATTTGTTCCTAGACAACCTTATTACAAGACGACTTACTAGGCCCAAAATTCATGTTCCTGGAAACAGTAACGTAACAAGTAATTAAGAAGGGGCCAAAAAAAAAATCAATGCTTAGCATTTTATATCCAACATGTTCTAATAATTTATGTTGGTCGGTTCACGGCAGTGTACGTGGAGGAAGAGACGGCTTCGGAGCAAACAAAGACGGCCACCGTAGCATTCACATCTTCGTTGTTGTCGGGTGATCTTTGTTCTCTGGCTGTTGCTTCATCTCTGAACTTTTTGTAAATGTCACTCTTGTAAAATTTTCTTGTCCTGTGTACCAAGATGATTGAAACAAGAAATCCCAAGAACGTAGTAGCGGTAATTAGGATAAAAGCCTTTCTAAAACAATAAACTCCGATGCAACTAAGCTCCTTCCGAGTTTGTCTTGTAAGGCCTAAATCTTTCATTTGTTTCAATGCCTCTTTATCATACAAATGGCCAGCAACTTTCACATTGAAGATATATGACCCAACAGGACTTGAAACAGACCCCACACTATACAGAGTAGAGAAGTGTTTAAGGCCGAAGACTTCAGATATAATGGCAGATACCAGCGGTAATTGCGCTCCAAGGCAGAATCCGATAATGATGGATGATAGGTAAAGAGAATTAGGCACTCCAAATGCTATTAGAATATGGCCAATGCAAGAGAACAGGATCACGAAAGTAAGCACAAGGGGACGAGAAAACTTGTACTTTATCAAGACTATTTCAGACGCAAAACCTGCGAGAACTCGACCTAGGAAATTCCAAATGCTCATTAGGGATATGAAGGTAGCTATGTTGTGTTTTTGGTAGCCTAAAGAGTCAGCAATCTGACCCAGATTGTCTATGGCTGCTAATGCACCACCAACTCCGCAAGTTGTAGAAAGGAAGATGATAAGCATGTCAATGCTGAGAATGGCTTGCAATATAGTATAGTCCTCACCTCTCTCTGGATGTCTAAAAATGTTTCTAAAGCAAGAGAGTGGGTCAAATTTGGCCTCGGCTACTGATCGTAGTGGTGGAGTTTCAGCTACAACATGAATTTGAGATCTGTCCCCAAGAGACACTTTCTTGATCTTCCATCTATTGACCTCTTCTTTTAGAACTATAGCAAGTGGAAGAAAAAGCAAGAAAAGAACAAATACTGAACTTCCAATATATTCAGTTCTTGTGAACTTGTACTTGTTTTGTAAGATAATGATGGCCATGAGAAAACCAGCAAGTCCAAGTGCAAGATATAGGAAATTATAGAATACATCCAGCTCCTTCTCATGGCGGGCAATTTTCATGATACGAATTGCAGGAAGAAATAGAAGAGGAACAACAGCAGGAAGCCAAGCAATTAGCAAGATCAGAGCCTTGGAGTCATTTCCATAAAAAGCATGATAGATTTGTGTCAAAATTGCTCCACTCAAGCCAATAAGACCCTTCAGGAGCCCTATAACACTGCCTCTGCTTTCAGGGAAATTCTTCACAGATGCGACTAGAGCTCCAGTATTAGGATAGGATGCAGCATTTGTAGCAAGGCACATGTACAGACACATTTGCCACGCGTGGGGTTTTGCGATTCGACCAGATACGGCTTCCCAAATCAGAAAATATGCAGAAAAGTTCATAATTGAGCCAATGGAGATGACTAGCCAAGGTGGTAGGACTTCGTACACAAGACCTGCTACGAATCCAAGATTTCCACCCAGGTCTTTAAAGAAGCTTAGAGTATCGAGTGTGGTCTGATCGTACCCTAGCGATGACTTGATTTCACCAGAGTATAGACCGAACATGTAACTTGTGCCATTTACAGACATGATCAGGAGTGAAGCAACCACCATGAACCATCTGCTGGCAAGTACTTGCCAGCTGAAGCTCTTCAACACATTCTTAAAACCCAACCCAGCCATACCCTTCTGTTTCTCTCTTGAAACTGGTCAGCTTGTAACTACTTTGGGACGTAATGGTACTGATGCACAAGTTCTTCATAACACGACAAAGGCTGAATTTTTGTTTCGGATTTTAGATTTAATCGGAGCTGACGCCAATTCCTTGATAGGAGTGCTTATGAACTTATTTTAACTGTTTGCTCACCTTGGTTTTGGCCGATTGGTATTAGTTTTCTTTTTTTTGACATTGGTTAATTGCAAGTAGGATTTGTTAAGAGTAGTAGGTCCCTATCTGACTGTTATTAGTTATATGATCTTGGTACATTTTTTGTACAAGTAGCCTTGGTTTGTGGGTTGTAGCCGAAACTGGAATTACTTGCTTGGCCTCTCTATTTGGAAAGGAATCAAAATCGCTCTCACTTGCAAATGAAAGTCATTTTGTATTCCATAGGATGGTACGGCACAAAATTAGGTTAGGTTGCCGGATCCACATAAATAGATGGTTAGAATGGACTGGCACAGAGTTAGGCTAAGGTTGCTGGCACAGAGAATTTGAGGGGGTCTTAAAACAACCTATTTAATTATCTCGTCGACAAAGGATCCTTCAATCATTGCGAGTAATGTTTCAAATCTGTTTTTAGTATACATACTCAAGTTGGTCAAATCTCTGTAAAAATCTTTTTATTAATTCTCTTTTTGTTTCTTTATATAATAATCAAAAACAAATTCAAAAAGAGATTTTGGTTTCAAGTATCTCAAAGATAATTACAATGACTTGGATGACAACTCTTTTTATCTTCCAAGTCTTTTCCAAATAGTCTTAATTAATTTACAATATTCATAAGTATATAAACTCTTTGATAAATTCACGTGTTTACATCTCTAGTAACTTAAAACTCCTCCACAACTTTAGGATTTGAAATTGCATTGTTTATCTAATCCCTGAAAATGCAATTTCAAGCACAAAATACATATCATAGATCACATATGCATAAAGAATAAGAAATTGGCAAAAACATACCCCATAATGGCAGGTCATCTAAACTTGTAACCACAAGGTGATAGACGAATCATCAAATAAGAATCGAAAGGGACAAATTTGTAAGTGCCTCAAGGAAGAACAAGGAAAAGTTAACATAGTTCCTAACAAAAGTACAAACTTATGTCCAATGCCAAGAGTTATAAATTAATAAATTTATTTATTAAAAGAGTTGAAAATTTAAAAGTTATCTATTCATTAAAAGAGGTAAAAATGTAAAAGTCAATAAATATACTTCAAGATGTTTATATATACCAAAAGATTTCTCGTCATTTTACCTTGTAGAAATTGAAAAGAAAAAGTTTATGGTTGAATTTCAAGCTTTATTGCATAGAGCTAAAGAGGAGCTCGGTTCCAACCATCAATTGACATATATGTTAACATTTTTATAAAAAATATATTTTTTATTAATATAATAATATTTGATCTTAATATATAATTGAAATTTCATTCTTTGACTTTTCAATTAAACACTAGCTTTAAATAAAAAGTTTCGATGACCCCTCGTATGGGGTTGATGATTTTTTAAAAGCATAATTTTTTGAAATTTTTAAATTTTTAAATAATATAAGATCTCATCTAGGATGAATTAAGTTGTTATCGACCCCACCAGTAATTAAGCTAGAATGGATGGACATTTATCTAAAAGTATATGTTAAAAAATTGAAAAAAAGATAATTATTATGACATGTTCGTAATATTTGGTATTTTCTTGAAAGAAAGTGTACATTCATTGCTATATCATATCTGTATCCACGGTATACAATGACTCGCCTCTCTTTTAACACTTTTAGTTATTGTAGATGTGACAATTGCTTTGTTGAAGAATAAATTTAAACAATTAACAACATTTAATAGTATTTTGGATTCTTATTTGATTCAAAGAAGTTGAGGCCTTTGGATGATAATGAACTAAGAGAATTTTGCATTAATTTTACAACTATTTTTTCTCATGGTCATATGTCGAATATGGATTGACATGATTTTTTTAAAATTAAAAGTGTTACAAATGACTTTGCCAAATAAGTTAATGTTATCTATTGAAATTCTTAAATTTATTAAAGTTGTAGATTGTTATCCAAATGTTTCAATCGTTTATCAAATTCTATTAACTGTACTTGTGATTATAGCATCAATTGCGTGAAGTTTGTAAAATTAAAATTATTGAAAACCTACTTGAGGTCATCAATGTCACGAGAAAAGTTGAATGATTTAGTTATTTTATGTATTAAGAAGGATATGTTGGACAATATTAATCTTGATACTATTATTAATAATTTTATATAAAAGATGTTCGGAAAATTTATTTTTCATGATTACCTGTGTGCTTGTTAGTACAATTATCTTGGTGTTTTGCATTCTAAAATTTCTATTCAGTTGTTGCTACTGTTATTTTGGTGTTACTACTACTATTTTTAATGATTTCATTGTTGTTGACATTTATAATATGTTATTAATTGTTGTTATGATAATTATTTTTATTAAGTATAAGGACTTAAAATTTGAGTCACTTATGTATTTATATTAAATTTTAAAAATAAAAATATACTTTTAAAGATTACATATTTTTTATATTATCGATTTATTAGGGCCTTTTTTTCTTTCACTTTATCCCAGGCTTATAAAATGTTAGGAACGATCTTGCTAGTATATGGGCTAGATTTGTTGGAATTGGAAGCTAGATAACAGAAAGTTTGAGAATGGGCTATGTTAAATTTGTCTTCAACAAGTTTTGCTATCTCTATGGCATCAGAAAGAGTTTGAGATTTAAGGAGAAGCAACTTATGTTGCATCTTATCCTTTTAAACCAGAAAGGAGACAATTCAGCATATTAGTGGTGTTTAACCCCTAGATACGAGTCGATAAAACCTAGTATTCGGTCAAGTATGTGTTAACAGTAAGAGTTTAGTGTAGTTTGTATAATAACACCTCATGGTTGGCGAAGGAAGAAGGTCCAAACCCAAGTTTGAGCTGGCAAGTAAATGATGCTCAAGTGTAGGGATGTGAGGTTGTATTTATCCAATGGTACCATTGGAGGGTCCAGCCCAGTCTTGTAAAAGGTAGTGATGGTCAACTTTGATCCTCTGGAGTTTTGTGTGTGGCTATGATGGTGGTGTGAGGTTTGTATAAGATGAGGACGGTATGAGATGAGCTGGAGTAGAAGAAAGGAAAGGAATGGCAGGAGGTGGCATGGAGGGTAATGGTAAGAAAGGCACCTGTGAGGGTTGTTTTTCCAGCTTTGCTAACTTAACAATCATATCTGCCATGACTATTTGCTGAGACGAGATGGATTTCTGTAGCAAATCTATTATGTCAACATGTTGCTGAATAGTGTTGTAAAGAGAGACAATCTTTGGTAGAACGCCAGCTTGCTGAGAGAGTTTTTCTGTCAACTTAGTTAGTTGCTTCTCAATTTATTCAAAGCAAGTCATCATGCATCATTCCTCTTTAAAAAGTCGATGAAGAATTTTGGATTCTTGGTGAATCACCTTGGTAGGATTGATATCCTCATTGAAGGGTAAATCAATGAAGAATTGTGGATTCTTCCAAAGAGAATGTAGATGAGAGAATTGTCCATGGTTCTTAGGACAGTGTTATAAAAATTGATCTCTCAATACTTCATATTAGGGAAATAGTTGAGTGTACTCAAACATATTGCGTAAATCAATATAAGCATTGAAATTGGCTCTGGATTTGATATCAATAGGTAGGATTTGTAATGGAGATGTCGTACAATATACATCATACCAATTAGGATATTTAGGCCAGATAAATGACTACTGAGAACTTTAGTCCACATAATACAATTAAGGAAAAACCTTATCCCAATTTTTCTTTTTGTGATAAGCCCAATTTTGAATGAACTACCATCATAAGCAGTAAAATATTTGTCATGAGATATTCAGGCTTTGAGAGGTAAGATATTAGGCTTTATAACACTTTTATAGGATCAAGACAGTTTTAAATCCTTTTTCATCTTGTTAGAGCATTGTCAAGCAAAATGTTTTGGCTTGCCACAAAGGACGCATCAATCTACTTTTTTAGCATAAAGGGGTCTTCGTTTAAAGAATCGAACAAATCTACGTTGTTTATGTCTTCTTAAAGGTTTTTTATAGCCTTTATTAAATAATGGGGATCTTTAAGATCGTTTGTAGGAGAACTTGTGATGATATTTCTTTTGTAAAAGGGTCACTTTTGACCATAATTTTTACATCAATCTATAAGTTTACCGCTAACATTCTAGAGAGAACAATTATAACCTTAACATTAAGAAAATGTTAAAATTGGACCCACTATAACGAAAATTTTAATCCTTATCTGTTAAGTGTCAGGTCAACAATTTTTTATAATTTTTCTTTGTTTTGAGCCCCAATGCCGCGTCCCACTTTTTTGAAAAAATATTAAAATTTCATTTTATTTCTCACACCAAAGACTTCTTTGTTTCTCCCGCTCTATCTATTGTTGTTATCTATCTACCATACGAAAACAAAAGACTAAAATGCAGAAAACTTTGAGAGAGAAAGCTAGAGAGAGAAGACGCAGAGAAACAGGGGCAAACAGAGGATTTTAAGAACTTAGCGATACACTGAGATTTCCTTCCGTAAATTGGATTACACAACTTCTGTAATCGAATATACATTTATAGCAATTCAATCCTACTAATTGTCATCTAACCGATGTAACTAACATTTCTTGAATTCTTGCTAACTATATCTTTATTCTTTTACGTCGTTGCATGGCCGTGTACGGTTGCTTGCTCTTGTCTGAAATCTCTGAGACACGCATCCTACATTCTCCTCCTTGGATCAGAAATTCATCTTCTGAACTCCCACCATTTTCCTTAATTGTTCAAATCGCGACACATGAAATCCTTTAGTAAAGAGATCAGCAATCTGATTTTCCGTAGGAATATATTCGAGCTTTAACTCTCCTTCCAGTTGTACATCTCTCAGATAATAATATCTGAGTTTGAAATGTTTTGTCTTTCCATGGAATACCGAATTCATAGAGATAAAAATTGCAGCCTGATTATCCACGTATATCACAGTAGCAGATGATAAGTGAACTTGCAAATCTTCAAGTAATTTCCTGACCCATACAACTTGCTTTGCTACTGCGGTAGCTGCCACCAATTTAGCCTCAGCAGTTGAAAGAGCTACCAACTCTTGTTTCTTCGAACTCTAGGAAAAACAAGCCGACCCTAATGTTAGACAATACCCGGACATACTCTTCATATCTTCTATTGCTCCACCCCAGTCACTGTCTGCATAACAACTAAGCTCACACATACCTGTTCTCTCATATAAGAGAGCATATTCGATCGTTCCTTTGAGATATCTCAACACCCTCTTGATTGCCACTAAATGTTATCTTCCAAGATTGCTCAAGTACCTGGAGAATAAGCTTACCGAATATAGTATATCAGGTCTAGTGGCAGCTATATACATTAAGCAACCTACCATACTTCTGTAACTTCTACAGTCTACTTCATCTCCATCTTCTTTTTTCATAAACTTCTCTTTCGAACAAACTGGAGTCAAAATAGGCTTACACTGATCTAGCTTAAATCTCTTCAGCACATCACGAACATACTTCTTCTGACTCACTTTTATGCTTCCTTCACACTGATTTATTTCCATCCCCAAAAAATATTTCATCAACCCCAAATCAGACATTTCAAAAGTTTCGCTGAATTGTTGCTTCAGAAATTCAATCTGCTTCTCAGAACTTCTAGTAATTAACAAGTCATCCACATAAATTGAAACCACGGCTACGTCACCTTCTTGCATGCGCATGTAAAGGGTTGGTTCACTGTAGCTTCTTTTGAATTTAATTTCCAAGAGGAACGCGTCTAGTCTCGCATACCAGCACTGAGGGGCTTGCTTCAGCCAGTAAAGAGCTTTGTTGAGTTTATACACATACTCCTCCTTTCCTTTTATCACGAAGCCTTCCGGTTGCTGGATATAGATCTCCTCTTGCAAAACACCATTAAGGAAGGCTGACTTATCGTCCATTTGATATACCTTCCATCTCCTTTCGACTGAAAGCGCCAATAAGAGCCTAATTGTCTCAATTCTTGCCACTGACGCGAACGTTTCTCCAAAGTCCACACCTTTAACCTGCGCATACCCCTTCACGAATAACCTCGCTTTGAGCTTGTTAACCGACCCATCAGGGTTCAATTTGGTCTTGAAAACCCACTTCAATCCAATGGCTCTTTTGTCTGGAGGTTTTTCTACCAGAGTACATGTTTTATTTTTGTTAATCATGGACATTTCTTCTCTCATGGCTTCAAACCACTTTGGATTCTGTAAAGCCTCCTGAATCCTCGAAGGCTCCAAAATTGCTTCGTTACTCCTCTCATAGATTTCAGCCAGACTTTTTGTCCCCCTCACTGGCATGTGATCATAATCTTTGTCGGACTCATCTGGAAGCTCCTCATCATAATTCCCTTCATGTTACTCATATTGGGCCGCTGGATCTTCTTCCTCCGCAAATTCTGGCTGATCCTAGTCATCTCGATTTTTTGGATCTCCAGTTATTAATTGGATATCCAAGGGCAGAGTGACTGTCTCCGTCGCTTCCCCATTTTTCTTCTTCTCTTCAAACCAGCTCCAATGCTCATCCTCAAAGAAATTCACTTCTCTGCTCACCTTCACTTTCTTTTGATCTGGATAATACACTCTGTAACCTTTACATACCTTAGAATATCCCACGAAGATTGTGGTCTCTTTTTTACTATCAAGCTTGCTCCTTTTGACTTGAGGCACAAGGATGCTGTATGGAGATCTGAATACCTTCAAGTTCTTCAATTTTGCCTTGACTCCATGCCACATCTCATGCGGCGTTTTGTCATCTAGGGCTCGAGTATGTAGTCGGTTTAGCAGGAAACAGGCGGTTGATACGACTTCAGCCCAAAACTCTTTCGGAAGCTTCTTCTCCTCCAACATACACCTAGCCATTTCCACCACTGTCCTGATTCTTCTTTCCACAACCCCATTTTGCTGTGGAGTGTAAGGGGTGGTGAGTTGATGCTTGATTCCTGCAACCTTACAGATTGATTCAAATTCGTTAGAGGTGAATTCTGAGCCATTGTCTGTTCTCACAGACTTAATGCTTAGTCCATATTGATTTTCTATGAAAACCTTAAAATCCTGAAATACTTTGGCAACCTCTCCTTTGCTTTTCAGACAGAAAATCCAAAAGAACTTAGAGTAATCATCTATGATTAACAAGAAGTATCTGATACCATTCAGAGAGGCAATTAGTGTTGGGTCCCGATCCCGGAGCCCAGTCGCACAGTGCCGGACCCCGGTACCGAAGATCCAACTATCCGGAACGGAAACACAATCGGAGGCCGTTGGGCCCTAGTCCCGACCCCCAAGGCTGAACCCAGGGTGATCCGTCGGGACAGACAGAAGAAATAATCCGCGGAAGCCATACACTCATACACATCAGATCTATCAAACTAAACACAATCATTCAATGATGCCATTGCAATAGCAA
>JANKOD010000001.1:9262243-9276138 GCA_026284645.1 Erythroxylum acuminatum
ACCAGTATAGGCTTCGCCCGCCTGCCCGATTGTGGCAAGGATGTTCCTTTTAGGACTCCTCAGCATACGACTACACTCGTGTAGTTCGTCAGTACCCGTGGACTTACCGAACCATTAGCCATGTGTTTATATGTGTACATGTATTTGCAAGATTGAGAAATTCATGAATCATGAAAATTGTGCTATTAGAATGATGAGTTTATGAGATGCATAAATGTATGATTATTATGAGAAATTGCTAAGTGCATGGTAAATGGAATGAATCCAGCTTATTTTCATAAATATAACCATGTTACCTACGAGCGAAAGCTCACCCCCACCTTCCCGTCCCATCTCCAGGTGAAGAGTGCGATCCCGAGGAACGAGCATAAATGGCATACTCCAAGATTTTTAGCATTTTGTATTTCAAGTCATTTTTGTAACAATGCTTTAGATGCATTTTGAGAAAAAAGTTGCTTTTATCAGATGTATTTAGATCAAGTTGTAAATGGGCTTGAAATGCCCGCTAAAGCATTGTAAGATACTTGCTTTTGATTCAAATGAAATGTATTTGAATTATGATATTTCAAGTGATCATCGATCATTTACATAAATTATGAGTTATCATGCTTTAATATAGCGTTCAAAGTTGCAACAAATGGCTTTGAAATTCATTGGGTAGAAATGCATGTTGAGTTCAAGTGAAAATGTGTTTAGATTTGTGAGAATGAGTTTAGCTTTGTTGAGTGTTTTGGTTGAGTCAATTGGATTGACCAATCGAAATTGAGCTTGGGTGTTGGCAAGTTGAACTTGGTGTTTGACTTGATCATGCAGCGTAGTAGTAGTAGTATGAGTGATTTCAGGAGGATTTGAAGTGTTGATGTTGATAGTTTTAGGTTGAGAGTTGAGCAGGCTTGAAGTGGCATGGGAATTCTGGAAAATTCCCATGTCCGTTAAACAGACACGCATGTTCGTTTAACGGACAGATTCGGGTGAAAGTTCACCCTTGTCCACTTCATGTCCGTCGAACGGACATAGATGTCCGTTTAACGGACAGTCTCGGGTGTAACAGTACCACTTTAGCACCTCGTGTCCGTTAGACGGACATGCCTGTCCGTTTAACGGACAGGTTCGGGTGAATTACTGTGCAGGGTCGCCTTGTGTCCGTCAAACGGACACGCCTATCCGTTTAACGGACAGGTTCGTCCAAAACATTACCAATTGTTCAGTTCATGTCTGTTTAACGGACACTCTTGGGTAAAATAGTACCCAAGTCCAGTTTATGTTCGTTTAACGGACATGGGTTCAAAAGACAAATTCTTGAGATTGTTCAAGAGCAGTCAGGGTTCAAGTCTTAATCAGGGTAAGCTCACCACCAAAGTGTGTTAGCAGCCAGTGTCAGGTATCAGATTAGGGTATCAGCCAGCCAGCGGTCTCGGGAGTGGGCTTCAGCCAGCTAGGCTCACCACCCGGGCCCGTCGGGCTCCGGGAGCGGGGTCCAACATGTTGGTGCAATTGCATATTACAAGGGTTGTGTGAGAATAAGCTAGAACATATGGATGTACTCGACTAGGAAGAGCTACAAACACAAGTAGCAATAACTGTATGTCTATATCTAATAGATGAGGTCATATACATTGCAACTCTTGTGGAGATATGAAAAAAGTTAGAGAGTTGATAGATGCCAAAGTCTTTTACAAACAAATTGTATCTGAAGTAGAGACATACACATGCTAAAGACGCATAAGGAAACATATTTGAAACAAAATATCAATGTGATTGACCAATAGTGAGTAACCTACTAAGGCTAGATGTACCTATTGTAGGCGAGGTTAAAGTAATGATTTTATTTTGTTCTTTACCTTTATACTATGAACATTTGGATGACCATGCTTACATTAGATAAGGAGACAATTGGTGTGAAAGATGGTTCACAACCAATAGAGATAAAATGTTAGTGATAGCTCTTAAAGTGAAGGGTTGTAGAATAAGGATGGATTGTAAAAGAGCTCTAGATATATGCCTAAAGGTAAAATGACAATCTAGCGTTATAAGTATAAGCAATTTGGCTTAAGAGGGATTATTCAAATAAGAAAGAGTAAAGTGATGAAAGGAAAACTATTGATTCATCAAGATCAATTAATAAAATGTAGAGAAGGGATTCAAATTATAATAATGGAGACATGCTTTATGTTTTAACTAGTCAACTTATGGACTCGTGGATACTAGATACTGAATACAGTATGCCCACATCATATGAAACCAAAAAAGGATTGGTTTATGTCATACACATTAGATAATTTTGACATTATTTATTGGATGATGACAAAGATTACGAAAATATTGCAACATGAAATGTTAAGATCAAGATAATTGATGATGCTTTTAGCACATTGAACAATGTTTGACATGTACCAAATTTAAGGAATAACTTAATCGCTTTAGGCAAACATGCAAATTGTTTTGGATATTAAATGATGGAGAGAACATTAACGTGGTATAGGGTGTGACAAATCTAATGAAAAAACTGGCTATATAGATCAATAAATTGATAAAGAGCATAGTTGTAGCTATAATAATAGAATAAAAGGAACATATTACTGTTGGAAAATCATGGAGGGATAGGATCTTGCATGCAGTGGAATAATAACAAAACATTTTTATTTGATTTCTCAAAAGTCAAGATCACACAAACTCTATAATAAGATTAACGCAAAAATATAATAAAGCATGAATCATAATTAATACCACAATGTGAAGTTTGATCTTTTTCTTGTCGTTTTCCTTAAATATTTCTAAAACTAGTTCATCTCAACTACTAAAGTCACACAAGTATTGACCTTTAACAACAAGTATAGAACATGATGACAGAACTCTATAACTATTTAGAGAGGGCTAGACATAAATGTTAGCTCCATTGAAGCCTAAGCCCATTTATGATAGGTCTTGGAAATTTTATTAATTTAATTTAATTAAAATTTTAATTTAATTAAAATTTAACTAAAATTAGAATGAATTCTAATTAAATACCAATTGTGCCAAAATAAGTTCCAATATCTCATATCGATCTTTAAAAGAGATATTTAATTATAAAATTTCTCAAACTTTAAAATTAATTCTAATATGATTAAATCACCTTTCCTCTCTTTAATTCGCTCTTTGTATGTGACCCATTAGATTCCTAAATATTTTGGTAGTGGATATAAATTATAATCCTAATCATATTCAAGATTAGATAAGTTAAACTCCTTTAATTTATTTTAATTATTTAATTAAATAATTTATATCTATAAATTAAGATTGACGTCTAGCAATGCATCATGATTACCTAAATATTTTAGAACATCAAATTAATATTGAGTAACCTTTCTGTGCATGATTTTTTCGTATAATTCAATCATTTCATTATATAATATTCTAATTACTCGTAAAATATATAATCAGTGTCTACTTTATTTGAGTCTAATTATAATAGTTCTTTACTATTAGTAATTTATTTATTTAATGACTTTTGAAAACTATTTTACAAAGTGTCATTTCACTTTGGTTAAATATTTCCTAAATCAATACTAATTGAGAACAGTAAAACATTCTCCCTAATCATTTTAAAGTGATGAATCCTATATTGATCGCTCAAATATCTCCATATAGTTTATGTTATATCCAATGATTACCGACTGAGTTACCTTTGACTATAATAGTTTATAAGTAGAATCAAAACATAACAATCTTTATTTAAGATACTTTAGTGATCTCAAGTCAAAAGATCACTTATACAATTATCACAATAAGAATTTCTATAGACAAAGTAATTTTCCAAATAGATTTATCATATGAGGTCAATTTAGTGAACTTGTTTTCTAACAAGAATCCACACGTTTGTTTAAATATCTCAATAATTTAATCTATAAGATTGAATATTTCCTTCATAAGGAATAAACATAATGTGTACTAGCCTTTTTACGCTCTATTAATTTCCAATCTCAAGAGAACAATGAGTAGGAACAATTTAGTGATAATATATAAATACAATATAAATCTCATAATTATAATCTCTTTATAATTTTATTAACAATGTACATTTATCTTATGGAATTTATCATATACACCTAAATATGTATGAATAAAGAATGTTTTTAAATAATTATGTCACTAAACTACAGGTAATTGATTGACTGTAAGAAATAAAAATAATCTCCCATTTGTACTAAACCAATTGTTTAGGTATCTTATGCCATATTTCTATATGATATTCATGTTATTGTTGGGATGGTGTTTTAGTGAGAGAATTCTACGGGATTCTTTATGGTGAACACTTGCTTGAATCTTACAACTTTCATCTCAATTATCATCATAATTAAGGGAAATACCTAAATGCATATTTGGATCTTTGATGAGACCTTAGCTCTTTTCACATGCTCAATAGCTCTATTGTTTCATAATATATTACTTTCTTAAGAAATGCAAAGAATCATATAAAGTTTATTAAAGAACTTCTTAATCCAAACGACCATTTCCATTAAATGAGTAATATATTATGACCTAATTGGCAGTTAATGCTACAGTAGAATCTTTCAAATCTCAAAATAATATTGTTATAAGTATGAAATACCTTAGTAAGGATTTACTTTTAAAGTTAACATCCATACAACCTTGAACTCAGATATTAACTCATATATAGAATAATGAATATCTTTAATACTTCCCAAGTATAAAATATCTCAAATACTAAACAACTTTAATATATTATCGATGTATTTGGACAAGAATATGTGAATAACTTCTGCATCTATCTATATAGAACTAATTCCTAAAATTAAGTTGTTACCTTTTTATATCAAATAAGAGTTGTTCTTAGACAATTATATTTCCAAAAATTGAAAACATGAATTATTCTTCTTAGACAATTATATTTCCAAAAGTTGTTCTTAGACAATTATATTGTTCTCTAATACTGCAAGTGCATAGCGTAGTTGTAGCTAGTACTGGCAAGTACGAGTCGATCCCATGAAGACCATAAATACTAGTTCTTACCTTTTCCCTATTATCTAACCTAACGATTGATTTTGGATTTTTAATGAAAAGAAACTAAAACTAAGGCAAGTAAAATAAAATAGGAAATGAAATTGAATAAAGAATTTAGGAAGCACTAGGAAATTATCAATATCGAGTAATTAGTATCTAGATTTCGAATCCCCCTAACCTTTAATCGTTTAATCATTTGTGATGCATTTGTGTTGTTGATTAGTTAGACAATGGAGGTTCCTAAGGTATTGTTGGACCCCAAACTTTTTCTTGGAGATTTGATTTACTAAATGAAATTAAATGAAAAATTGTTGGTGATTATTCATGTGCAAAGAAAAGGAAAATTCTCGAATTTGAAATGATATACAAGAATTAGGTCGTGAATGTAGTAAGTTAATGAAGAGTGAATAATCGATTTTGGTTTTTGATGATTATGAGATTTTTGAGTAAACTTGTATTCTTAAGAGTATTATGAAATTTATGATGAATAAGTTGGTAGAAATGAGGTGAGAATGACTAGAATAAAAAGAGTTGAAGTTTTGGTGGCTAAATCAAGGAAGTGGTGTACAATGAGTTGTTTTGGGCAATGTTGATCGGAGCAATTAAAAGGATATATTGAGGTTAATGCATGAAATGGGGTTATTGTATATGTGTGTATTGTGGGTAACATCTTTATAATTGAAAAGTGAGCTTGTATAGTTACTATTTATGTAACTTCTTTGAAATTGCAATTTTTGAGACTTTTGATGTATTAGGGCTAGAAATGCCCACTAAAGCTTTGTAAAAAAGCATATGTTGATATTCATGTTCTATTGTGTTTTACCAATGATTGTTCTAAAAGTTTCTTTGCTTTGTTTTGTAAATGTTCATAAGGGCAATTTTATGTGTTCTGGTTTGAGGCAAAATTGCTGAACTGATTTTAGGTTAATTGGGCCTAGTAGCCTTCTTGAAAGTTACAGAGGAATTTCATAGCTTTTCAATGAGGTTTAGCATGCTATTTTTGGGTGTGGGAATTGGAAGATGTGAAATTTGAAGTTTGAATGTTGTTTAGTATGGAAATTTTAGGGCAGTAACTTCGATTTGGATTTTGACCCTCATTGATGTAGAATTTGTTCATAGGGTCTTAATGAAAATTGTTGCTTATGTTTCCAGCTTTCTAACGCCATAAAGTGTGCAAATTTTTGATATTGGGACTAGAAGTTATGATCGATCGAAGCCTTGATGTTGTTTAGGATCAATTTCCAGAATAGAAACTTTGAGTGACATTTTGACCCTCATAAAGTTAGAAATTGTCTTAGGGTCTTCATGAGAGTTGTAGATTTTCTTCGTATCTTTCCGTTGATATAAAGTACGAAATTTTTGGACAAAGGAGTAGAAAGTTATGGTGTTTAGAAGTTTTGATGTTGTTAGGGTAAAATTGACGAACAGTCACTTTGTCGTGAAATTTTAACCCTGATATAGACCGAAATTGTTTTTGATTCCTTCTAGAAAGTTGTAGAGATTTCTTTTATCTTTCCAACGGTATATAGTATGAAAATTTTAGATATCGGAGTCAAAAGTTATGATCCTTGTAAGTGGGGAAGTTCTGGATAGAAAAGCAGACGATAGAAAGCAGACGATAGAAAAGCAGACGATAGAAAGTAGACGATAGAAAAGCAGACGATAAAAAAAGCAGACGGAAGAAAAAGTGAGATGATACAGAAGTAAGTCGATAGAATTAGCCTTTGAGGTCTTCATGAAAGTTGTAGATCTCGAAGTCTTCTTTCTAATGGTCTAAAAACGAAGTCAATCCGACATCTGTAGAAAAATTTATGGCATTCGCACTGAGACATGTACATTACAAGTAAGGGCATATACGTGTTGAAGTCTTTTGGCCATAACTTCTTCTCTAGACCTCCAAATGACCTGGTTCTTAAACCATTGATTTTGTAAGACATTTATCTACATCTCCTCCAAATATTGAAGCTATCTGAAATGTATGGACAGAGATTGAGTGAAAAGAGTGAGACGGGTACAATGAGTAAGTTCTTAACGGATATGAACTGGTGTTATTCTACTGACCACACTTCGGTATTTTGATGATTTCTAAAGTTTTACTGAACCAAATGGAATGTTTTCGATGTCGTTAGAAACATAAGAAATAGAGGTATATTTTTCTAGAAGAAAGTTTTGTCAAATTACTTCTTTTGCATGATCAAATTAAGGAGTCAAGAGGTCAGTTTTAAAGACAAAAGGAGGGCAAATTTGGAAAGATCACTTAAATGAAGGGTAAAAAGGGAAGAACAAGAAATGTGTGGTTTTGTTTAAAAGAAGCAGAGAGCTGTCGTAGGAGTTAGAAAAATAGAAGAGAAATAGAAGAAAGAAGAGAGGAGAGACTTCGGTGAAGAGAAGAAGAAGAGAAAAAGAAGATCAAGCTTAGGGTTTTGATTTTTCTTGCTTTAGAAGAGTGTTTTCAAGAGTTTTTCGAAAAGGAAAAGGAAAGGGGAAGATCTAATCTTCCTTTAGAGCCAAAGAAGCAAAACCGTGGGTGAAGTGTTAAGGTAAGTTGTTTCAATTTCTTTGGTTTTTGAAGGGGCTTTTGGTTCCTATGGCTTAGGAAAAGTATGGGAAAGATGATTCTAGGATGAATTTCATGTTTTGATTTCTTAGGTTTTCCAATTTCTAAGATCCCTTTTGATTTAGGGTTTTGCGATTTTGGAGAAATTCAAGGGAGATAAGAGGAGCTAGAGGAAAGGCATTCTTGAGCAAGCCTAAAGCAAAGGATTTAAGGTGGGTACCACGTTTATGATTGAATAATGAGCCACTAAATTGCCACTAAGTTTTCTTTAGTTTCGAAATCGAGAAATGAAAGTTTGTTTTTGGAATCAAATGATTAAATGATTTTAAATTACTTCAATTATTGCTTTTAAATGATTTAAAGAAATTGATTATGTGTGTATATTTGAATTGTTGTGAATGTGGGAAAATAAATGTGTGTTGAATTATTGTGAATTCTTGTGATTTTTGAAATTTGCATTGCGAGTTATACATTATGCGTTTGTTATGCCATTAAGATGTCATGGCACTTTGTATGAATGAAAGATAGACAAGCTCGAAAGCATGAGCATTCAATAAATCGATTTGAACATGATTATGTGTTTGTTTGGGCGAGAGAGGAACGTATCGTTAGTCATGTGCACGTTGACGTCTAGCCTTCTCTCGGCTGCCCGCTTGAGGCCACGAGATCCTGAGAAATCGGACTCGTTTTGTTTACGATTTAAACTTCAGTTTAAACCCGTTTTGTTCCACGAAACTCTCGAGCCATTTGTTTGTGCATTGCATCTTTGAATTGTCAAGTTTGTTGCATAAATTAAGTGTGTGGTACTGATGGTTAAATAGACATGCTATATGATGTGATGATGTGTTTGATTTTCAGTTTTGAGTTGAATTGAGAATTTGACTGAAAGCGGAGCAATTATGAATTTATTATGATTTTTAGACGAAAAATGAACATTTTAACAATTTTACTTATTGAATTTGAAATATGTGGCATAGATTTGAATTTGAACTTTACAATAGTTTTTGCTTGTTTTCGGTTATAAACTTGTTACCCATGAGGGTAAAGCTCACCCCCTTTCATTCCCATCCACAGGTGATGAGAAGAAGGTCGGGTAAAAGAAAGGGAAGGATTTTGTTTGTATATGTTCTCCTTGTATTAGTTTTTAAGTTAGAATGTTGTTGAGAATTTAGGGATTGTTGTATGGATTTTGATATTGATATTGTATTATGGCTTGGAAATGCCATTAATATTTTGTAAGCATTTGTCGTATGGCATGTAAATGAATTATGAATTTGTGTATCGAATTGAGATATGAATGTGTTGGGTATTGAAGTATTATGATGATATGAATATGATTGATTGCGTTTGGATTCTGGACAGGAGGTCCGATGATTGTGATGGTTGGTCTAAATTATTGAAGTGCTTTTTGTGTTTGAAATGATGGTACTTAGGCATGTGTAGGATTATGAAATGTGGAATGGTGTATGGGTATGAAAAATCAATTGAGTATGAATATAAATTGTGTATGGATTTGAGTATGGATATGACTTGTAAATTGTGTATGAATGGCATGAGATGAGTTGAGTTGGAATGAAATGCACGGGAAGAAGTTTTTCGTTTGAATTGATGAAATTCGAATATAAATTATGAAATTTGTTAATAAGCGAATTTTGAAATAAAAAGAGATATGATTTGTGGTGAATGATTAAAATGGTTTCGCATATGAAGGATCATGTCGATTGAGGTTGAGTAAGGGATGAATTTCAAATTGGAAATTGAAATTGCTTTGAATGTTATTGAATAATAATGAAAAAAAATGAAGCGATGTTAGTTAAGACATGATTAGCTATCGTTTTTCAAAAGAAAAATGGGCTCCATCATGGGTGGTATCAAAGAATGAAAAAAAAAAGTATGATTGTTTTGATATGATTCGTTGGTTAAGAGTTGGGTTCCAGAAACGGGATCCAACTAATAAAGTTTAAGGTCAAAAGGACAATTTCAACCTAATATTTATACCAATGTTTAACTTAAAATCCAATTATTTAGGAGCATTAAAAAAGAACAGTAATGTTTTTAAAACATTTTAATTTAAATTCTGAACTGATAGAACTATAACTCCTTATCAAAATTTTACCAATTTTAAGTCATGATTTTTTTTTTTATTAATTTATATGTCCCTCTTACTAGTTAGACAACCTAGCTTGAAAACAGGCCTATAACTTTGCCCCTTCCTCCCTACAACACTATTCTTTTTTATTGGGATTTAGGGATTCAACTTCGAAATCCCAAACAT
Source organism: Erythroxylum acuminatum (assembly GCA_026284645.1). Classification (NCBI taxonomy): domain Eukaryota; kingdom Viridiplantae; phylum Streptophyta; class Magnoliopsida; order Malpighiales; family Erythroxylaceae; genus Erythroxylum; species Erythroxylum acuminatum. Next base: position 9,272,080 of record JANKOD010000001.1, read on the forward strand.
AACAACATTTTTGTTTGTCTCCTCTCTTTGTCATGTTCCTCTATTCGTTTTTAGAACATTTAGGAATTAGTTATCATTATTTTATCTCCCAATTTTTCTCCAACTAAAAAAGGGGCTACAATAAGGTCAAGCCTTCACAATCCTCGATTATGGACTAACTCCTCACTCTTACATAAAATCATTCCTTTTATTTTGGGATAAGAATTAAGTAAAAAGAAGAATGAAACTAAGAGTTCTAGACTTATATTAATTAAATCTTTTTTTGAGACTAAGGAATAAAATTTTATTTTTGGCTCATGATTAGATGGATTCAAGATCATTTTGTTTCTTATATAAACGATATGTTGTTTCTACATAAATTAAATATCATTAATGAAAAGGAGAAAAACAAATAATGGAGCCATAAAAAATAGAACATTATCTAAAAAGAAAAGAAAATGGCAATAGTTTAAGGAGTTACTATTGCTTTATCAAAAAGCTATAATTTTCATAGCCAAAGAGAGATATTTAGACAAGTCTCTTTTTCAGCTTATCAATAGCAACAACTTCTTCTTATTTAAATTTCTTAAAAGATGAAGGTGATCTCAGAACTATATTTTTATTCTATTATCGATTGAGCTTTTTAGATAATCTCTTATTTGTCCCCTTCTTAATTTTCCTTTCCCACTTAATATTAAGATGCAAGCCATATGTTCACACTCATGTCACAAAGATCTTCTCTAATAAAAACTTCTGCATAACAAGCATCATTGCACTCCTTAAGAGTTCTTATTCAATCCACTTATCTCACTTACAAATTAAGTGTCACAAAAGTGTTCTAAAGATGGAGAGAGGAACGCTATGAAATAAAGAGATAAGTTAAAAGTTTTTAAAACATATGTGGGGATTTAAGGATTTAATTAAAAGTAACCGAGTAGTGTTACGTGAGAGGAGGGGTAGAGTCTTCCATTTATTCGCTAGGATGTCCAGTTGGTAAAAGATGCCCATATAAATTAATTAAAAAGTAAAGCAATTTAAAATGGCAAAAGGGTCACTTTTGACCCTAACTTTTTCACCAGTCGACAAGTTTAACTCTAACATTTCAGAGTGAACAGTTATAACCGTAATATTTGGAAAATGTTAAATTGGACTCTACCATACCAAAAAATTTAATCTCGTCTATTAAGTGATAGGTTAAAGCTGACTTGACATTTTTTATTATGTTTTAGGAGCTCCCATATGTCACATCGTTACTGATGTGGTAAGGTGGGATCCACTTATTTTAAAAAATATAAAAAATTTATTTTATTATTAAGTGTTGGACCATCCTTTTAATTAAACATTTTTAAAATGCTAGGTTTCTCTGGCTGCAATATTGTCAACTTTTTCATTTCTTTGTTGCTAGCTCATCCTTGTTTAAGCATAACTTATTTGACCAATTCAATGTCAGGAAGAGCAATTCCTTCCCTTATTTCTTCAGAAGCGATGAAGAACCAAAAGAGAGGCGTTAAGGGTTTTGCATGTGTGAGGTGTTAAGGGCTTTGTATGGCAGCCCAAAAAAAAGAGACATTGAAGGAGAGAGAGGAGTGTGTGTGGTTGTGAGGACTGAAAATGTGAGGGGTTACAATTGCAAAAAAAGAAACATAAAAGAGAGAGAAGGAGAGTCAAGGGTGAAAGAAAGAGTGTGAGTTTAGGGTTTGGCATAGGCAAGGGAGAGAAGAGAGAGAAGATGAGAATAGAAGAATGGAAGTGTGAGGGGTTGAGGGTTTTGTAGGGGTGGAAAATAACGAAAACGTAAAAGGGGGAGGGGGTTTGAGTTTTGGATGTGGCGTAGAGAAGAGAGGGAAGAGAGAGAAGATGAGTGACGTGTAGAAAAAATGCTTGGGAGTTTAGGGTTTTGGAGAACGAAGAGAGAGAATAGAGATGGGAGAAGGAGGAGTGGGAGGTGAAAAGAAACAAAGAGGGGGAGTGGAGGATTTAAAGTCTAGAGTTTTTTAGGTAATAAGGAGGCAACGATTCAAGGAAGATACAATAGCAAAAGAAGCAAAAGCAGTATAAAAGAATATCATGTTAAAGTTAGGAAATGTTTAATTAAAAGAGTGGGTTTGGTCTGGCACTTAATAATAAAATAAAATATTTATATTTTTTTGAAATAAGTGAGTCCCACCTTGCCACGTCAGTAATGACATGGCATATGGGGGCTTATAAAAAATAATAAAAAATGTTAGTCAATGTCGGCCTGACGCTTAATAGACAGAGTTAAATTTTCTGTTATGGTAGGTTTCAATTTTAATATTTTCCAAATATTAGGGTTATAATTATTCACTGTGAAATGTTGTGGTCAAACTTGTAATTGTTATAGTAGTACTATAAAGGCAATCACCTTTAGTACTTTTGTACAAACTTGATTTTGATTAATAAAGTGAAAGACAATTTTTCATTAATTTGATGTTCATTTATTTATCAATTGATGTCGATCTTAAATCAAATTAATGAAGTCCACGATACAAAACATAGCATATGAAAGACAATTTTTCATTAATTTGATGTTCATTTATTTATGAATTGATGTCGATCTTAAATCAAATTAATGAAGTCCACGATACAAAACATAGTATAAAGGAAATCATGATGAGATCATAATGAGATTCCTATCATGTGCAATTATGTTAGTATCTAAATTATCCCTAGTCATAAGATTAATAAGATAAGGCATTATTAATCAGGGTAGACTAGCACATGGTATACTCATTGATTTGATCAAGTAGTGGATCTCACAAACTGTAAGCATGAAATATTTAGAGTTAATGTGTGGATGCTTACTAAGAGTTATAAGTACATCGGATGACCCGCTATGAGATTATCATATAGATGATCTATCAAATGTCAATAATTAATCTCACTATAGCAATGGTGCAAATATCGTTAGACTTGAGGTACTTAAAGATATCTTGGATACTAATCCTGTGCTTTCACATCATTCGTTGTTGCTTCAAGACGAGATCATTCATAGAGTGATGATTGGGTATAACTATTCGTATTCCAAGGTAATTGGATAGCCAATAAGGGATTCACCACTTCTAATAGAAGGAGATACTACCCACGGCCTTTTGTCGGGGTCACTACTCAGGAGTCTCTAGCTAGAGCATTTATGTGTCATGATGAGAGTTTTTAATGGCACACAGAGTAATGAGAACTCAGGACAAGTACTAACATCACTTGGACTAGATGTGACGTAGTCAGTCTAGTGGGAGTCGACAAATAACCCATACTCCAAACTAAGTGGGGTAAAGAATGGTGAAGGGACGAATTACACGGTAATTATCTATGGTAAGGTTAGTAAGTCGAATAATTAAATATTAAAGAGTTTGTGTGTTAATCCACTTATATTCTAGTAAATTGGCATCATGAAACCCTTCATGATTTACTTGAATTAAGAGTTAATTCAAGTGGTATAAAACCATCCATAATTTGCTAGGATTAAGAGTTAACTCGAGTGCCCAAAATAACCGGGAACCTAAGGGTCACACACATAAATGATCTTCAAGTATAATTCTAGAAGCCTCTACTATAGCATTAGACATGGCATACTGAGATGTAACTCACTTATCACTTGCAAACATTTGCCTAAATTATTTCTTTATAAAAAACACTACTAATTGAGCCTAAGTTTACCTTATTAATTGTCTGCATTTTCATAGTTATTTAAGTGCTATTTGACTCCTGATTGCGACTTTTGTGCTTAAATTAGTTCCTTATGTTGAGCCCATACTATTTGCAATTTGTTAGTAAAATTGTCACAAATTGATACTAATTGCATTATAATTTTCCAAGGACACCTGGTGCTGCGAATTGTGATTTGATTGTAGGAACATAAAGGAGTAGGAGATGGATTAAGCAGATTGAGAGTAAATATCCCTAAACACAAGTGAGATGAGTGCAAACACTATAATCTTGAGTGAATCTCTCTTTTGGTCAATCTCTTGTGCTTAAATTCTTCCAATGTTTGTTTTATTAGCACTCTTTCAATTTGCTGTGTTTGAATTCTGAGGAAGTGAATTGCGTCAATTTCCTTTTATT
>JANKOD010000001.1:9294051-9324058 GCA_026284645.1 Erythroxylum acuminatum
GGTATAGAATTGTGTTGGTTTATGCTGGGATTCCGGACAGGAGGTCCGATGAATTTTGTGGATTGTTTTGGAATATAAAAGTGAGTTTAAAACCATTTGCAGGTTTTTGGGATTTTTAAAATACGACCGTTATGCTGCCCAATTTTGTTAAATTGTGTGTGGCTGTGTATAAATCTTGTGTGAGAATTTATGGCAAATGAAATGGTAAGAGTTGTAAATTGATGTGATATGATGGAATAAGAAGAATCTTATGATTTGGGATTTGGATTTGAGGATGAATTTTCCAAAGGGGAAATCAAATTGCTTTGTATAAAAATGAATAAGAATGAAGAAAAAAAATTTATACCGTTTTGGATTAGGTTAGACCGGGATTGTCTTATGGTTTCCAACGCGGTTATGTTTTTAAAAAGTACCGTTACCGGATGTCGAAATTTTTGTAAATCCGTGCCTTTGTTTCCGCTTTCGATTTGTTTTTGTTTCGCACGCTTTTTGATTCCGATTTGCGTTTCGGTTTGTTTTTGGCCCAAAGTCCGTTCTTTCGCTTCCGCAAGCGTTTCGTTCTTTGTTCTGTTTTTCCATTTTGTTGTCCGTTTTTTTAGTTGGGGTCCGGTTTCAAAATCGGGTCCCAACAGCTTCCAAAGACTCCCATGTTGCCTCTTCTCTTGCATGGTTCTTCCATAAGACTTTAACCAGCTTCACTGTCTTGTTTCTGAAGACCTTTTCCTTCGAATCTAGAAGCAATACTAGAAGTGGTTATTCTAACAGACAGACTTGCAACCATCCATTCTACATGTACATCTTTTTAGAAGGAACCTATTCCTATAGTTGTACTTATAGAATGAAAACGTACAACCATTTCATACCTGTTAGTTTCGACTCGTACATCTTATCGTTTCTAATTGGCTTGGTTAAATGATTGAATTATATATGCGACCAAAAAGATGCTTTCGGACTATCAAATTATTCTTCCATTAGTCCCCAAGATGGAAATTTTTGATTCCACTTGTTACCCAAAGGCTCATAAGTGGTGATACACATACAATAGAGATATTAAATCTAAGGTAAATCTAGAGATTGGGATTTTGGATCATAGAGAGGAAATCAATTAGTTATCCATAAGCTTGCATATATTGTCTCCTTGCATTGGATCGAAACTGTTGAAATGTCACCAGGATTTTTTTTAACTTCCCAGCCAAATGATAATGGAGGAATGCTGATCTGATAAGCGACCAACTTTTCAACTATCTCATCGAAAACCTCCATACTACCACATGACTACATATTTTTAGTAGGCTTATAGTCACCAATGTTAGAATTTATTCTCAACCACTAGCTTTTGCATAGACACGCAAGGTCTGGTGTAATTCACTTTTTCTTAGTTTCCTTAAGAGAATTGATGTTTGTTTGTTGATTAATTTTGATAGAGTTGTCATAAGAGTAGCATAAACACACCAAGATAGATGATCTTGGTTCTTAATTTCAATCAAGAAGCATGTAATCAAAACAAGGATAATGGTAATGATGAAAATGAGAAATATTAATTCAAAGGATGCGATATGAATTTCAAGTTGAAATATGTCACCAAAGAGAAAACAGTATACAATTCGACCAAGGTTTAGACAACGATTTGGAGCCAGTTACTGTCCAGGTGATAAGCATGTACACATTATCGAGACTTTGTTGGTGCGATACACAAGACTGGTGTACGATCGCCTTATATTTTTGAAGAAATATGGAGTCGTTGGCAGGAGTATTAGACATCATCCGAGGAAATGACCATTTTAGAGCATAATTCTACCAACAGACGTGGAGGACCGGGGGGAGATAGTCTTCACGCACATACTAGAGGATCTATTACCTACCATGAGCATGCAAAGAGACTTGTAAGTATCTACACTTTACATTTATATTCTGATTTTTTACTTTGATGTATTTAAATTTAATTTGATGTGTGAATTTTTGAATGAAAATATGTATATTATGAAGAATGATAATGTTATAAATTGTAGTTTACTTATAACATTTTATTCTGATGTAGGAAAATTCTATGGGTACGAAGCCTACATTCCGTCAACTCTTTTTGCACATTCACACTAAGAAGCATAACAGTGTGACCTTCGTTAAAACCCGATGTAGAGAACTAAATGTATGTAAAATTTATACTTTAATATTAATGATTAATAATTGTCACTTACTAACATAAACATTGCCTTATGATAGGACCAAATACAAGAAAGCATTCAACGACAGTCTTAGCAGTCTGAAGATGTTGAAATTTATACTTTAATATTAATGATTAATAATTGTCTCTTACTAACATAAACATTGCCTTATGATATGACCAAATACAAGAAAGCATTCAACGACAGTCTTAGCAGTCTGAAGATGTTGATGAGACTCAAACCTATCTTCATGTAGTGGGTAGTAGGGACAGTTGTGGAAGGATATTTGGCTTAGGTTCATTTGTGAACACATATTATTCACAATCCTCCACATCTAGTACAACAACATCTAATAGGCGGTCCGCACCCAATGAACTCCATGAGCTTCAGAACACAGTACAAACATTGGCAACTCAGTTGCAATAGTTGATGGAGTACATAGCTCAATTCCATAATGAGGTGGATAAGTTGAAGGGGAGGCGCAGCACCCCATCGCAATAATCAGAGCATCCACGATCACTAAATGAATAGTATACTTGTAGTAATTTTGTATGAATTACAAATACTTATTATGTACAAAATAATTTTTTATTATCAATTAAGATAATTTTTACTTTATATTATCAATCAACTTTTTGTTTGAACAAATTAAATGTTGAATTATCAATCAACTTTATGTTTGAACAAATTACATGTTGAAACAAATCATAATATTATCAACAGATAACTCATAACTATTTGAATTATGCATCAACCATAACATCATCAAATAAAATTTAATGCAGGGAAATTTTAAAAAATAGTTTTTAGTAAATTTACCGATGGAAAACAAACTTCGTCGGTAAAATTTATTCGATTTTCCGACAGAAAACTAATAACCATCAGTAATGACAACATTAATTTACCGAAGGAATACCAAAACTATCGATAAGTTTGCCGACAGACATATCTTTTCCATCGGTAACTTTACATACTGAAGACAATACAAAATAACCGTCGGGATATTCACCGACGATTACACAAAATTTCTGTCGGTAAATTTGTGACGGACATTCCGTAGTTCGTTGCAAATTATTACCGACGGCCGTATCTCCGACACCTTGGTCCGTCGGTAAATTCCGTCACTAAGTTTTCCGACAAAATGTGTAGATATTCTGTCAGTAATTTCCGTCTCTAAACTTCATTTTTCTTGTAGTACAAAAATCCCTTAAGTTGTTTCAAAGTCCTTAGAATTGGACACTATTGAACTATTTCAATCTTTGAGGATCTGTTGAAGCGCTTTTAGCTGATACAAATGTCTCAAATACTCCACCCTTTTCGCTCCAAAAGAATACTTATATCTCTTAACAAACAATTGTTATTCCGTTAACATCTGTAACAGCTATTGTAAATGTTCTAGATGGAGTTGTAAAGAGGAGCTTTACACCATTATTCATTAAAAAAAAAAACAGCACAAGTTTACTTAAGAATCCTCTAACAGTTGATATGAAATATTGCATCCTAAACCTTATGTATGTCCAACTCATGAATTCTCTAACAGTTGATATCAAAATGTTGCATCCTACACCATCAGGTGTATCCAATAGTTATCAACACTGAATGGTTCTCCCCCAGAAAGTTTACAGCATTTAGTACATTTGCTTTTTGTTGATGTGGCAACACGAATACTTGTGTGTCCGGTGATCATTTATTGGATGGTTTCACGGTTATTTTGGGGGATAAGCAAAAGCTGTTTATAGTGGAATGAAAGGAGGCAGCTGCTTTCAATAATGTGATATTCTTGTGAAGATGAGCAGAATTGATGCTGCAAAGGGAATAACTATGAAAAGATTAGTGAGAAAGAAACTCGTCCCTTCCCTGGGAGCTTACTGCTGTATGATTACATCAGTGCCCACAATTCTGTATTATTCGCATCTTCTAATTCCTTATCAGCGAATTGCTGATATTTTTTCGAAAAGGTCCGGTCTAGCAGCCAATTCTTTCAGGTTTCAATCTACTTTTATTGCATGAGACTGTCACTGCAATAGTACCCGTTAAACCATCTTTCTATTCACGCAATACTTTTTATGTATTTACTTGTATCTCTTGGTTTACATTATAGTTTCTCATGGTACTTCTCTTTTGCTAGAAAAAATTTGACTCGACTGAATTGTAAGCTGAATCATGAGGTAGGTTCCTCCCGAAAATAGCCTGATTATTTGTTCTATATATAGCCATAGCCAGTGGCAGGACTTCTCATGTACATATAGCTCTTCCATTTGTTCTAGAACTAAATAATATAGTTCATACTGAATAATAACACTAGTTCTTATCTCATTGTGTAGGGAGTCACAAGGTTCGTGTATGAATATTATAACCATAAGAATTTTGCTGAACCAATATTACACATAAATTTATATGGTATATCAATGGAAGTAAACTAGAGCAAAAAACTCAAACAATCAATCACAGTTAATATTTGAACCCAACAACTACCCTAAGAAATAATACAGTGGCAGCTTTGTAGATCAAAGCCTTATTCGTTTCCAACTTGTGTACCTTTTTCACTGTTGAGACCTACTTAACAAGACAGCAAATCTTGCCAACTTCATCTTTTGGCTGGGAAAAGTAACAGCAGAATTACACACTAAACTTTTCCTAACAGATATGCTGATGTACAACTCTTTTAATGATTTGATGAAAAAAAATCAACTTGGACGCAGAAGCAAGCTAAATACTACTACTAGGTGGGGGAGTGAGATTCTTATCAACATAGGAGACAGTGATGGGAAAAGAGAATCACAGTCTGTGCCAGAAATTAACCAAAGTCATATTCTGATCCCTCACTACCCACAACCCTTCAATTTATATTTTTAACTCTTCCAGTAAAGGAGCAGATGTGATTGTGACTGCACATTTGCCAAAAACTAAAAGAACATAATGTGTTTGTGATGGCCACATTGGTGCTGTAAAACATCTCTTCTTCTTTCACTTGGCTGTGGCAGAGGAATAAAGAGAGAATCTCTTCTTCAACACTTCTTTCCCTTTTAACTTATTTCTAATTTTGCATAGGGAAAGGCATGACAAGGACCACTAGCTGCCTGCAATCTTAAGTTCTGATGCCAGTCATTTTTGGGATTTTTCCTATTCTTGAAGTATTTTGTAATTTTTCTTCTGTTTCTGTTGGTCACTTGTGATTCTCCTCTTGTTGCTTTGTGCTCTCTTGTTAATATTCTCCACCCACGTTACATCTCTGATAATTACCGTAACACTGATCCTTGTTTTATGACAAGATTCCTTGTTGCTTAATATGTATTCCTATACTTCAACATTGGCCATTGGAGTGAGGAACAGCTTTTGATTACAATAGCCAATGCTCTCCAAGTTCTTCTCCTGCACCTCTTCACCTTGCAGTGTACGTGATTAAAATACTATAATATCATTCCCTCCTAAAGGATTTGCAGATGTTCCTGTTCCTCTACAAATTGTTGAAGAAAGTCATATAAAAGATGTATAAATATAAGACTGTGAAAATGTTTCTATGTACATGAAGAAATTCAACGGAACTCAAACTATACTAAGCTAAGTAATCAAAGTTTAGTAATAACTTTGTTTCAATGAAGTTAACACTACAGACAATGTTATGCATTGGGCCACGTGAGCTCTGCCCGACATCCTTTCCTGCAGGTGACCCAGTGGAGAAGCTAGCGATGTGAAAACTGAGAAGTGAATCAAGGGGTTGACTTTTGGAAAATAATATCTAAGGTTGGTTGTCCCATCAGAGCACTTGATGTGAAATCAAGTGCTTTTTTACATCATATAGTCGTATGCGATCCTCCTCTGTTCGATTGTGAGCTCTCTATATTTTCATGGGTCCATCGCCATTATGGCGTTCTGACAATTAATGGTCAGTGCTTAAATGCATATTTAGTATACTAATTGCTCTCGAAGTGAAACTTAATAAATTTATACGATTTTATCTTTTAATCGGATATGACTTGTGATCCGCCTAAATAATATAATATGGATATAGATTTGGAGAAATGTTAATTTATTTAGCATCTGATTAGACCCTAAAACCTATGTCCGTACAGATGGTCTTTCCAGAGCATCAGCTGCTCTCTGCAATCCACCTGTGGCTGTTTCGAGTGTCTTTTATATTTGGATGTTGTTTTTCCTTTTTTTTTAGTTTATATGTTTCTATTTTCCTTAGTTTTGAGCTAAGACTACTAATTGATTGGTTGGTTACATTAATATCGTTTTATAATAATTGGATATTATCAGATTTTTATAAATAAACATATCTAGCCAATGGGTGCGAAGCAGAAGGGGATATTCTCATGGTTAAGTGGTGAGTAGCTCTTGGCCAGATGGTCAGGAGCTAACATCTACGTCCTAACGAAATTGTAGAAGTAGTCAGCAATCCTACTTTTGAAGTCCAAAGTCGGGAGGTCGCATCTACTTGCAAGAGTAAAGAAAAGCTTTTTGAAGTTGTTTTCTCACAAAGATTGCACATTACTCCAAGCAACCGTAGGTTAATAAAGGTAGTTGATACGTCTTTCTCATAAAAAGCAACTGTAGGATTGTAAGAACAAACTTTTTTGATGTTTACTCAATTCAACTTTGCTCTTTTACAATAGAACAGGAATGGCACCTATATTCGTAAATGTTAAAGACTTTACTAAATCTTGAGGGAACTTACCTGTCCACATGTTTTTTCCTGCGGCACCCTTGGTACAAAGTTGTCACACAGAGTGCTCACCTCTCTTTTCTCCACTATATAAGGACCATTCCCACATATATTATCATTCAAGCCTTTGGAGTGTTCTATTTCTTTCTTATTCTCTCGCCACTTTTCCTTGCTTTATCCAACATTTCTTCCACCAAATGGAGAGAAGCCATTTGCACAGGCAGCTTGTTCTTACAAGGCAGTCTCTATTCGATCAGGTTCTTACCTTCTCACTCATTTTTGTGAGCTTTTTATATTTTCTTTCAAATCCAAGTTTCTTTTTTTCTTTTTTATGTCTATGGCCCCTTACTGCCTTCTTTCAACATAAATTGAAGAAATGCTCTCGATTTGCATAGAGGGGGGTCTTCTGTGTTCACGTTTATACTTGTACATGATTCCAGTGAGGAAACTCAATTCTTAATCATCGAGATGGTGATTCCACTTTGAAAGTACAGTTTCTTAGCTCAAAAATTACACTCAAGTTTTAACCATCAAGTTGACGATTTCCACTTTGCAAGTACAATTTCTTAGCAGAAAGCAGAAAAAATTCGACTCATTCTTAAATCATCAAGGTGGTGACTTCACTTTGAATGGGCAACTTCTTAGCATAAAAATTCTAAGTCTTGGACTTCTTGCATTAACAAGGTATCAACAAGTTGAGTCTTCACAGATCAGAGCACAATTACTTCATCAATTTCTTCTTCCCCACAGTCCCCTTTGGTGAAATTATCCGAGTAATTGGAATAGTTACATTCACTAGCTTGTTAGGACTTTTACTTGTGGAAAATCACCTTCAAACATTTATAAAATGCCATGGATTATCACAAGCTTGAGATATATGCTTGCTTGCTTATGTTGCAACCTTACATACAGTGTTGTTTCCTCTTCAGTTTTCCTCTTTTACTTGAGCTAAGATTGAAACTTGAATGGTGAGTTATTCCAGGGGTATCTTGATGAACAATTTATCCAGCTTGAGGAGCTCCAAGATGATGCCAACCCCAACTTTGTGGAGGAAGTTGTCACATTGCACTACAGAGATTCAGCTAGACTAATCTATAATATAGAGCAAGCATTGTTAGTTCCAACTATTTTTTTGGTCTACTTTTCATGTTGTTGGTGATCGTATTGAGTTAACAAAAAAACTTTGTTTACGCAGAGAGAAGACTGCTCTTGATTTTAACAAGTTGGACAGCTACATGCATCAGTTCAAGGGAAGTAGCTCAAGGTAAACTAATATATGGAATGTGGAGTAGAATATTATATTATTGATATTTTTTAAAAGTTATTATCAGGTATATTCTTTGTTGGCTTTACCAACAACAATCTCTTCTATCTTTCGTAGCATTGGAGCCAAAAAGGTGAAAGCTGAGTGCACTCTCTTCAGGGAATATTGCGGGGCAGGAAATGGAGAAGGGTAATGACATCAACCTTCAACTTGATTTTCTTGAAATCATATTTGGTTATGAAACAAATTGACAGGGAATATCCATGCAACCAGTTAAGCTAATCAACTTCTTGATGTGGTTTTATTTGCATGCATGGAAACAAGCAGGTGCATGAGGTCATTTCAGCAACTCAAGAAAGAATACGCAACCCTCAAAAGGAAGCTTGAAGCCTATTTTCAGGTGCCTCTGTATGCATATAACTTATAATTCTTAAGTTCCCATACAATCTTCTTATTTCTTGGCGTTAATGATCAGCTAGCAAGACAAGTAGGGCCTATTGACACAGCATCCCGCCCTAAGTAAGAACTATGCACACGGAAGAGGAAGGGAAGGCTAAATGTAGAAGAAAACTATATCATTATCTACGGTGTATCTAGTACTGCCTGTAGTATTTCTAATCCACTAAAAGATTGGAAGTGTATGGTGCATGCTTAGCAGCTTTTTGGTTCACTAATAAGCTACATGTACTAGATAGTTTGTACACAAAGAGCCCTAATGCAAGTAACATGAAAATTTTGCTTGTTTCAGAATTAGACAAGTCTGAATTTTCACTGCAGGTTCCATGTTCTAACTTACTTATACAGACTGCAAACAATGAAAATGAAATGGGCATCCCCATCCCAGAATTAGGCCTTACAACTGCTAAATATTTTGGATATGCAAAAAAGGAGTCATAAATTTAATTAATTTTACATGCATATTGCGACTTCCTAATAAAAATGTTTTACATGCCCTTATTCTGCAATGAGATGGTAAAACAGTTTCATATATGAAATTCCATCTTCGTATTGAAAAGATAAAAATTTTAGCAGTTTTCTGGTTTTCGTTAAGATGGTAGTACAAGAAATTGAATTTTAGGGATTTGGAAAAAATAAATTTGAGAAATTGTACTAAAAACTAAAAAGCTTGTATTTTGGATCTCCTGTAGGCCTTTTTCTTCCACACATCCCACTTCCCCGCTTCATCGCGGTGACACCAGCAGAGGCCGAAACAGAACTCTCAAAGTCCATTTTACCTTGGGCATTACTCGGAATCCTCTACCCTGCCACCTCCTCAGCCAGCTCCCTCACATTAATACTTCAAAAGAAATTATAAAAGAAAATCTTGTTATAATTATTCATTATAATAATCTTTCAATACTTCAAACTGCCAAATCTTTATCTTTAATCTAGCTATTTTATAAACTAAAATAATTATTTATGTGAAATATTAAAATATAATATTTTATTTTATTTTTACTAATCATAAATAAATTTTTATAACTTTGATACTGAGTCCTGTTCTATATTTTAGTTTAGTTAACTTTAATAAAATTTTTAATTTTTTTATAAAAATAGCTTGTCATTATACTTTTTAAATTAAAATGATTAATTTAAAAAATAAAATAAAAATCCTTCTGTTTATTTCTCCAACACTTGCCCAGACTTTGTGATCTTACGATGTATACGTGTTTTGGGAAAGTGTTTGTAAATTGCAGCGTTAGGATACAATACATCACATTCGGAAACAAAGAGGTTATAGAATTGAAGCCTTCTTGTACTGCCTTCGTTAGACACATGGACAACAAGCCTCCAGTTCTGCTTGTCTTTGGCAATTCTCTTTAATGCAGTAGGACTTTGAACATTTGCATCCTTAGTGGTTATAATAATCACTATCATGTGCAAAAGTCCACTTGCAAAGTTACGACATAAGTTTCAGAGTAGACTCATGGCTGCTCAGGACGAGAGGTGCTAGTACCGAGGCTCTGGTTAACAGGAAGACGTACAAATTGTGCACTTGGGAAACCCATTTCCTAATAATAGAGAATTTGAGGAATGAAGAGCATCAATGGTTTCCTGCATGCTATCACAAAAGGGATATAATAGCTTTCTTTTCTAGTCTTCTCCTATTTTGGTCTCTACTGCAACTTTTACAGCTTGCCATCTCCTTAAAGTTCCTCTACATGCTAATACTTCATTCAATTTTGTTCAATTCTATGTCTGGTATAAGATGCAATCAGAACTATTCCTGATGTCATTGTAGTTGTTATTCAAGCAAAGGTGTCATTCACATTTGTCGTGAAGTTCCTCAAGGCACTCGAGTTGCAAACGAGTACCATTTAAAAAACACAAAACATTGAGGAAGAAAGTCACGCCATTGTTATAAAATTAGCGGACTTTTCATGGTAAGAGAATCCACCAAAGAAGAGAGAGTAGGTACGGAAGAAACAAATAGGAACAACAAAAACTGGGAAAGAGTTTTATTCCCTCCTCTACTAGTTCTAGTATCATCTCCCCACCTTTTGAAAGTCCTCAATATAGGTGCCAAGAAGTGACAAAATGCCCTAGTTAGCTTCTTTATAGAGAAAAGACTTTCTTTTCCCTATGTTTAGAGTTGGGCCAATACTAGCAAGAGAAAGCATGGAATAGAGAAAATGCTAATAAGTGAAGATGATTTCTTTATCTTCAAGTTCTCCTCTAAGCTCAAAGTAAAGAAGATTAATGAGGGTGGTCATTGGCATATCCAAGGCAAACCCTTGTTCATTCAAAACTGGAGACCAAGTCTCCCTTGGAAAAGACCTTCAAGATTAAAGTTCCAATTTGGGTGAACTTCTATAGGATCCTAAGTCCTCATAAGCATTAAACCATTTGGCTTGTAAACTTGATAAGCTTCTCAGCTTGGATGAAAACACTACTAACATAAGGCAAATAGGATACGTACATGTTTGTGTGGAAATTGACATTTGCAAGGAGCTTCCTGAAACTATTAGGATCTTAAAACTTGATAAGTTTGGAAATCTTGTAAAAGACTCCATTTTCATAATTTATGTTCCCCAAAAGGTACAGGCAAAAGATGGGTCCTGAAGGAATAAAATATCTCAAAGGTCCTCTTATGAAACTTTAATAATGGAGAAACAAAAAGTAACTAAGGAAAATGATGTCAACTTGGACGACTCAAATTCTCACAAGGACAAACAAGTCTTGCTCCTCAATCTATTAACTCAAAGAATTAAGGAACCAAATTATTGTAGACACTAATAATAAGCTAAGAGATTCGGGTATTTTAAGAGAAATACATGAGACATTGTTGGCTCACTTCAATATAGGCAATTGTAAACCTTTTAGTACTTTATTTATTGGTCATTTCAGATTGAGTTCTTAATAGTTTCCTATGAATGCAAAAATGAAAATTTGAGACAAAGAAGATTCCCTACTCATCAATTGTTAATAGCTTGATATTTGATGTTTCGTATGTGAGACTAGATATTACACACACAATTGATGTTGAGAGTCGATTCTCTAAGAAAAGAGCATTGAGAAATAGCAAAATGACTAATTAGATATCTTAGAGGTACTTTTAAACTATGGTTATATTTTGGTTAAAAAAAAATACACATTAGATGAATATACAAATGCAGATATGGATAAAGACGTAAACTCTAAAAAGTCCTTGTTAGGTTACTTGATGAACCTTATAAGGAGAATTGTTTCTTAGTAATCAAGAACAAGGTTTTGAATTTTGTACTGTATCGGCTGGTACCAGCCAATAGGTACTATACGGGGCAAAAAAGGTAGGAGACTGAAGGATTTTGTATCAGCCAGTATTTATCGACCAAATACCAATCGATAACGTAATACAGCTTGCAGCTTGCCAATTGCTAGTCAACTCCCGTCCCCTTGTGCCACAATTCCCCACCCTTTAGTGCTGCAATATAGCTTGCAGCTTGCCACTCGCTAGCCAAATCCTCTCCTCTGTCAGTTGCTACCTATCGCAGTCTTCAACTCGCCAACTAGGCGCCAGCTCCTCTCCTAAGCTTGTCGCCTCATGATTATCACCAATCACTGCTTGTCGCCGGTAACCACCAGTTACACCAGTCAACAATCACTTGCCAGTCATCGCCAACCGTCAGTCACCTTTAGTCGGTTCCCTCTTGTGTTGTGTTGTGTTGTAAAATTGGTCGTGACTTGTCATTAATCACTTGTGAGCTTAAGTCAAGGTTGCATTTTACTTTTTTGTGTGTGTGTATTTGTGGATTGTGGAAAACTATATGTGTGTGTGGATTGCTTGTGTTGTAGGCTTGTGGATTTGTTGACTTGTGGATGTCATGTATCAACTATTATCATAGATGGCTTGTGAATTATGAATTTGTGATTGTGGAATAGTGAAATGAAAGTTTGAATTTGTATCATTCATAAAAATTATCTTGGTGTTTACTTGGAAATTAGAATTGGTTATGTTTTTTACTTTCTATAATGATTGGGAGCCAGAATTCTAACTTAGATTATGAATTTGAGTTTGAGGCTATTCATTTTTTGTTTGAAATTTTCTTGTTTGAAGTTTGAGATTGAGATATATTGAAATTTGAATGAAAAGTTAGTAGTTATTATAAATTGGGTTATATATTATAAATTAGATTTTGTAATCATAAAAATAAATTACTTAATTTATAGTTGAATTATATGATTAGTAATTATAGAAATTAAATTATAGTTGTGAGTTTATCTTTATGCCTAGATTATTTAATCAACTAATCAATAATTATACAAAATAAGTTATAAAGAAGAGTTTATGGTTAAATTACAGAATAAGTTATAGGCAAGTGTTTATGGTTAAATTATGTTATTACACAAATTGAATCATAGATGTAAGTTTATAATTGAATTATGTAATAACACAAAATGAGTTATATATAGTTGCAACTTGTGAATTTATGATTGAATTATATAATCATACAAATAGGTTGTAGTTATGAGTTTATTTTTGAATTACATAATTACACAAAATAGTTTATAGTTGTGATCTTATGTTTAAATTATGTAATCAAACAAAATGAATTATAGTTGTGAAAGCTTAACAATCAAAGTATATATTTGATGTTTGGATTTATAAAGAAACATGGGTTATTGAGAAACTATTATTGATTTATTTCTTCATTTTTTCACACAAAATTATTTTGGTATGAAGTCATTAAGTTAATTTTGATATATGTCTTTATTTATTTTTATAGATAAATGGAAGGAAGTTCAAGTACTCCTAATAATTCAACCACTTCAGGAAGATTCAATGATCCTGCTTAGACTCATGCTGGATTAGTTCCCAGAATGAAAAACCATACCATTTGTTTTTCTTTTTGTAATAAGCACTTGAAAGGTAGAGAAATTACCAAATTAAAGAAGCATTTAACTGGAGTCAAAGGTGATGTGGAGCCTTATAAAAAAAAGAATCATAATGTGAAATAGTAAATGAAGATTTTGCTTGAAGAGTATCAGCATGAGAAAGATAAAAGGAAAAGATTATATTACGAAATTGGTAGTGGAAGTTCCTTTGTTAGTGGTCAAGATAATAGTTGGAATGTTGAAGGTGGCAATATTCATATCCAACTAGAAGAGAAAGTTGCATCTTATGTTAGGAAAAAAAAAAAAGACAGGTGCCTAATTTTTTTGCACCACGAACAACTCTTAAAGCTTAACCTTCAATACCTATTGCCTTATAATCTAAAGAAGCTGCTCATGATGTGGATATGACAATGACTAAACGATGGTATGATTCAGGTATAGTATTCAATGTTATCTAGTCTTATTATTATTAATCTACAATAGATGTTATTGCTTCTTATGGTCCAGGATACAAGGCTCCTTCAATTAATGACTACAGAGGTAAACTTCTAAGTAGCTTTGTTTATGAAATAAAAAGTTATTTGGATGAAAGAAAAATGACGAGCTACTTTTAAATGTTCAATCATATGTGATGGATAGACAGATAGAAAACAGGAACCTATTATTAATTTTTTGTTTATTTTGCAAAGGGAACAATATTTTTGAAGTCTATTAATGCATCTAGCCTTGTTAAGAATGTTGATAGTCTATTTAAGATATTTGAAGAAGTTGTGAATTATGTTGGGCTAGAAAATATTATTCAGTCCATTATTAATAATGATTCTACTTATAAAGCAGTTGTAAAAGCTTGTAAAGTAGAAATAATTTTTTTTGGAATCCTTATATTGCATATTACATTGACCTGATGTTGAAAAATATAGTAGATGTTAGATATTTTTATTATTGATGAGATTGTAAAGAAAGACAAAAGGTAACCAAGTTCATCTACAATCGAGCATATGTCCTCAATTTAATGAGGAAGGATTTCACAAATGGTAGGACTTTATGTCGTTTTGTTATTATAAGATTTGCAACTAATTTTTATCACTTTAGTGTTTTATTCTAGTGAAGAAAGAGCAGAGAAAATGTTCACAAATGATAAGTGGGTTACATTTCAATATGATAGACAATATTGGATTGGAAGTTTCTAGAATTATGCTTGAAGATAATAAATTTTGGTATCAATGTCAGTTTTTCATTCAAGATTGTAAGTCCTTGGTGAGGGTACTTTGTCTAGCTGATAGTAATGAGAAGGCAACAATAAGTTATTTTATGATGCCATAAAGAGGGTGAAGGATGCAAGGAAGGCTAATCTGAAAAATAATTATTCTACCTTATCTTACAATCATCAATGAGAGATGAGAAGAACAACTTTATTCTCTGTCGTTTGCAGTTAGGGCAATTTTGAATCCTAGTGTCTATTTTAGACCAAGTTTTACAAAGAAAGTTGAAGCTAATAAGGGAATGCTATTAACTATTACAACAATTGTTGCCTATGAGATGATGCAAGATCTCCTAAGCTTATGAATGAAGATTTGTAAAGATGTTTCTAGTTATTTCAAGATATCAATTGTTATACGTCAAAGAAACAAACTTAATCTAAGTATATATTTTTTATACTTTTTTATTTGTTGAAAATTAATCATTAATTTATTTTGTTTATAATGTTACTTTCTTTGGTTTACAATTGCTTGGTGAGATCAATTTTGAAATGGAGTTCTAAAATTACAAAGGTTTGCAATTCGAATTCTAATCAATATGTGAGTGCAACAAGGTGTGAAAGGAATTGTAGCACATTTGAATTCATCAATTCTAAAAAAAGGAATATATTGGAGCAAAAAAGATTGAATGACTTAGTCTTTAATCAATACAATTTAAAACTTCAGGAAAGGTATGTAATTATTATTATTAAGTTGGCAATAATTTCTTATGGTTTAATTTTATTTTTACAAGGACTCTTAATAGAACATATAGTTTAGTAGATCAAATTTACCTTGATCATATTGATCTTTTGGCAAATTGAGTTTTTGAGGAACTGAGTTTGATAGATGAGAGTGACTTGAAAGATAAACTTAGATGAGAAAGTATTTACATGTCATTTGATACAACGAATTTGAATGATGGTGAAGATGAGACTCTTCTCAATGATGAGGATTTTGTACTGAATAAGAATTGAGGTCAATGCGATTTAAGCGGGTATTCGATTGAATGAAGTTCCAGATTTTTATTTTTCTTCTTTTAATTTCACTTATATTTAGTGTATATATTAAATTCTATATATGTAATGCAAAAATAATTGTAAATGTTTGTGCTTCAAGTTTCACTTTTAGTTGGTTGTTTCCTCTACACGAATTCTTGTTGTAGATTATAATTGTTAGAGAGTCTTAGATATTTATTATTATTATTATTTATTTTTTGGATGTTTTTATTTATTATATGATAAAATCATAATATTTTAAATACTTTATATTGTTCTTAATTTTATATTTGTACGATGATTAAATGATCTTTTTCAAATTAATTGTGGCTATTGTTAATAAGTGAAATATGTGAAAATGATATTAATAAAAATAAATAAATTAAATTTCTATCATTATAAATTTTAGAAATAGAGCTGATGTAAAATTATAAATTATACAATACAACATATCGAGGGACTAAAAAAATTTCAAAGATTATTTTATAATTTTGAAAAAATTATTTGAAAGGGTATCCGATATTGACCGATACCGATATAGTACCATATCTAAACCAAATTTGGTTCGGTACCGTATCAAAACCAAGTTCGATGTTGGTATCCGTACAAGATTCATAACATTGTTCAAGACTATATAAATGGGTAAATACTTTCTACCACAAAGGCAGAGCAAGCTACAAGGAACTCCTATGAATGAAAAAGTTGATGTAAAAGTGGGGCCAAAAACAAGTTATACTGTGATTGTCAAAGCATTATTCTCCTTAACAAGAACCTAATATTCCGATCAATGTCAAAGCACGTTGATGAATGGTATTATTAGATCTCAAATATTCTTGAATCAAAGATACTATAGCTAAAAAAAATCCACAATGAGACAATGAAGTTGACATAATTATATATAGAAACTCAATATTTACATGCAAAGCCATAACGGATATCCCTCTCCCTCTCTAATGGATATAAAAGGAAAATGAAGTCTTTCCCATCACTATCCACCATCAAAAACATATGGGACACTCGAAAGCATATAAATATATCAGCATATAAATTTTCTAATTTAATAACTTTTATTATTTATAAAAGTTATTTATGAAATAAAAACTTTTATAAATAATAAAAGTATAACTGATAGAAAATTTAAGTTTTTATTTTTATTGAAAATATAAAAATTGAAAGTACAATAAGAAAACAAATAAGTGAAATTTGACAATGACTCTTTAACCGTACGACGTAGTTGTTTCATTTGTTAATTGGTAGAAACTTCAACTGTCCTGTTCTAGTTGCTTATTTTACGCATGCAGATTGAGCTTCGCTTGTATCACCCCCTTCTTTCCTTGTTTTAAGAAATCGCAGGAACTAAAACACTTACTCATGTTGCTGAAGCCTCTTCCCACAAACATTACTTTGAAAAAGAAGAATGCTATTGATGGCGACTTACTGCTAATAGAATAAGACTTTAAGGCAACTCCAAATTTTAAGGGCCATACATTGAAGTCCAAGGATGGGAAGATTAGTTTATCAGCCTGTTTGGGCAGGGCTTCCTCCAGCCGGCTCCCATCCCTAGCATTCACAGTGCCACTTCGACGAGAAGTTTGATTTCTGAGAGGTGTACTTTGATGGCAAGTACAACTATGGCCAAACTATCTTGTGGTTCTGCTTACCTTTTAGAATATTGGCTAGTCTGACATACCCGATCCTATTGTATACAAGCTAAACTTGCATGAACAAACATATATACAGCAGTCAGATTGTTGAATTTCTCTAAGACCCAAGAACTTCAGAAAGGAAATGAAACAGAATCTTCCAGTGAATTAGACAGATCAAGGTTCATACAGCTGCCAACGGCAGTTCTGGAGTAGGAGCACTCATTTAAAGGGGTTTAAATGTCATCCTTTTCCTAGTTTACTCTTTAACATACAGGGCAGGCACCTCTATTTTCAAGAAACAAAATCTCCTAGATTAAGTTCTTTAACTACATTCATAACTTTCCGTTGGTGCAAATTTGTACACGGAGGTAAAATAGGTGGGAATGAACAAAATTGCTATCACATTTACATTGCAGAGCCAGTGTTTGGTGAAAATGAGAGTTTGGTTTAGAAGTGAAGACTTCTAGAAGCAATCGATGCCCTGCTTTGACAATCAACAGAAGAAATGGAATGAAAATCAAAGCTGAAGCAGAATATCTGCAAGTATGCAATTATCTGGTATTGTAAGCAACATTGAAAAATTGGATGTAAAACACTGACCAAGCATGCTGGCATCTAACAGCTTCTTGACGAACAGCTCTCTTCGGATCATCAAGAGCCTTTACTATAGCTTGTAAGACCTTAATATAGTAATTGGAAAAGAGAGATAGGTGTTTAGTAATGTGCCAAAGATTGTCATCTTGTAAAAGATTGAAAATCAGGTTAACCAGACAAAAATTGTAATCAGTTCTCTTGAATGAGCAGGTAATCAAAGGCAACTTTGTATCCAACTTGATTACAAACCTGGATCCTCATGGGATATATTCTTGCATGAGGCAGCTCTAACATAGCAGCGAGACATTGGATTGCTGTTTCTCGGACAAGCTAAGCATGTCCAAAAAAAAAAAAAAGACCTTTTCTAAATATCTCAATGAAAATATAGTCATGGACTATGAACAGAAACCAGGGAGTTTGGAATAAGTAAAACTGAACATTTAGAAGAAATTAACCATTTTTTTTAACTTAAATCATCTAATAACCTCTAAACCGAAGTCTTATGTATCCAATCAGATTGCTACAACAACCATTTGGATCGATTTGCATAAGTAACCAAGTACTGAATGGGAAATCATACCATGTAACAAGGAACAGCAGGAAGCATTTATGTAAAAGAAAAAGTAAAATTTTAGGGAAAGATTGGATACCATCATATGAGGGTAGGCAATAAGTGCAATGAGGCTATTAATGATTTTAGATGTGTTCTCAACAATGGCTTCATGTCCTGCATGCACAAGAAATCAAATTGGGTAGTACATTAGAAGCAGGTAAAAGGAAATCAGAACGCAGACGACTTGCAAATAATAACCACTAAACAAAGTGTTATTAAGTTGCATTTCAATGTGTCGGAAGCAAAAAGTTCCATTTCAGTTTATATTTGAATGCAGAATGTAAAATATAATTTTACTTACCATTTTTATTTGTCAAAACTCCTGACAAGACCAGCAGCAGGCTATACAAGACATCTTTATCTGAAACATCCTTGCTTAACGAAGTCAAGGCATCCAGTACCATCGGAATTAACTGAAGAAAGAGTAACCGATTTCAATAAGCGACCTTGGTTGACACAAACAAGATAAGGAATTTGAGACGCATGGAATTACCCTCTTTGCGCTATCCAGGATAGCAAGTAGTGGAGTATCACATATAATATGTGCAAAAGCTCGATGCAACATGGCTCTGAAATCAAAGAAATTAGGTTGTGCAATGCAATAAATAAAACCAAGATCATATGTGAACTTTTCCAATTAATGTTTCCATACATTCCCACATAGATAACTCTAGATTAACAGCTCAATAAATTGCCTCCAAGATAAAGGAAACCAAAGGCCAAAAACAGTTACATCAGAGAAGAGTGTCGACCTTGACAATGATGAACCAGATTGGATTATCAATGACTGGAAGATGGGCATCATGGTGGAGAAAAATCGTTGTTTATAAAGCGGCCTTATTGTTGCATAAAATTGGCGATTTAAACAAATTGCAGAATCACTCATTATAATTTGAAATGCATCTGCAGCACATTTCATCACCGATGTGCTTGCAAACTGTTGAGAACTGTTTTCTAATGATCCCTGGTTCAATGAAAATGAATCCATTGTGTCTTCTGACAATAAACATTTTAGAAAAAGCATAGTTAAGTCTTTCACTCTATCATGTCCCCGCATAAGTAAACCTTTTGCAATCCATGCCAGTCCAGAAATGGCATGGTTCAGAAGCAATTCACTATGTGCAGCTCCCAGAAGGAAATTAGGAAGATCTATCTCATTTCCATGGCTCATTCTGCCACTTTTATCGGGACTAGTTTCATAAGATCCCCAGACGTTTCTGCTGAAAATTATATCCATTGCCTCCTCCAAGGCACCATTTGGCACGAGATCCAATTTGTTAACTAGAGAACTCAAAGCCTGTGCTGCAATAGTATATCCCTCAAGCATAGTGATCATAAATAAGCGTACGAAAGTTGTAAGATTTGGAATAAGTGTTTGAGCATGAAGAGCTATGACCACTGATGCGAATAAAGAAAGAATCCATTCATCTCTACTGGAAAGTTTGTCCACTTCCAGGGTAGAAATAAAACCTTTCATGTGGATGGTTAACAAAGAGCCCTTCAGCTGCAAAGATGGGTTTGATAAAAGTATCCTATAGGCTTTATCAACAATTGTGTTCTGATTTTCCACCGAACAGTATGCAACAGCAAACTTCATAACCTTTATCACTGCCTCAAGAAGATCCTGGTATACAAGAAATAAGTGTCATTGTCAATTCTGAACTTAAACTAAAACTCCTTTGTTTTCCTATAAAATCAGTCAAGAGCGCAAGATCCGTTGCTTATTTAGCAAGACTGCCCATAAAACACTAACCAGAAGGAAAACAAATATAGCAACAATACTAACTTTTCCACAAGTGCCAACATCCAAGGACCGACAATTGTCAACTTGATTCCAAATTCTCACCACCAAGTGCAAGAGAACTTCCTCAAAACCTTCATTTTTCTGGATCCTGGATTCATTACAACATATTCCACATGAGCAGAACAAGAGTAACAGCCAATCCAACGTCATTACTTCCAAAGAAAAAAATGAAGAAACTATAACAAGACAACAAACATCACATTATGAAGACTAAACTCCTAAAAAGACAAAAAGACTTCTTTAATTGATCACTGAAGACAGCATACAAGCAAAGAGACAATTATTGTGGATATTCAAGGTTCCATATAATTCAGTGATAGAAACAAGGCATGCATACAAGTGTTTGCCGATATAAAAGTGACAAGACAATATGCTAAACAAAAGACTAAGGTATCAGTAAAGTTATACCATGGAAGCAACTCCTTAGAATAGCATTCCAATAGGTGAAGTACAATCTTTGCTGATTCCAAATTCCCTTGGATCTGTGCACCAGAAAACACAAGCCAGTAACGAGAAATGAAATAAAAAACTTTCCGAGGGGAGGAAAAAAGTTAGTGTCTATGGAAAAGAACCAACCAAATGTCCAAAGCGTTAAGTTGTATGTTTTTTTCCAGAGTTCATTTACATTAGTACTTGGATTCAGAAATATAAATTTCATCCTACTATAAGTCGTGGAAAAAATCAGCAATAAACCAATTCTTTTCATCAAAGATATTCACTATCTCCAGTGAACTAATAGATTAACAGATTATTGAAGAGGTATACAATTACCATACACTCAGATAGCTTAATGAGGATAATATCTTCCAGCTTTAAAGTTATCTTCATCATATACTGAAGTCCACTTTTGCCAATGACTGATACAGCTTCCATTTTAAGAGAAAATGGCATACTAAAATCATCAGAAGACAATAAGGAAACAATCTTCTCAATAACAATATCCATATAGCTCAAAATTTTCTCTGAGTCATCACAGCCATGGAGAAATGAGCCAATATGCACCAGCGCTTTCAAAGCAAGTTTCCACAACAATGTCTTGCCAAAATCAGAGGTGATAATTGACATCAATCTCAGCAAAATATTGTCAAATGTTGATTTCAATATCAGTCCATAGCCTCCAGGTAATGTAGCCAAAGTCTGCAAGCCCTTCACTGCACAGCAATTCAACTGTTATGAATATCATGGAGACAGTCGAAAATGATTAAGCTGGACTTGAACTAGCAAACAATGACTTAGAAATAGAAAAATAATTAAACGATAACTGCCCATCTTCAAAAAGTATCAGCACAGTTTCATTCCTTGATTCTATGACATTGCATTATATTTCTAGATGCTCCCTGCATAGCTGAGGATACTTGTTCCCTGCATAGCTTCCCCAGACATTACTCCAGATACAGGTAGCGTCTTATTACTTCAGAAGCAAAAAGGCAATCGTACACAAACAACTGTGTACGGGCCACCTCACATCACAACAAAAATAAGGGGAACAACTATTTGGACATGAAAATAAATCAGATCAGATTTTTATCTAACTAGGAGAAAACATGGATGTTTTTAATTACTAAAGATTATAATGTTCGTTGTAAAGTTGTTCTTTGGGCCCTCATTTAATTTATCAAAAAGGAAGACTTCTGATCTCTTTTCCAATTAGCTCTGTGTATAATGGGAAAAGAAAAGCAAATGCAAAGTTTTGGCACTTGGCAGAGTTGACCATTTAACGCTGACTGGAAGATAAATTATCAGGATCATCAATACATTAGCATGTCACCTTGTTGGACATAAATTTATTTAGTCTCTTTAATACCTAAATCGGAATCTGTAAATCGGATGTTGATTAGCATTTAACAGGAAGGTTCATGAAGAAACAGACAACTTCACTGGCTTCTAAATCACACGACAAGTTTGTGGGAGTATATAGAAAGGGAATTCACCTCCAAGGTGCACAAACACATCATGGTCAGCTTCATTAATACTTCTATTCAAGATAGAACTGAAAATCTTGCTTAATGACGTGGAGAATTGCTTCAGCAAACAGAAATATGCCTCAGTTGTAGGAATAAATTGCTTTTTGGTATCCTCAGCAACCAGGATCAAATCTCTACATGCTATGAGAAGTTCCATGCAGATGTAAAAACATCCAAAATGAAGTTCAGGGACTTCACAATTGCCATCTGAATTGCAGGACTCCGAGGCAATTTCAACTGGGAGACCCATAGTCTCCATCATTCGGGGAAAGAAACTTTGGAAAACTACATTGCAGGAAGAAATGGAAGCTTTGGTGGAAACATAAAGGATTCGACCAACCATAAGCAATTCCTTCTTGCTTTGCATGGGAATTTCATCGTAACTCGTGTAATTAGTGGTGTTATTGAGAATCATGTTTATCTGCTCATCATGGGTAATCAAAGTTAAGAACATATCATCATATTGAATGATAACCTTCTCCAGTAACGAGAGAGCTTCTCTTGCAATTTGATTTCCTCCATCTCGTGATTCTGAAGTTAATTGTAGCATAGGGTCTTCTTCAGAGTCATATAACGCCTCTTTCAGTGAAGACCAAATAGCTCCTGCATGTTTTGCTATTCTCTCTGCTCCATATTTGAGTATGCAGTTGCCCAGATATATCAAAGAATCAACCTAAAAGCATATAAAGCCAGTATTAACAGCACAAAGGCACACTTCCTTGACAAACAAGCTGAGCCTTGCATATATCCATCAACAACCCAAACTACTAAAAGGTAAAGACAACTGACCTTGGCAGTTGGTAGGGAGGAAGACAGTTTCTCAAGAAGTAATCGCATGGCAAAAGGCTCAAAAAGGGGTGTGGCTGAAAAAGCAAGCTGTAAATCAAAGAGAAAGAGAAGTAGAAAATGGGGTCACAATCCAACATGAAATTTTGGCATTCAGGTGGAATCAAATACATCAAGCAAGTAGCATATAAGTATAAAAAAGTAGAACCGAAAATTATGACATAATACAATGTGCTAGACTATGAGAGATATAAAGCTATAGCAAATTTCAATTCAATTTTACTAAAATGATTTCCCCTAATCTTTAATACATCTATTTGAATCTTTTCTCTCGCTTAATTCATCATGTAGATAAATTTTTTTATTACTTCAACGGGCTCATAAGATAGTCAAGGAAACTGCTTTAACATGATCAATGAGATCCTTAAATGAAGGATCAGAACCTGCTTTCACTATTGGATTATGTCTTCTTCTCTAAATAAAATATCCCATAATATAAGCAGGGACTTCCAAATAACCGTATGCAAAAGGCACCACAAACTTGAATTATTCCACCCAAAGAGAGGCCGAAATTGTGAAGGCATGACCAACAATATAGTCTCATAAATGTACATTCTTTTGAGGAATACAAATCAGACCAACAACGAAATGTTGTCAGTAACTCTTGCTCCGGAAAACATTCAAATGAATGGAACTTACAACTTTAAACAGGTTTTCTCTAAAGTAGCTCAACACTTTAAATAAACATAGCAGAATATTACATACCATAAGCGCCCTTGAGAGATCATCCCTCTTCATATCAACATCCTCAGTGTTTGGCTGGAAATGGGAAAGAAAATACATAATAATATAACTCAGTCATAACGACATTATAATTTCTTAAAGTTCATATTCAATCTCTCTCCTAAAAGAGGGGGTAAAAAGAAATATGTTTAAGACCTCCAAAAACTAACAAAAGGGCCAGCAAATGATTTTCTAATCATTTACAAGGATACAGAAACATGAATGAACCACAATTGCATTCTTGGAATACTACTGTGAGAAGTATCAAAAGAAACATCAGGTTGCCCAAGTATACAGTTGCTAAAGAATCAAATAGAGCATGAGGGAAATGCATCAAGCTTACATGCGTAAAATGAATGGGAAAGTAACAGCCCAAAATGCTGAAAAGGTCACCAGCAAAACTTGCAATTGGCCCACATGGATCTGGAAATAGTTGCACTAGAACCTCCACAATATGAAACGTTAGCACTAGACAATGAGGATCCTTTTCTCCATCAATAGCTTCACAAATTCCGTAAACAAGCTCATCACCCTAGACCAAAAACCAATGAGACAGATTTCAAAAATATGAAGAGGATGAAAAGCAGTGGGTAGAAGAAGGGTAATGCACGACAGAAGCTAAGCTGCAGCAGTTAAGTAACCTAAACACACAATAAGAAGCAGCCATCTCATGTCCAAAACTGTACAAAATCCAAAGAGATATAAAGAAAAACCATGAAATAAAACATCCTTATTATAAAGCTCATAAATTATCAACTTTCATTCTGACCTAGATTTTACTAGGCCATAGGAAACATAGGCTGCAAGGTACATAAACAGAATTGGTGCAAACATTAGCATAATAAAGAGAATCGATTCTTTAAGAATAGAATGTTAATATGCCCAATCATTATCAAAGTGTCCTAATGTATTATCATTCCAAACAAAAATTGGAGAAATTTTTTTTAGTTTCTTATATTCCTCTATATTCTCAAAACCACAAACTACCGCAAAATTAAAACAATAAAAATGTTACAAGTGCGAAAATCATAGTTTGAGAGATTGAATTTGATTCATTCCTAGAATATTGTCATATGGATCACAATTCATCTAATCTAAGAACTCTTGAATTTATTCAATAAAAGGTACGAGCACAGGAAGGCAAAAACGAGAGAAATACCAGGGAAACAACAGCCTTGGGATAACATTCTAACAGGCACTCCAAAAGTTCAAAGCACAGCTGCAAGAAAAATGAAGGCAAATTCCAACATTAAAAACTTCAGAAATCGACCAAAAGTTTTTTCCATTGTACACACATAGATTGAAGAACATTCGTGTATGCAATCTTACCTTCCTGTCATGCTGTCCTAAAGACTGAACCTGCAGATTCTGCAAGTAAGACTTAACAACTGCTTTTGCATCACTACAAGTGACTGTACCACCACTTTTCCTTCTCATCAGGGCCAAACAGCCAACAACTGCACCACGTAAAGCTCTCCAATCTGCCTGATCCAAGCATAATTGATGGAGGACAAATAAAAGAATTATTAACTAGTAACTAAAAGCACAAAATTAGGAAATATGCTGCTGGAATATCAAGTTTCAAGGATGGATTTTGGCTAAGAACGATAAAATTTCAGATTTTGTAGAGTTAGAATTTTAAGGTTTGATTGCTGAAAATTTAGGCTTAATTTTAGGGTTTAATATGGCTAGAATATTGGTTTGAGATAGCTAGAATGTAGGTTGGGTTTGCTGGAATTTAGTAAGGAACACACAATGGAAGGTACGAAAGAATAACTCCTAAGATCTAAGAATCACTCTTATATCTAGTTGAAAACTCAAGTTTGTAGAAAAATTCCAGATTGCTTCTTATTATTGAAAGGCTGAGTACATACATATATAGAGTTCTTAGAACCCTTATTCTAGTCAAAAAAGGTTCCAAACAAATTTAAATCATATTTTGCAGTTCAACAGCTGATGAAATCAATTCATGTCCAAATCGTCTGTGGGAAATAAAAGAAAAGAAAAGAATGAAAAGAACTTCTTGCTGAATATACAATGACAGTACAGAGAAATGATTCTCAACCAGGAACTTCACAAACTGATAAAATTCCACAATTACCCCAAGTTCTGCTGAAGAGAAAAGTTTAATATATTAATAAAGATATTGACAAGCATCTTGAAATGCTAAAACTGATTGAAGAAGGCCTAAAGTAAAGAATGAAACCTCCAAACCACTTAAAACCATTCAGCTCCTAGACTGAGAAACAGATATAAAGCAACACAACAAACAACTGCAATTCAAATGACCAGCAGAACCATGGAAGTCCCTTTAAATGCACAAAAGAGAACTTCATTCATAAGATTCTAAGAAAACAACAATATTCGTGACGCCAAATGATCACTTCTGGCAGACCACAAATCCAAACTGTTCAACCATCTAAACCTAAAACGGTAATGGCGTCTCTTTTATGGGTTCTTCTGCGTACAATATGGAAGAATTTAAATTGTCAGGTAGATTTGTTAGGAAAATAACCCCTGGAAATTTAGAGAAGATGTGTACATTTTATAAGGTATGAATAACAAAGACAAGAAAAGATTTTGTTGCCACCACTTCTTGCTCAGTGATATAACCTCAAAATTTGATGAGTGAAGATTAAGTAATAGGGTCTATATTATAGCCTCTCCCACATGAATAATGTTGCCAAAAATAGGGAAGACCTACTTACCAGCCTTTCAGTGAAGAATCTAATCAAGCTATGTATGTTAGCAATGTCTAGGGGCTTTGATGAAAGACGTGTAAGAACTTCCCCAAGCAGAAGGATACCTGAAGATGTAAACTTGAGGAATTTACAACTTCTCCAGAAAAAATACATGGAAGCAAAATAGTGAGAATGTTGGAATTTGAAGTACACTAGCACTCAAGTAGATGGGTACCTCTTGCACGGATGATGTTATCGGTTGTAGTCAAATACATTTCCATCTCTTTAACCTGAGACCCAACAGAGAGAATGTAAATGCAGAAATATATTAAGCAAGCAACAGAGGAAACAAAGCAAAATGAACAAGAAACAAAAAGAAGAAAAAGGCAAGAAATATACCAGATGTTCAATGAACAATGCATCATTCTTCACTAGATGAACAATCGCCTCCAGACTTGCTGCCTATGGGCACAAACAAGTAATAATCAAATCATCTAAAATCCTAATAACAGAAAACAGCGAAAGTTTTGCCAACTGCCACAATACACTTGCCTGAAACGAAACAATTATGAGCAAAATATATGATTATATGCACATCTTTGCCAAAGTTCTCATCTTGAAAACTAATTAAACAAATCACACCACTTAATAGCTCTGAATACAATTCAAATAACATATATTTGCATGAGATGAATGTGTGGCAGCACACTCAGTTGTCTTCAAATTCAGAATTTCAAGCAGCAAATGAAGGACCTTTATGAACCTAAAAATCGACAAAGATTTACAGATAATTCAGAGAAATTATTGAAATTAAAAAGTGGGACTGGGAGTACGAGGTTGAACCTGCTGGGCTTGGGAGCGAGATGAGTCGACGAACGATTCAATGTGCTGAGTCAGCTCAGACAGTTCTGCCATTTTCTAGGGTTGTGACAATTATAGGGCTTTAGAAAATAAAAAATTGGGTAGGTTTTAGCGAGAGCTTAGAAGGAGGAGCTCAAGAGTTTTGTTTAAGGAACACAGGGAGACAATTTTTGACTGCTCAAGCTCGGTTCTGTTCAGTTTGAACCTTCTGTTCAGTTTGAACCATCAAATTGTGAGTACCTTTTTTAAAAATTTTGTCAGTTTTTATTTTCGGTAATCAATTTTGAGGCTATTAAAGTTATGCCCTTTTTTTTTAAAGGAAAGCAGATCAAACATATTACAACACAAGTCTAGGGAAACAGATCCTCGACATATCCTCTATGAGAATAATGTGGCACTCAATGGGTGTAGTATCAAAATAAGTGACTTCTACATCAAAATGTACTGCGTAGGTAGCAAGTCAATCGGTGCATTTATTGCTCTCTCGATATATACGTCGATGAATAACAGTCCAATTTCGAACAAACAGTTCGTGAATACTCATGACGATGGGATTGAGAATCCTTAAGCGGTTGTCTGAAGAAAGAGGATATTGATCACCACTAATGAATCAACTTCAACTTCAATCCGGCGATACCCCAGATTTCACGCGAGTATGCCTGGTATAAACTCCCCAGAGTTTTGCATACACCGGCGAACACCATCCAAGATTTTGTGTAAAACCTCCAAGCCAATTGCCTGCACCATCTCGTAGAAGGCCACCTGCTGCGGCTGAGGACTGGGATCGTTTGCATGCTCCGTCTATGTTTAACTTTACCCACCCAGTGGGAGGTTTGCTCCATCCGATAAGTTGCGCTTGACGAGGGCGATGATTGGTATCAGTTCGACTTTGCCATACAATAGACTTGTGGATCTGATCTGCATAAGACAAAATGAGAAAAACTAGTGAGGATGGCCAATTAAAATGTTTATCGAAGAGGGACATGTTTCACCATGTCTATAGGAACCAACAGGTAATGCCAAATAGAATCAGCTAACATGCCCAAGTACTTGTTGGTGATATTGGAGATTTCTCAGGATCCACTCCCGATTTGGCGTGGTGAAAAAATCAGGAGACCTTATTTGTGGAGTTAATGTGTGCCACATTTGGTGAGCTTTGATGCAGTCTCTCACAGCATGAATTGAGGATTCTTCGAGGCTGCAGTGGAGACAAGCGTTGTCCGTAGTGAAATTCTTACGAACTTGTTGTTGGTTGGTGAGTAACTAATCTTGAGTTAGGAGCTAGGAAGGAGTGAATGCGTTGTGGACCCTTCCATTGCTAGATTGCCTTCCAAACCCCATAAGGTGTGTCGTCTTCGTGATTTATGAGCATGGAATAGGTTGAAGCTACTGTGAATTGTCTAGTGTCGGAGATTCCCCATATCAACTTATCCTCCCCGAGGTAGGGTTTCGGGGAGAACGTACCTGCAATTAATCGACAAATCGACATTGGAAGACATGATTGAAAGGCGTTCCAATTCCAAGTATCGGCAACATCCACAAAGTAATGAACGCTGAGGTGAAGAATTGACTCAGGGATTGGGGTTCTAATATGATTTATAAGAGGTCATACTCCCGCAATGCACGGGTCCAGCCAGAAGCGGGTCTTAATGCCATCACCGATCATCCATTTCATGCCCTGTAGAACTATGTGCCAAGTTGCCTTGATGTTTTTCCAGATCATTGAGCCCCTAGTGCCATCAGAAAAGGGATGGATATTGGTGACATCGAATTTATATTTGGCGGAGAGAACTTTTACCCATAAGGCATTAGGCTTGGTAAGCAAAGTCCATCCTAATTTCGCTAAGAATGCATCATCGGTTTCGCGAATTTTTTGGATGCCAAGACCCTTCATCTCTTTCAGTTTACAAACGTCCTCCCATTTTACTAAGTGAATCTGTTGATGCCCATTAGACGAACCCCAAAAAAATTGTCGCATTTGTTTCTCCAATTCGTCACAAAGACTGCAAGGCAGCCGGACTGTCTACATTGTGTAACTGGGAAGGGCTGTTATCACTGGTTGGGCCCAGGTGAGTCGCATTGTAAAAGATAGAAGTTTAGCTCACCAACCTGATAGGCATTGTCGAACCCTATCAAGGATGTATTGGTAGGTTTTTTTGTTTGCTCGTTCGTGCAGAAGGGGAATGCCAAGGTATCTGCCGAGATCATTCTTCTGTTTGAAACCTAGTGCTCGACTTAAGTCGTGAGTCGTCGAAGGGGGGTATTTTTTGAATAGTAACATCTGGATTTGTCTTGGCTAACGTGTTGTCTGGAGGCAGCACAGAAGGAATTTAAAATATCCCTAATGACAATAACTTGATCAATGGAGGCTTTGAAGAATAGGATGAGGTCGTTAGCAAAGAACAAATGAGAAAGCTTCGGGCCATTTCTACTGAGCGTGATTGTAGCATCCCACTCCCGCAAAACCCGAACCCGATATCGATGGTGATATCTGAGTCCGTGCCCTCGAAGGTGGCATGCTGGGGCACTCAATCATTCACAAGTCGGTATAATTTTTTTTTCACAATGCAATCGATAGAGTTTCAATAGCCAATTGGAGCCCAATTTCATTTATAAACATTTTCAGTT
>JANKOD010000001.1:9340383-9355409 GCA_026284645.1 Erythroxylum acuminatum
TTTCGAACATACACTGTAAACCTAATGGAAAAGAGTCCAAATTTCCTCATTACCAGATGGTTGTTTACATAGGTTATAAAATTGAGTGGAACCTCTTTCCTACTTTTCTTTTTTATCCTCTTTTTTTGGCTCAAAATATGATCCTGTATCTACATAAAAACAATAATGATTCACATAAATACAACAACCACGTCAAGATTAAACACAGTCACAATCACAAAATAGATCACACTTTATTAGTACGTGTCTGCAACTATGACCGAGCTCCGCTCTTGTAAAAAGCAAGAAAATGAAGGGAAAGAAATATGCCCTAATAATAGATGACTCGTACTGATATACATCCCAGAAGCAGTATACTTACTAAAAATTAATCTACACAGCTTTCCTTGTTTCGCCTGGCTTTACCCTGCGTGCCATAGTTAAGAACACATATACAGGAGTCAAGGTTTAGACATATATATATATCGAGAGAAAGAAGGGTAGCGGGGACAAGTGATCATCGATCAAGCAGCCAAAGTTGTGCCAAACTCGGAGGTGGTGCCACCAAGTCTGGCAGAGTTTGTTGGAAAAGGAAGTAGTACCGCCTCCATGACCATTGAAACT
The DNA here is from genome assembly GCA_026284645.1 of Erythroxylum acuminatum. Lineage (NCBI taxonomy): Eukaryota > Viridiplantae > Streptophyta > Magnoliopsida > Malpighiales > Erythroxylaceae > Erythroxylum > Erythroxylum acuminatum. The sequence continues at coordinate 9,340,987 of JANKOD010000001.1, forward strand.
TGAGGCTTTCAATGTTTATAAGTGTCTGCATTTATCTTTTAATACATAGTTTGTTGTTAAATGTTTTCTATATTACTATTGGCCTGGCCTTTTCCTGCTTTCATTCGAGGACGTGTGAAAAGGGTCGCGATGGATTTTGATTTTAATTTTGATTTTTTTTTTGTTTGAGGTGCAAGTGATCCATCTAATTTATGACTTGCTTACCATAGTTTTCGGAGATAGAAGTATTTCAAATTCTAACAATTGCATTATATAAATGGATTTCTGTATAATATTATTGTAGTTTTTTCTTTTAAAAATACTTACTAGCTTGTATTATTTCTTAAGCAAGTATAGTTAATGGCCTTAATCCTTTCTAGTTTTCACATTTCTCAAAATGATTAAAAGAAAATTATGATATCATGTCTTTGTGAGGAGAACACGGAAGAGACCGAACACTGTCAAGTGGGCGTGACATGAAATTCCTTTTGTAAAAAATTCAAAGGTGCAATTCATTTCATATTGGAAAAACAAGCTAAAGGAGAATATCGAAAGGCAGAAGACAATGTTTTTTGGCACAGCCACTCACCAGAGTATTTTAATGGAGAGCTATACTTTGGTCAAAACACAATCAATGTGCCAAGCTTCTATTTATGTCTATATACAAGTATATATCCTACTGTGTATGGTCAGCCTATAGTATATCCAATTATGTTCATATTTTTCAACTTGAATAGAGACCTCATACCCCACCATCAATTTCATGTAATACAGCTATCCACCATAATTTTATATAATTCCACACAACTTGAATATGTAGGAAGTGTTTTGTTATATTAATGATGAAAACACTCATTAATTCTTCAATTATGAATAAGAATCAAATAATGGTCTCTTCCTCCACTCTGTGTGAATAGATTTTCCAAAGTTGATAAGAGAGTGGGATTTGCAATGCACATACAGTTTGACATTAAAAGACTAGCACGTTGCTTCCAAGCTAAATTTGGACTGTAATAGTACTAATTACATTCCAAATTTAACAATGTTAAGACAAAGGTAGTGCTTTCTAAATCTGTAAGCCAAATTAGAAACGAAATTTCCAATCAAGAACATGAAAAAATCCCTGTTAATATCTTTTCCAATAGAAGAAAATATATTTATTATTATGAAAACCACTCAAAACGGTGAGTTGTATTTCTACATAAAAAGACGCACATAGTTTTCTGTTATTTTATTTCTAGAAAGACATCATTTTGACGTTGCTTCTTGTTTGATGGAGATCAGTGTCACCATCATCGACTAAGAGGAAAATTAAGACGTAATGATAGACCTCATACAAAAATGCTAGCTTCCATTGTAATAATGAGTTTGTCCACCTACTTTGATACTTAGTTAGAACCTTCCAAAGATATGACTTCGCCCCAAGAGCCGTCTCCATAATCCAACATCCTTCGTCAATGCTCTAATTCATTTGGTCTACTATCAATGATGTGCACATAACTTATTGTTGCCCTCAACTCCTAACAACTATCGCCCGACACAATTCAATTACACTAGAAGCACAACTTTGCAGTTGAATTTCCGTTCATTGACATATTGATAGTTCACGTGTAAGTAGAAATAATTTGAGCACACATTACTAAACCTACCACAAGAACCTTCAATGAAGAAAGCCATTTCAATATGCCTGGATGTCTCTTCATTGAGAAAACCTGCAAAGAGTGTCAAAAGAATCAAAATCTCAAAATCACATGCCACACTTGCATTTTTTGATTCAAGTAGTTCCACGGAGATGCAAATATTTTAGAGTCATGACTTTCCAAAGTGATCATACAAAGCTAACCTGATATGAAATTGTGGAATATAAAAGCTTACCCAAGACTTTTCTTAATTCACTTGATCTTTAACCAAGAAGAAGATTTGAACAAGAAGAAAAGAGAAAAATTTGTTTCAAGAGATTTATAATCCAACCCTCAATAACATTTATAACCCAATTCAAGCAAATTATGAATTGAACAACACAAGGTTGCAAGAAGAACAACAAATAAAGACTCCACTAATTAATGAAACAAAATTAATTAAATAAGTCGCATACAAAACATGAAAATCGTGCAATGCATTCTAATTATTCACTAAGAATAATAAGGATAAACTTCACAAAAAAATGTCATAAAAAATGCTACCCTATTGATAGTCCAACCTCCGTATATGTAGGAGAGGGGTTGACCGAAAATTACAACCAAAAAGGGCAATCCTTTGTGAAAAAGGAATTACCTTAAACCTATAATTACTTAACCTACTAAGAAATTGACTTTTTTAGGAAATAAGAAACCTTATAGGATTTGGTTAATTGTCCTTTACAAAGAAAGAAACCTACTTATAGTAAATTTGGCCATGGTCCTTATTTTTTAAGTTAGGTTAGCCCAATTTCTTCAAGACTTATTAAGTGGACTTGCTCGGACTCAGTAATTAAAGCAACTTAGGCTTGAGCTTAAGAATAAGCTTATTTAATTAAATTATTCAAAGCCTCTTGCATCCTTTTGGTCCTAACCTTTATAATAGTCCCAACAATATCCACAAGTGGATCTCTTTTAATAGTTGACGGTTGAATTTGAGTTGAAGATCTCGAACACTTGAATCATTTACCCCAACTTGAGACGCCATGTTACTAGCGTTTTGAACCATATCATTCCCCCCTTCCTCAGAAGGGTTCGTCCTCGAATCCAATAGATATGTATCAAATTCAAAGGAAGAAAGATTAGATATGTTAAAAGTCGCACTAAATTAGATATGTTAAAAGTCGCACTAACACCATAGTCACCTAGAAAATCAAGTTTATAGATGTTACTGTTTAGCCTAGCCACAACTTGGAAAAAGTCATTGCACCTAGGATGGAGCTTTGTTCTCTGGGAAGTAGGAAATCTTTCTTTGCTCATATGAACCCAGACCCAATCGCCAGCCTAAAAAATGACTTCTTTTCTTCCCTTATTAGCTTGTCATACATAGTGCTCAGTTTTCCGCTCTATGGTTTCACGTACTTTGGCATAAAACTTTTGGACAAATTTAGCTTTCTTGGCTCCATGTATATTTAAGAACTCAGAAATAGGTAATGGAGACAAGTCCAAAAGGGTTAATAAATTGAAACCATAAACAACTTCGAACAGAGAATAGTTGGTACCAGTGCGAATTGTACGATTATAAGCCAATTTAGCTATAAGTAAACAAGACTCCCAACTTTTCAATTCCGTTTGTGGCACCATATAGGGCACCAAGCATCCTATTTACGACTTCAGTTGACCATCAATTTAGGGATAAGTAGTAGTAAAAAACAACAATTTAGTTACCAGTTTTCACAAAGAGTTTTCCAAAAGTAGCTTAAGAATTTTACATCTCTATCAGGCACAACGCTTCGTGGAATACCATACAACCTAACAATTTCTCGAAAGAATAAATCAGCCACATATACAACATTGTTATCTTTCCTACAAGTAATGAAATGTGTTATTTTGGAAAAACGATCAACTACAACAAATAGAAAATCATTCTCTCATTGAGGCCTAGGCAACCCCAACATAAAATCCATAGAAATATCAACCCAAGGGGATGAGAGAATGGGAAGTGGCATGCCTATATGGTGTTGATGTTGATTTAGCCATTTTGGACTCAATGCACCTTTCACAAATTCTTTCAATATCCTTTTTCATATTATGCCAATGAAAATGATCTTGCAACACATCAAGAGTTTTAAGAATACCAATATGACCCATAAGACCACCACTTTGAGCTTCACGTATCAATAGTTCACGCATAGAGCAATTCGGCACACAAAATTTGTTCTCTTTAAAAAAAATACCCATTATATCTATAGAACTTATTAAAGGCACCAAACTCACATAAACATAGGCACTTAAGAAATCAGGATCATTTTCATACAAATCTTTCACATATTCAAATCCTAATAACTTAGTGGGTGCTTGGTTAATAGGGATGGGAGGGGACGTGGTTAAGGAATGAAAAACAACTGCTTGGTAATATTATCATTGGATAAACAATATTTCTATATTCGAGTTTTGGGTATTACTCCATACCCCGATTATGAGAGAAATGAAAGTCATTCCACTAAAAAACAGAAGTTTCACATTCGTGGCACTTCTTTTTTCTCTTTTTTTAGCAATAAAATATAATTAATTAGTTTTTCTCTTTTTTAGAAATTAAATATAATTAATTAAAATATATTAAATTTTGATGTAAACAAAAATTTAGCAAATTTTTATTTTTTAAGATTTTTAACAAACCAACCACTATCAATAGTAATGGTAATCATTCCTTGATCCTAACCAACCATCATAATTATAATGATTATATCCATTCTCATTCCTTACTATATTCATTCACATTCCTATTACCATTGCCCTATGTGAACGAAGCATCCTATGTCCAAAGTAAAAAGCAACCTATGCCTATGTGACAATGCATCAGCAACAACTTTTTCTTTACCCTTTTTGTGCTAAATGACATAAGGAAAATATTCAAGAAAAACACTCCACTTAGCATGTCGTTTATTGAGTTACCATGCAAATATTTAAAAGACTCGTGATTAGTATGGATGACAAACTCTTTAGGCATCAAGTAGTGTTGCCAAGTTTCTAAAGCCCTAATGATAACATAAAGTTCTTTATCATAAGTTGGATAGTTCAAACATGCACCATTCAACTTTTCATAAAAATATGCTCTAGGTTTACGTCCTTGCATTAGCAGAACACCAATACTTATGCCAGAAACATCACATTCAATTTCAAAAGTTTTCTTAAAGTTACGTAAAGATAATATCGATGCGGTTGTCAAATCCATTTTCAAGGACTCAAATGCAAGTTGGTGTGTTTCTCCTCATTCAAACTTCGTGATCTTCTTTACTAATTCATTTAGTGGGGTTGCCTTAGTTGAGAAATCCTTCACAAACCTGCAATAAAAAATAGTCACATCATGGAAGGATCTCACTTCAGTAACAGACTTAGGCATAGGCCATTTGACAATGGCTTTAACCTTAGCCTCATCAACTTTGATGTCATCTTTACACATAACAAACCCAAGAAATGTAACTTCAGGAACACAGAAAGTACATTTATTAAATTCGTCATAAAGATTTTGTGCATGTAAAGTGGAAAGTACTTGCCTAAAATGTTTAGCATGTGAACCTATATAACTACTATACACTAAAATATCATCAAAATAAAACACTACAAATTTTCCTATAAAAGGTCTAAGCATATGGTTCACCAATCTCATGAAAGTCGAAGGAGCATTAGTCAAACCAAAGGACATAACCATCCATTCATAAATTCCAAATGTCATTTTGAATTTTGTTTTCCACTCATCACCATATTTTATGAGAATTTGATGATAACCACTTGTTAAGTCAATTTTCGAAAATATGCACGTACCATACAAGTCTTCTAGCATATCATCAAGCCTAGGAATGTGGTGTCGATATTTAATAGTTATTTTGTTAATAGCACGATAATCAACACACATTCGCCAAGTTATGTCTTTCTTAGGTACAAGTATGACAGGCACGACACATGGACTTAACCACTCTCTAACAAAACCTTTGTCAAGGAGTTCATCAACTTGACGTTGTAGCTCTTTTGACTTCTCAGGGTTAGCTCGATACGTTGGTAGGTTGGGAATGCTCGAACTAGGTAAGAAATCAAGTTGGTGCTCATTTCCTAAAAGGGGTGGAAGCCCCTTTGGCATCTCCTTAGGGAAGAAGTCCTTATAATCCTGTAAACCTCAGTGGTAAATAACTAGGTAGTTCATTAGTAGCAAAGTATTTCTCTTTATGAATCATAAGAACAAAAGGCGTTTGAGTAGAAATAACCTTATCTACATCTCTCACACTCGTATAAAAGTTGCCTTTTTTCTCACTAGCATTTGGCTTTTCTCTCTTTTGCTCAACTAGTGCTTCCTTTTCTTCTCTCACCTCATTTGACTTTTGTGGCTTACTTTGTTTTTCTTTCTCTTTTCTCTCAATTTGATTTGTATGGCTACAACCTCTTTAGGGGAAGGGGTTTCAAAGTACATGTCATACCATCCATTACAAAAGAGTACTTGTTAGTATATCCATCTTTATTCGTGCACCTACCAGACTCCCATTAACATCCCAACAATATGTGACATTGTTGGCCCCATAAATTTTTCTTGATGAATAAGCATGATTTAAATTAATTTTTGAGGTCTTGTTAGATTAATTATTTTGAAGTAATTAGCATGCCAATGCTAGTTGGATTTATTTCTTGGATTGATGGAATTAAAGTATAAATGTAGTGAGAATGTATAAGGGCATTTGTGGCATAACACTTAAGTATAAAAGTTATAAAGCATAAGTGGAACGGCAAAAGGGTCTTCCTACAATCATTAAGAGTAGTAATTAGAAGAAGAAAATTGTTGGCTTGTTAAGAAGAGGAGAAGCATTGTGGGTGTGAGGAGAAAAGAAGAAGAGGAGAAAGTCAAGCTAGGGTTTTGGAGAACATGAATACTTTGAGGCTAAAACAAGTAAATATGACCTTTAACCCTTTTTGATTTGTTAGATAAAGTATATTTAGAGATAATTAGAAGTAAAAAGCAATGTTGATTGTGGGTAAGAATTTGTTAATGAATTGTTTGAGTAATGTTTTAATCTTTTAGGGTTAATGATCAAAGATAGATTACGATGTGTTTGTGAATGAGTTTGGGTTGGAATGGGCTTGGAAAATGAAGTAGAAGAGGTGTTTTAGTATTAAGATGAGTTATATTTGAAAGATGGGAAGTATATAGATGAAGAATGTCGAAAAATGTCTTCAGAATGAGTTTCTGGGAAAGTTCGCCGCGGCGAACTCCAACAACTTCGTCGCGGCAAAATCCATTTTTCTGCACAGACATGTTTTGGTATTTTAGGCATAACTTTTGATGTAAATGTCCAAATTGAGTGATTTTTAATTTGGCATAAACTAGAGACATAGGGCTACAAGTTTTATGAAGAAATGAAGTTTTAATTCAGTATATAAGGATTTGAAATTTTGGATGGAAGTTGAGTATAGAATATCATTTCAGCATAAGGATAGTCCCAACATGTTTGGAGTATAACTTTCGTATTACTGAACCAAATTGAATGATTTCTATGTCATTGGAAACTTAAGACAATGAAGAACATTTTTATAGAAGGAAGTGTTACCAAATGTCTTCATTTATCTTATCATAAGAATCATGTAAAAGTTGACCCGAAAGTCTAAGTTTTGAAAGGATTATAGTTCAATTTTAGCACTTTTGGTTATTGAAGCCTTATGAATTTCCTTTGAATGTTGTTTGAATGAGAACTTGGTTTGTTATAGGAAACCAAGCAAACCTAATCCAAGAGCAAGAGGAAGGACAACATTAAACTTAGATTGTCAAGAGAAATTAGATGGGTAATATATTTATAGTTGTTGTGTATGGGCAAATTATCTTGCTTGCTGGTATATTGTGTGTTGAATTTCTTGTTTTGAATTATGGAAATTGTTGAAAATGCATTGTGATTGTGATCATGTGTTGCCTTGAAAAATATCATGGCATTTTGTATGAATGAAAAGATGAGAGAGTATGATGATCATGAAAAGTATGAATGTGTATGAAATGAGTTAAACATTGACATTTGATTGTGTTTGGGCAAGAGAGGAACATTTCGTTAGTCACGTGCATGTCGACATATAGCCTTCTTCCGACTGCCAGCTTGAAGCCACGAGATCCTGAGAAATAGGACTCGTTTTGTTCACGGTATAAACTTTGGTTTATCCGTTTTGTTCCACGGAACTCTCGAGCCATTTGTTGTGCATTTCATCATTGATTGGTTAAGCTTGATGCATAACTGAGTGCTATATTGGGATGGATGAATTACATGATATGTTATATATGTGACATTGTGGTAATATGAGTTGTGAGTTAAATTGTTGAGTATTGAATTGTTACATGGATATATATATATATGTATGCTTGAATGCGTGGCTCGTTGCCAATGGTTATAAATGTATAAGCCACTGAGCTTCGCAGCTCACCCCATTACCTTCCACTCCTCAGGTGTAGAACGAGAAGATCATTGATCCTTGCAAGGCATCGAAAACTCTAAGATAGTTAGAGACTTTTGTACTAAGTTAGTGGTTTTGGTTAGCTTTATAAGTATATCAAAATTGAGCATCCTTATGTATTTTGTTTTAAGCTTTGATGTGTATGATGATTATGTATTTGCTCAAACTTTTTGAATTAGTAAGAAGAAGAAGAATTGAAATTCCTTTTGTGTATGATTATGAGTACTTTGTTCAATCTCTTTGGAATTGTAATGTCGTGAAGAATTGAAGTTTCTTTTGTGTATGAGTATGTTTAGCTTGTGGTTAGATTTGAATGTATGTGTGTTAGTATTGGTTGTGTTTAGCTTGTGGTTAGATTTGAATGTATGTGTGTTAGTATTGGTTGTTAAATGTTAGGAATCGGGTTTTAGAAATTGAGAGTTCGTCGCGGCGAACTTCTCTTGCGAAAATGTTCGCTGCGGCGAACCCACCACTTTGTCACGCTGCCAATCCTTCAAACTTAAATCCTTTCGACCCTCCCCTCGCGTAATCCTTACCCGACACCTCAAACGGTCACCTCGGGATAGGAAACGGGACCCAGGCCCAACAGACATTTACTTATAGGTATAACATCACAAAGCACCTTATCTTGATACTTCCCATTAGATAAATGAATAAGTGCTTGGTGATTTACTTTTACCTCACATCTATCATCTAACCATTGCAACTTGTAAAGATGAGGATGTCGTGTGGTAGGTAGCGATAACCTAGCAATAAGATGGTCACTAACACAATTAGTATAACTACCTCCATCAATAATCACAAGGCATACCTTATTTTTAATGACACATCTAGTACAGAAGATGTTAGTATGTTGCTCATCATTTGGCTCGGATTTGTGTATTCAAGGCTTGGACTACCACCAATGCATCATTAGACCCCTCAATCTTTAACTCATCATCAAAGTTGTCCCCCTCAACACCTTCTTCCTCGTCACTTTGAGTCAATTCAAGCATATCATCACACTCATAATCACTAATGTAAGTCCCATCCTCCAACAACATAGACACCTTTTAGTTAGGACATTGTGATGCTATATGACCCTTACCTAGACACTTAAAGCATATGACAAGTTTTGGTTGGTTTCGATTTTGAACCAAGTTTGAAGAACTAGCCTTAGGCTCAGAAGGTTTAAAGGACATATTTTTGTTGGCACTAAGGTTAGGCGAATATCTCTTAACCCATTAATTATTTCCCCATTTCTTTTGCTGCCAGTGTACATTATTAGGTAAAGCCTTTACATTAATAGAAGAGGTAGAAGCATTCTCCTTCATATGTCTCAGAGCAGTCATAACTTTTTCTAACAAATCATCGTTATCAATATACCCTTGCATCTCAACTGTTTGGTAAATTTTTCAATTTAACCCTCAAAGAAAACAAGTTAAAGCAGTTGACTCATCATCTTTAGTGCCAACTTTGATTGTCAATGCTTCCAACTCTTGAAAGTATTCAGTCACAGTTCGATTGTCGTTTTAATTCCTATACCCTATTATACAATTCACGAAAATAGGCATTTAGAACATACTTCTTCCTTATTATGCCAGTTAGTTCATGTTAAGATGAAATATAGGGTTCCTCATTCCTTCTACGTTCATGCATAAGATTACTCCACCAAATAGCGGCATAATTTTGGAATTTAACAATAACTAGCTTAACTTTCTTTTCCTCAAAAAAATTATGGATGTTGAAAATCCCTTCTACTTTCAATTCCCAATTTAAGTAAGCTTCAGGATCAAATTTGCCATGAAATTTGAGAATTTTCAACTTAAAAGATCCCAAATTACCATCAACTTTTTAACTTGTCCATGAGTGTGGCTAGAAGTTTCAATTTCTCACTCGGTTTCTTCTTGATATTAATTGCTCATAGAAGCTTTGCTTGCACTCATATTGTTCATGGACTCCTTAATGTTTTTAACCTCAACTCCTAACTCCGTCATTTGTTTTACCAATACCATCAACAAGTCATTGTTATTAGGTTCCACGGTGTCTCTTTTGGTGCGGGCTAAGTTAACCTTAAGTTCGACCTATCTCCTCTGTGTTGCTTCGTCAAACATGATACCTGCAAAACAAAAATCTCACACCTTCCTTTGTTTATTTTTGAACCACCTCCCTTGTGTATACCCTAGGGCTACTCTCAACCCAAGTGTTTCACTCTACAATAGGCTTTTACATCCGGATGTAAGTTTACCACTCCTTCCTTATTATCTTCTTGAGTGCTATGAACAATAAATGCTAATTCTCACGCAAAGTAGCAAAAAGAAAACAAGTTAGGAGATCAAAAAACAAGAATGGCTCAAGTATAATTTGCAACGATAATTTAGAACAAGAAAATAGATTAGCATATGTCACAAATTGGCACAATTTTTGGTAGCGTATTTTGGTAATTTTTGAGGAGTAAAGATATGCAATATGAGTGTCAACCAAAAGATCTCATTAAGTACTATCAAATTAATGTATGGCATATTCCCAAATTCCTCATGGTTAAAAAGATATGGCAATTTTAAGTACAACACCTAAAAAGGAAACAATTCCTTATACAAATAGGATTGAGTAAAAGCAACCAATTTGGCAAGTAAGACTTCTTTCCTTGCAAGTAAAGTACCTTCCAAATCGAGTTCACAATTAGGAAATTTAGTTTCCAAAAACAAAAACTTCACAAAAAGGAAACTTTCCAACGACAACTTTTTTTTCCTTCAAAAAGCAAAGGCAGCCGAAGCTACCTAAAAAAATTGCCATGAAATTAAATTTGAATAGAAAATTGGAAATACCTAAAGACGAAATTCTTGACACAAAAGAAATCAACCAAGAAACAATTCAAGTTTGATTAAGAACTCCAAGAATGCAAATTTAATAAGCACAAAATTATTCGCATAACATGAATCAAGATAACATAGGCTCTGATACCAAATTGATATGAAATTGTGGAATATAAAAAACTTCCCAAGACTTTTCTTGATTCACCACTTGATCTTCAACTAAGAAGAAGATTCGAACAAGAAGAAAAGAACAAAGTTTGTTTCAAAAGATTTGTAACCCAACCCTCACTAACGTGCAGGGACGGAACCACAGTCCCCCATTTGCCCCTACTGACTCCAAAATATTTTACATGAAAAAAATATTATTTTAAATTTTGAACTCATAAAAAAATTTAAATTTTGCTCTCATTAAAATTTTGCCCCTACTAAATTTTTTTTCCCTCTAGTAAAATTTTGCCTCCACTAAAAAAAAATTCTGGATCCGTCCCTGCTAACGTGCATAACCTAATTCAAGCAAATTATGAATTGAACAACGCAAGGTTGAAAGAAGAACAACAAATAAAGACGTCACTAATTGATGAAACAAAATCAATTAGATAAGTCTCGTATAAAGCATGAAAATCATGCAATACATTCTAATTATTCAACAAGAATAATAGTAAGGATAAACCTCAAAAAAATGTCATTAAAAAATTATGCCCTAGTGATAACTAAATCTCCCTATATGTAAGAGAGGCGTTAACCGAAAATTACAACAAAAAAGGCCAATCCTTTATGGAAAAGGAATTATCTTAAATCTACAATTACTTAACCTATTAGGAAACTAACCTTTTTAGAAAATAAGAGACCTTATAGAATTTGGTCAATTGTCCCTTACATAGAAGGAAACCTAATAATAATAAATATGACCATGGGCCTTATTTTTCAAGTTAGGTTGGCTTAACTTTTTGAAGACTTATTAAGTATACTTGCTTGGACTTTTTAATTGAAGCAACTTGGACTTGGGCTTAAGAATGAATTTCTTTAACTAAAATATTCAAAGCTCATTGCATCTTTTTAGTCCTCCTTGTCATAGTCCCAACAGTATCTACAAGTGAATCTCTTTTGAAAATGAATGGTAGAATTTAAGTTGAAGATCTCAAACTCTTATCTCGAACACTCGATCCCTACTTGAGATGTCACGTCACTAGCTCCTTTATCCATATCATAACCACGAGACATAGTTTTAGATACTTAGCCACCATTTCCGTTTTATTATACTTGCTAAAAGAATTGATAAAACCACCTTCAGAATAACAAGTGGGAATGGCAGGCTGAAGCTGAATAATAACGACCGTTTCTAAGTCCTGCTCTAGTACATATACTTCAATTGGCAGAACACTTTAAATGGTCTCATTACGTTCTTCTGAAGCTAAGAGATAAAGAGCCAAGTAGTGAAATGACTGGAGAAACTAGGTGTTGTGAAGATCCAAAAGAAAGTAAACCTTGAAGGCTCAAAACAGCTCTGTTGATCCAGACTTCCTGAATTACAAATACTGTGAATGTGATGCAGCAAGAAGGGCAGCTCCCGTAATTAGCATGCTCAATTACAATAGTTTTGGATACCTCTTCCCCCAGCAATTCAGTTAGAGTATTCTCCAAGAACTTGCCATATTCAGTGTAATGCTCATATAACCCACCATCCATGGCTATAACTGTCTTCTGTTTGTCCCCATCCTTGAGAATGTCCCTACCAATTTTCTTCAGGATAGCCAAAATTCCAGTTGCTGCAAGACGGGCCCCACGTCTGGCAACAATGTTGCATAACTCAACTACCACTCTCCTTGTTTTTAGGGAGGTATTTGATATGCAGTATGGCAGAAAATGATGATTGTAATTGCACCAAGGGCGTGCGGATATAAAAGCAATTGGGCCAGTGATTGATAAAGATATCACCGATATAGAAATGTTCAATCAGGATTCTGTCAAGACCAACCAATTCTAGGTAGTATGGTTTTAATCACCGGAAATATTGCATTCAAGGCTACAACTTTGGTGATGAACTATGTATTCGTTAAACTTAACCCACCGGTATTAACAGAAGAGATTTTCATCACAGCATAAACAAAAAATCAGTTTTATTAGTCCGACGAGACTGAACAACCCAAACTCCTAAAATTGTGCAACATTCATGGCAACTTAAGATGTTCTTCAAATGAAAAACAAAAAAGAAAAAACTCAAACTAACATATGATTTATAAATTGGTTGTTGTTACATGAAATACCTCTAGAATATCCTTTCGGTTTGTTCCCTGCAACTTTAAGATCAGGAGCCATGTCATGATGCATTGCTGACATTTCACGTGTCCTGCATATCCAAAACCCATTATATCAAATTGCACCTCTTCTGATATTGCATCAACATAACTACCAAAAAATGCCTATTCTTTCTCTCCAGTGCATATTGACATACGTAAAATGGGCCTCATATGACGTGCTGTGAATCTAGTAAGAGATATACTACGGTAACTGAAACTACAATTGGTAAGTAACTAAAACCAGTGAAGGAAAGACTTGCAATAACAGGGTTATTTGAATCCACAACCTTTCAAATATGAAGGCAGCGCCAGTCATCTCACATCACCATCATCATCATCGCACCCAGTCTGAAATCTCGCATTGAGGCGAGGTCTGGGGAGGTCTGATAGTACGCAGCCTTACTTGTAGGGAGGCTGTTTCCGGTAGATCCACATGCAGATATGACATGCAAAATAATGATGCAGGGCACAGAAGAAATAAGTGAAAAAAAACTAGCATGCCGCATAATTAAGTACATAGAACTCCAATAAAAGCCGAAGACATACCTGATGTATAATCCGATCCAAAAATAAAATAGTAAGACAACAAAAACCAAATATTAGAAAATTCAATAAATAATTAAAGAGTATTAAAAAGAAAATAAAAAATATAAACAATTAGGAAAAATAGTACTAATGCTACTACTAATACGAATATCAATACAAAAAAAATATTTTAAAAAAGAATGTAGTAGTAATAATAATAATAATAAATAATATAAATGGTAATAGTAATAAAAATAATGCCACGAATACAACAAATTAATACTAAAAATAAACTCAATATTAATAAGATTAGTATTAAAACACCTACAAAACGAGAAGTCGATTCACTAGCCAGGAATGAAACCAGAACGTAATGATACAGACGGGGTTTAGTGTGTTGGACGTGAAATAGATGCTTGAAAAAATAGAGAAGCTACGCGCTGGGACCCTTTGGAACCACTTTTAGGTAGAGAGAAGTAACTGGTAGGTAGAATAACAGTGCAAACGGTATATGGTCCAAAAGGATGCAGAAGGCTGATTTAGGAAGGCATGCAAGTGAAAGTGTACAATAAAACTGGCAAGGTCTAAATAATAGAGGAAAGGTTATGCAACGGTTGAAATATCAAGAAACGTCAGGTAACGAGTCTCTCAACTGACTTTTCTGCAGCCTTGTCAGGATGCTCGAGGCATCAGACTTGTCAGCAGTCGAGGGCGGTTCCAGAGAGTTTACG
>JANKOD010000001.1:9371347-9394586 GCA_026284645.1 Erythroxylum acuminatum
ATTCTTCTCCAGTTCACTTTGTCATTTAGCCACAGAATGGGAAGTGAATCAGGTAGGGAGGCCTTTTTAAAAAATTAAATGCAAATTTTAGCATAGCAAATATGTTCCATCGTTGCAGTTTGGGAATTCATACAAATGGGTCTACCCAGAGAGTTAGCCATATAGCTAAGACCCTTAATAGTCCAGAACTCCATTAGGTTGTTATGGAATTGTACTCATCGTGGCAAGGTGTCTATCTGACCTCAGTCCATTTCTAATGTTGGTCGCCATTTTTGGATGAAAAGAGGTTGCCCTCCAATGTGCCACCAGCTCTGCTCCATAATCTCATCAAAGTTGGTGCTATTGGCAAACTTGAACAAAATGGAGTCATCTTCCTTAAGCATTGCTTTCTCAATTCCTTTCTTTCCCCATCTTGATTTTGCCCAAGCAATAACTGCCGAAAATGCAGGATGTTTGGACAAAAAGAAGCCTAGCAAAGACATGGACCAAGCTCAAGCTCTCGCCATTAACAGGTCAATTGGTGGAGATAAGACTCCATCCTTAAGCACATTTTGATGGTGCTTGAGTGTTCCCTTATGGCAGACGGTCTTCAATTTGTTCCTCCATGATCTGACTAGATTAGATATGGGCGAATCTTTATCTGCAATTTCATGGCGGCTAGAGATTTTACCATTTCGATCAACTACCGAGTGAGACGCTACTGTTTCCTTGGTAAGCACAGGGAAGTCGACTTTTGATAAGGAGGTTTCCCCTCTCATGATGCCAAAAAGGGATGCCAAAAGGCCTGCCATTGAGGTTGATGCCTCAGTGGCAGGGGAGGTGGGTTTAGGGGATCGTTGGTTTTTGGGTGGGTCACCTCTCTTTTCTGTTTGCTACCTGCTATCACACCTCCTACAAATATAGAGGACAAGGTTGCCACTCTCGCGCCTCTCACTGGGTCACCGGAGTTGGAACTAGGTCACGAGAAGGAGAGGAACCTTCCCCCTTACACTGTTGTCACAGATCTGGGACCCTCGCGCCACTGTCAACATAACCCTCACAAAGAGTTCATCCTCAACACTTTGGAATAGAATCAACATAATAACCCATCAGAATTATGTAAAGGGAAGATGGATACAGCGTAAAGAACAATAAATATTATTTAACATATCTGGAATCTGGATGTAGTTACTTGAAATCTAAAAATAAAAAGATCAAACTATAATGTCCATATCAATCTTCCATTAGTTGTTGACATAATACCTTGTGACGTACTTAATAATGATAAGAACTAACATTATGATCAAATAGAAGATATAACATGTGAAAAATATAACTTTCTTACGTCTGAATCTTATGGAATGTAGCTCAATCAAAATTATACCAAAAGCAATTTAAACTTTTTTACCATGTAAAATTATCCCATGAACTTTGACTTCTATAGCAAAGAAATAAAGATACACTCTAAATTACCTAAGCTACATCTCTACTCGAACACTGAAGGTGATACTCAGGATGTAACTCTCTGATTATTCTTCAATTAGGTGTCATGAAACACAACATGCATTTATAGTTACAAATATATAACACAAAGAAAAGCTATCATGACAACACGTTTAAAGTCCTACAACTGATTCAACAAAAGTTATAGCACCAAATTAAAGTACCAATCATAAAAAATTTGAACTTAAACTAAAATATATCCACGAATTACCTGTCTAATTTTGCCTAGAGCCTCCTCCCTCCTTTTCCCTTCTTCTTCACTCTCATAAAGGCCAAAATTGATCAAAAACTTCGAATAAAGACAAAGATAGAATTCCAAATCAAATACATCAACAATTACCAAAATAATAGAAGCCCCAAGCACCTTTTTCAAATTAAGACTTCTCTGGAAATCAATCTATGTGGGTCCTACCACTGATATTAACTTCTTGACATTGAATTGTTTTAGCGGTAGTGCTGATTCGCTCTATCCCTCTAACCTTAGAACTAAAAAGAAACTCAAGAAAATCACAAATTCAACGTGAATTTTTTTTTTTTGGTGAAAATGCTAGAAATCAAAGAGAAAGACCAAATTTAACAACAGGAAAAAAAAAAGTAGAATTGAACATAATTGGAAATGAAAAATTCTATACTTCAATGTTAGTTCAACATTTATGTAGTTTTGGATTCTTAATGGATCTAAAATTTTACAGAATTTGTAGTTTTTATTTTAAGAAAATATAGAACATATTCCACCAAAAATATATCCTTTTAGAGGGCAAACCCCGTATATACACCATAAGCTACATAGGTTTAAAATACATTAAATCTCAATCCTACTTACAACAATAATTCTACTTTTCTCCAACGTCAAAGCTTTCCAATCAATGTAAAGGTCTTTAATGAGCCGCAAAATATAATTCTTTACATTACACTTCTTCTTTTGAAAAATAATAGTGTTTCTACACTGCTGTATAAAATATATTGGTGCAGAAAGTAGTAGTACATAGTATAAAGATAACTATAGTCCTTTTCCTTTTCTTTTATAGCAACACACTTCTTGCTTCTGTAGCATAATTCACCCAATTCATTGTAGACTGTAAAAACTCTTGTGAAAAATGACACTCGAAAAATAGATGTCTCTTGGCTCTATAGAAAATTCATAAAAACTAATTCATTATTTATAACCTTTCTTTAGTTGCCATTCTGTCCTAAAAAGTTAAGTTACAAAAGACATTCTTGGTACCCATAATCTATTCCAAATAATAGAAGCCCGTCTCATTTCCTATTTAGGTTTATGGAATAACTCATGAATTGTTGATGTATCAGCTTTCCCCTGTTTCAATCTCAATCTTGTTACAACTCAATCTTGTTACATCTCCATTCTATACGAGATGAAGGATTTTATTTCTAATATGAAGCAGCTAATCCACCATTATGAATTTGTTATTTTAGTGTGTAGTTACTAGATATTTTTCTTTCAAAATTATTAATTAAACACTTATCTCAACCAATTTGAGATATCACTCGTTCTATCAATCTCAAATATTAATTGAATTAAAGATTGTTTTATGTTGACAAGTCTTTAAAGTCAAGCCCACCTACTCTTCCTGTTATGTAAATTTCTTGAACTCCACAGAAAACTTATACATATACACTGCACTTTAGAATAACAAGTTATGGTATATGGAATATGACACTCTAAAATCTTTAGATATTTAACAGAATTGAAGATATCAATTATATCCTTCTGAAGTATCTAAGTCTTAGGGTCCAGAAGCTTTGGCTTACTACTGAAGTTAACTATTATATGACTTACTGGTATTGACAAACTTATGCAATTTCTCCTTCCTTTTTCTGTTTTAAAGATGTATTAAACTTGTCATGTTCAAGATCCTGCTGAGCAGTATACAAAAGCATCTCTAACAGCCTCCATTTTTGACCTTTCTCTGTTTGAATTCTTTAGCTGTATATTTAAGAGCTTTAATTTGGGACCAAACTGAAACATAACACATCCATCCACTTTCGTTTTCCGTATTTTGGCAACAAGCTTCTTAAATTAGTCACCATTTACCCAAATATTCTTAAACCTGAAAGATATCATTTCAGGAACTGGCTTCTTGAGGATATGAACTATAGTTGGGTTATGACCAGAAACTCCCTGAAGAGAAGACTAAATCCAGGTAGTGAATCTAAAAAATTGATCAACCAATGATCATTCAACAACACTCTATCCAGTTTAGCATATGTGTGATGATTGTTCCATATCATGGACTGACCAAAAAAACTTCAGATGTTAGAAGCCATTTACAGCTAAAATGTATGCCAACTCTTTACCCACTGTAACCTCTTCCTCGGATTCAACCTGCTTCTCAATCTGCCATCAAAATAACATTAAGTTCACACATCAATAGCCAAGTTCCTGTAATGTCAATCTTCAACTGAGAGATCACATTCCATAACTCTTTTCTCTTCTCAACTTCATTATTTGTATAGACAAAGGTAGCATGAAAATTGTATTTATCATTTTGAGCACCCATCTTTCAGTGGGCAATTTTACCAAGCATTTGAACAAAAATATATTGAAATCTCCATAAAAGCAAAATCCTACAGCTTTATCACAATCTACATTAGATGCCATACAGCATTCTCTCTGACACTTGTTCATGATGCTATCCTAAATTTGACACCTTAATTTAGTCTCTAACCCAACAATTAGATATATTTTTATTCTTATTAGCAAGATGCTTAAAACATCTTGTTTTAGGGGGTCATTTAGCCCCTTAACATTCCAAGCTCCTGTAGTGAGATTATCCATAGCCCTAGATTGAGAAGTTCATGATCCTTCATCCTCCCAGGTATGCATTTGAGTGGTAGCCTAAGCAATTTTTTATTTACCCCCTAATTCATTATCATCTAGATTAAATCTCCGTCATTTTGCATCATGCCAATCATGCGTCCCCTTTACTGCAATAGTAGCAACTTGAATACGATTAGCAGTAGGAACACTTTTAGCATCTTGGCCTGTTGACGTACATGCATGCAAACTGTCTTAGCTGCAAGGATATAGCTTAAGTCTCAGTCTCTACCCTTGAATAGTCAAGGTCCACCATTAAAAGCAGAGCATAAATCATCTTCTATCTTAAATTTGACTACAAACACCCTTTTTCATCTATTTTTCAACCCAGTTAATTATTCGTAGCAATAAAACGTACTTTCAATCCAATTATAGCTCCAATCAACATAGAATTCTAATAATCAATCTCATACCTAACATCCTCTTTTGTAAACTCAAGTATAAATCTTTAGGAAGAAAAAAAGTTAAAAATAACCAATTCTTGTCCTTTTGTGGGAATTTCACGATTTTGATTTCAACAAAAGTCTTGCTCATGCGACAGACAGCACGATCTCAATGATTTTTTTTTTTTATAAATACATCATGATGTTGTGAGATGTTAATTAATCAAGTATAGTAACATTTATTGTGTTATGTTAATCAAAATGATTTAAATAACTATACGTTAAGTATATTGAGCTTTATGAGTAACACTTCAATTTACTATTTCACTAAGGGAAAACTTATATATTGAATTTTATGAGTAACACTTCTCATCTTTAACTTAATACAATGGCTTTTTAAAGGCATAGAATACAACGTATATATCTTAAAATATCTAAATCATAATAATGTTATAACCAACACTACTAGTTCGATTCGATAAAGGATTTATAAGTCCTGCATGCTTGCTCCGATGTTGTTAGGACATGTTGGAGTTGTATTTGAAAGTTGATCCAAGGATTGTTAACACTTGGCTTTTTTCACTTCGTGAAAAATGAAAAGTTAGGATATACCGTAATTATAATAAGTTATGCGAATTATGCAAATTAATAAATAGTTTATAATATACATAAATAATTTAATTAATATAATTATAAAAATCATTAAAATAATAAAGTCTTAATAAAAATATTGACCACCTTCATTTATTGGGTTAATTTGAAAGCAATGTCGTCTTCTAAGTTCTAACACTAAAGGCTAAAGCCAGCTAACAACAGCTTGCATGTCATTCCGTTCTCGTGACCTGGCATTCTTTGCAAAAGGCCAAAGCTGATGCTGTTATAGATTTTTGTAAATACTATGTTTTTATTTGAAACTATGAATCTAAAAAGGGGCCATACTATAGGCCTAGCAAATATAGCAAGCCTTAAGAATGGGGTTAGGCATACAGAAGCCCCAAAAAAAGGACCAGGCAGGATATACATCTCAACTGATCGGCCTGAGGATTCTGGCTGAGCTAGCGCGCCCTAATATTGTTATAGGCTGGAACAGCCACGTTCTGGGTCAGAATTGTCATGACCTGGAAAGTTGGCTAGCGTTCAAGTCCCAAGTGTAACAATAACAGAAAGACTACGCTAATTCGCAGGTTTAGACCATAAGTCAGTTCTAGTCGAGCTTGGGCAATCTTTCTGTTGTTGGTTTCTCGACTCATGGCTCATGGCTCATGGCTGCAAGTAATTTCTAAGCAAGGGGACAAGTTAACCCACTTCATCGATGAGGTCAGAGAATGAAAAGAAGTTGTCAGTAACTACGCTGCACCACTGCGCAATTTCCAATACCAGTAAAAGAATAGTTCACGAGATAAAGGTTTGTCGCTGACTTTGGCATTTATGAATGCGTTTTAAACGAGTTGTAATTTGTTAACAGCAAGAACCTGCTTTAATGTACGGTTTGTGAATGTGAATCTGAATGTGAACGTGAAGTTGTTTTTCTTCGTTGTCATGTAACCCTTCGTCCCTTCCCATAATAATAACAAATAGGAACAATGTGTTATTTATGGCCTTCTAAAACCCCATCTTTTTGCTCTACAAAAAACAAAAAAACCCATCTTTTTCTCTCTCTTCTTAATGACCATCACCGTCTTTATTTACTAAAAAGATTCGAACTTTCAAAGTAAAAGCCTCTTTGAAACAGGACCCTTTTCGTTTTGAATCTCCAAAAACTGAAAGATTTGCTCTGCAGATACTGTGCCACAAATCATACTAGAAAGATCTTCTCTAACCACCAGAGAAAGAGAGGTCTCTCAGCTTTTCATTTTGGCTTATTCTTTGGGGCTAATTTTAGTAGCATTGTTTTTAGCTTTAAATGTCTCTTCACTGTACTTTTTGATATGCAGAGAGGAGTGAGTGTGTGTGTGAACTAATTTTAGTCGTAAATTTGACGAGAGGGGCAGATATTCGAGTTTTGAAAGAGAGGTTTAGAAATTCACGGGCGGTCAGTGGGTATCTTTAGTACACGTGGCTCCAGAAAGTTTACAGAGAAAGAGAGAAGAAAGAGATTTGAAAGCAATTTTATAGCGAAAGTGTGAGGAAATTTGCTTGGGTGGTGCTGTTTTTTCATTGTGTCCTCGCTCAATTCGGCAGTCCGTTTAAATTTCAGAAGGTTTCGGCTACTTTTACTTTTACGTTTCTCCTTTACTATGGAAGTCCTCACTTGTTATGGTGTTTTGTCTTCAGACTCTTGTTTGTGTATAGTTGGTGGTGGGTTTCTTTTGAATCCTAAGTTTTTAAATTGGTTTCTCTGAGTCCATACCTCTGTGTCTTTTTGTCTTCTAATGCAGTTCTTCACGAGGTTGTGTCAGATTTTCTTTTCCTGAAAATAAAAGTCTAATCTTTACCCTTTTGTTTTAAGGTTTAGATGCTTACACCATCCTGTTCACTTCACTTCTCTGTTCGCAACCTGTAAAGATTCTAAAGATCTTGCAGTCCCTGCTCTTTCTCTTTCTAAACATACATTTTGGTCTGTCGTTTTAAGTTTTTTGAAACCAGCATTCCATTTGCTCTCTCTTTCTCTCTCCCTTTTTGATGCCACTTGTAAAAGCAGTTCCTCACATTGACCATTACTTCGCTTCTCTTGTTCAGTGCTTCACGTTGTTACTCTCTGGTTTTCCCACTTAGAAGTTTCCACTTGGAAAAGCTTGTTAAACACCGTATTGTATCTAAAGATTTGATCTTGACGCATTGTTCCTGCTTCTAGGATTATCGCTGCTTGGAAACCTGTGTGTTGTTTCAAGCTGTAAATAGATTGGTAGACAATGGGCAAAGCAACCAGGTGGTTAAAGGGCCTCTTGGGCATGAAGAAAGATAAGGGGAAAGAGAGGACAAATATCGAAACTTCAAGTTCAGCAAGTGACAGAAAAGAGAAGAAAAGATGGAGTTTTGGTAAATCAGTGAGAGACAGTAATTTAGTTACACGGATTCCGGTGAATTTTCAGGCGGAAAATGATGCTGACTGGCTCAGATCCTACCTTTCTGAAACAGAGAAAGAGCAGAGCAAGCATGCCATTACGGTGGCCGCCGCCACAGCTGCGGCTGCAGATGCGGCACTGGTAGCAGCTCAGGCGGCCATGACGGTGGTGAGGCTAACAAGTCAGGGCAGAGGGACTTTGTTTGTAGCAGACCGAGAGAAGTTGGCAGCTGTAAGAATTCAAACAGTGTTCAGAGGCTATTTGGTATGTTAGGTGTTTTTGGTTTGATCCTATATTATCTGGCTTCTGTTTTGGTTGGTCAGCTTAATGTGCCCATATTCTTCTTGTACACAAAAGTTGTTTCGGAGATACGCTTGTTCTGCTCTAGTTTCCAAGGCAATAGGTATTATAGTGGTGCAGATAGCTGTCATTAAAAAGCTACAAGAACAGTACATCTGTGTTTGGGGTTTCGTTACTTTTTTCTTAAACCTTTACTTTTAACCTTGGGTTTGTGGTCATTCGAAGTACTTCACTTTTCTTAAAGAGAGCATTGTCAAATGGTTTCGAAACAGTAGCTATACTTGCCAGAGGATCATTGTTAGGTACGCATACTTTTTCAATTTTTCTTGACTTGGTCAATCATTCCGTTCCATTTCCTGCCTGTAAGAATTTGAATTTGAAACCTGGCCTTTAGAAGTAGGGCTATGATTGATTGATACCCTGAATTAAGTTGGGCTATTATTGTAAGTCTGTCTCATCACCATACCAGTTGGGCTTCCTGTCATCTGTATTACAAGTTTACAACTGTTTATTTCTGAGATGAGTCATGTATATGTTCATTTGTTATATAGGTCAAATCTTCCAATTCTAATTAGTTTGAGTTTAATCAACTATCTCAGGCTAGAAAAGCGCTTCGAGCATTGAAAGGACTAGTTAAAATTCAGGCACTTGTCAGAGGCTATTTAGTTCGAAAACGAGCTACTGCAACTCTTCATAGTATGGAAGCTCTTGTAAGAGCTCAAAATGCAGTTCGAATCCAACGAGCTCGTCGCTTTGTTAATAAACAGAATAGGTTTCAATCTGGACACAGACCACGAAGATCCATGGTAAGAACCATACTTGTTTGGTGTTCATTTTCATTAAGAATACCCCGTGATTCTTAACACTGCTCTTTCTTTTTCTTTATTTTTTTGGGTTCTCAGGAAAGATTTGATGATGCAAGAAGTGAGTTCCATAGCAAGAGGCTATCTGCATCTTACGAAATGACTGCATTTGATGATAGCCCAAAAATAGTCGAAATCGATACATGCAAGCCAAGATCAATGTCACGTAGATTTACAACTGCATTATCAGAATGTGGTGAAGATGTTCCTTATCACGGACTGTCATCACCTCTTCCATGTCCAGTTCCAGCTCGAATCTCCATACGAGATTGCAAAAACGATCAAGATTTTGACTGGTATTTCACCGGCGACGCATGTAGGTTCTCTACCGCACAAAGCACGCCGCGAATCGTGAATTCTCTCCGTTCGAATGCTCCTGTTACACCAGCCAAGAGTGTCTGCGGAGACGGGTATTTCAGGGCTTACTCAGGCTTCCCTAATTATATGGCAAGCACACAATCCTTCAAGGCTAAATTGAGGTCTCTTAGTGCTCCAAAGCAAAGGCCAGAGTCAGGGCCAAAGAAGAGGCTTTCACTGAATGAAATAATGACGTCAAGGAACAGCATCGGTAGCGTCAGAATGCAAAGGCCATCTCAACTTGATGAAGACTTGGGTTTCTAAATGCTGACATTTTTCATGAATTTGGGTTTGAGCTGGTGATTGTGAGTCAGCTTAATGTGATTTTTCGTTTGCAACCAAGTGTCGACAACATATAGCTTAGGACAAGGAGTGCGTTAGATGTAAATTGCTTTATCTTACAGTTTGTGTTGATTTAACTCATATTACAAAATCTGAGTTAAATATTTTTCTTATGGCCAAAATATCATATTTTCATGCAAGTGAGACTGGTCCTCTTACATTCGAATTATTATTGAATAAAAAAACTAAGAAAATTCTCTTCACACATGAAGTCGCAATCAGAGGGTGAGTGTTATATGTTCGATGAAATGTCCGACGATCCTGCCTCTAAATTAGAGCCGTCGGCGCCGGCCACAGCCCCCTCTGCTCTGTGACCTTTATGTGGGTCCACGAAGATGTTAGGAAGAATTTGAGGAGCTTAGAACAATTCTTAAAAGCGTAAAGACTGGTTTGAATTAAAAAAACTAAGCAGTAAAACTTCTTCACATGTGTTGGTTAGCTGGATATAAATCTTATTTGTCATGTAATGACAGGACTTAGTTTTTATTTACCTGTCATCACTGATGTTACATTTTAATGGACTAAGAGTTAACTTGGTTAAATTTTATATCTGCTTAAGGTTTGTTTTGAATGTTCTAAAAATGTTGAGTTTCAATTTAAAAATGTTATAGTCAATTCTGTATTCTATCCTAAAGTACTTTGAGGTTGAAAAATACAATTTTAACCATTGAATTAAATAAAAGAGTGCAGATTGTGTAATGAAAAGAAGCTGTGAATGACATTCATGGTGCTTGTTATTGTGTAAGATGATCTCAATGGAGCCTCGCGTGAGTGAAAATTGGTATGGCAAGGTAATTCCCATTTTAACTACGCCAATTTGCCATAAAGGAGTAGGATTATTTATTGTGGCATCCAAGTGACTACTAGGCCTTTTTTTAATTGATTTGCCCTATCATATAAGCCTTTTTTAAAAAAAAAAAAGCTAATGTAAAAATTTAATTATGAAAATTAGTAATGTTGAAAGATTCAATTATTTTTTTAATAGAGATAATTAAAAAAAGAATATGATAAAAGGATAAAAATATGGTAATCCCAAATATATAATTAAGATAATGTTTCTACTTTAATTGATACAATTCATACTTCAAATTTCTTTATTTTTCAATGAAATTTAAAAAGAAAATTTTTTAAATCTATCTTCACATTATAAATGAACATTAAGATTCTTTTTAAACTGTTTTAAAAGAATCTTAATATTTTTAAAATAGTCAAATTTAACCTTAAATCAACGAAAACCTTAACTTTGTTACGGTCTGTCAATTATCTGATAAGCTATCTTCTTATTTTTACTTTTAGTAGGTGTAGGTCCCATCAAACCTAGTGTAGAACCCATCTAACACCAGTAGGCCCCATTATAAAAAAACAGTTGATATTTAAACTAATTAAAAAACAAATGGATAAATTATATAAAAATTCTAAAGTTTATTCAATTTTATAATACTAAACCAAACTTTAAAAGTAAAACTAAAATATACTAATGATGTTTCACTAAAATCGTCTATTGTTAGACTCTAAGTTAACGGTGCTAACATGGCAAGCTACATTAGCAAATCTACTAGACATGTGGTGCCAAGTGACACATATTCTATACAAATCAAATCAGATAAAAGTAAAAAAAAACAAAAACAAAAATTTTAAATTCCTAAAAACTAAAAATTAAGATTTTTGTGACATTTTCACTGAGGGTGAACATTAAACTGCAACATTAGAGATACAATAATTACATGTTTGTGCCTTAGTTTGCTCAAAAGTAGTAACATTAAGATGCTCAAAAGGTAAACCTTTTTCCTATTAGGTCTAAGCTTCTCAAACTTAACAAGTCCATCAATCAAGACGAAAATTGTATGGTCCTTGCCAATCCCCATATTATTCCCCAGATGGAACTATCAAATTGTTCTGTAAGCAAGGAGTCAGGAGATGAATCATTAAACAGTCATAATCAACCAAAAAAAAAAAAAAAACTATGTACCTTGGTGCCATGTTGGCGAATGAGAATGAAATCAGTTTTAGCTACTTGAATATCAAAGACATTAATGCGGAAACAATTGCCTCCGAAATCATAATCATTGTTGATGATACCAGCTCCCTTTTTGTTAGCCATTTCTATGTCAAGTGGCATTAGGAACAATACAAAGCTTGTGCTTTTGGGGAATACCAACTTGTTGAAGGAGCAGACACCATGATCTCCCGTCAATAAGGAAGAAGAAGATAACAAAAAGGTCCATTGATTTTAGGAATTTTAGTCTTTTAGTTTTTATTTTATTTGACATGGCATAAGTAGGACATGTATTAACCATGTGTTCGATAGATTTGTTAACATGACTTGCTACAACATAGTTAAATACGAGTCTAATAACATGTTTCATAAAAAAAAAATTAAAAGTGATTCAAGCTAGTATTACCAAATTGAGTTACAAAACAAAATAAAGAATAAAAATTTTACATATACTTATTTTAACTTTTAAGCCCAACCTTATTATTGAATTAAGTGAGGTTCTAATCAATATTTTAATGATAACAAAATATAATTACTACTAATGAGTTTATTATTTTTTATAAAAATCAATATAAGAACTAAATGTAGCCATAAACTCAAGAAAATAGTTTATAAGTAGATAAAGAAAAGTTAAAGCTTGCAGCTGTATAAGTAAAAATCAAGTTAAGTATAAAAGAAGATCAAGGCATATTAAGATTATTACTATATTTTTAATGTTAATTGTAATCTCAATTAGTCACTTTAATAATCTTGAAGGCTTACTATATATAAATATTTCTTCTTACTTTATTCCATGAGTTTTTCCTTTCATCGAGAGGTATAAAAGCTTTTGTTTTTAAAGAAAAACCTCTTGATCTTTAAATAATTCTTAAGGGATATTTTGGAAATTTTTAATTATAATTTCATTAAATAAATCAAATTTGAGTATTTAAAATTGTTTAAATCATATTTTTGTAGGATTGATTGACTAATATAGGTTAGTGGTTAACCAATGTAAGTTAAATATGTAATAGGTGAGTTTGTTAACATATTGCTAGACTAATATGGTAATGTGGTTTACTAATGTTGCCCTAAGGGATACATTGGTTGACCAATATGCAACGACTAGAAAATTTTATCGTTGAACGCATAGGCCGATTAATATGATTTAATTGTTGACCAATTTAGGTTAAACTTTTAACAGGGTTGTTTGTTGACATATTGTTTAAGTGGTTGATCAATATGCCCTAGTATTTGACTGATGTCTCAATGATTAGTGAATATATGCATTCAATACACACTGATCGACTAATGTGCTATACAAGTCAACTAACATTGTATTGTTAATTGTTGTAATAGAAAATGTTTGGCTCCAACGACTAATAGGGGTCCCAAAATCCTACAAATACATTTTTTTCTTATTGGTTCTTATATGAAAAACATTTGGATGTCTTATACACACATTTATAGGTGTTTATCAAGTATTTGACCATCATTTTCTCATATTTGTGTGAATAAGTCTCTTTAATATTTTAAAAAAAAAAAACTAAAAGAGACTCATTCGCACAAATACTTTTGTAAGGATGTTGTATATTTTTAGGTGGAGTCCTAAGTGATATTGAGGTTCCTCTTCACCATAAAGGAAGATTGTAAAAGAGTTCCTCTTTATCGAGAAATGATTGTAAAAAAGTTATTCTTTGCTTTGAAAGAGAATTATAGTAGAATTTCAAGAAGAGTCTTGTGAGTAGATATATGAAAAAGTAATATTTTGAATCATTATAAATTGATTTACGTTTCTCTTTCCTTAACCTTTTTATATTATTATTTAAGTGTGTTGGCTAAATTTATTGTTTTATATCATATTTTCATATTTTATAAATTGTGTTTATTAATAAACTAAGTTAGTAAATATTTTGTTTAAAATTTGTTAACATCCAATTAACCTCTCCTAGTAGGTGTCATTAGGGATTGATAATTGATATTAGAGTGGGTTTATTAGACTAGCATTTTAAACAAAATCCTATAGCAAAGATCTTAATTTCATATTTAGGAACACATCATCATCATTCAACTAAGAGGGGAAAAACATTAATAGAGCCCCTTCTTTAATGGAAATGATTATCTTTATTAGAAAACAAGGATGGAAATTTTCTTAATAGCCAAAAGTGTAGACCTATAGAAAATAGTTTCAAATGACTCCTTTATAACTATAAAAATTCTAGATAATAAAAAAGTCCTTAAACTAGAGGAAGCAAGAATGGGGGCTTCAAAATAAGGGATTAATTTTCTTAAATAGTAGGTCCATGCACATCTTATTTTGTGCATACAAAGAAATGAATTCATAGATTCTTTATAAGAAAAAAAAACTTATTAAATTTGGCATCTAATAGAAATTACACACGAGAGCACGAATCAAATTTAGGAGACGAAGGTGAGCATGTTAACCCATTAATATTAATTGAAGCATAATGAATCTCTAATATGTACATTAGATTTGTTAATATTATTGATACCCTCAAAGATCTTGGAAACATCTATACTAACGTTGAAATCGTAAGAAAGTTGATTAGGTTGCTTTCAAAGACGTGGGAAGCTAAAATGATAGCTATATAAGAAGTCAAGGATCTAACAACATTATCATTAGAGGAACTTATTGGATCTTCCCTCACATATGAAATGAGGCTCCAAGAGATGCAAAAAGCAATGATTCTAAAGAAAAAAAGATTTATAATTCAAATTTTCAAGGGAGGAATGAAGTGAAGAAAGAACGTCTATAAGTGGAAGTAAAGACGAAGACGTCACCTTTTTCATTAAGAACTTTAAGAAATTTTTTGTAGAGAAAGAATGTCTCTAAAACAAAGGATTTAAAAGAAAGTTAAAGGTTCTTTAAAACGTGAATCCTCTAACATTATTAAATGTCTTTTACTCAAAGATAATGACAAATATAAAAGAAACTATAAGAAGGAGAAGAAGGAATTAAAAAAAGAAGAAGAAAGCCTTTAAAGTCTCAACTTAGGATGATATAAGTAAATTTGAATATGTGCATTCAAAAGGAGAGATAACTTGATATGCTTTATAGCTAAGGATAATAATGAGAAAACAACCATCTCTAATTCATATGGTAATAATAATGATTTGAAGTATGATAAACTAGTCAAAAGCTTAGAAATTATGAGTAAAAAAATGAAGAATTATATTTTAAGCTTAAAGAAGTTCAAAAATAGTTGGATGCATGAATGAAAATTAAAAGATGAAAAGTTAATTGTATAGCATTAAAGCATATGAAAATGTGATCATTGATGACAATCATATATTAGATGCATTAAAGCATGAAAACGAGACATTAAAAAGGAGATTGATGTTCTTAAGGATTCATTATCCAAATTCATAAAGGGAGTGAAAAACTAGACAATATGCTAAGAGCTAAGAAGAATTCCAATAATATGCACGAGATTGGGTATACTTATAGGAGTGTGGTGATAAGTGCTAATGATTTACAGAGTATTTGGCTTGTGTTTAAATGATTAATATGGGATTTGGTACTTAACTTTTGTTCACAAGCCTTTCTTTTAGCTCTTTAATGAAGAATGGATAAACTTACGCAAGTTTGAATTTAATTTAACGTATTCAGCATGTCTTCCATGTTGTCTCGTTATATTTCTTCCTGTTTTTGTCTAGAGTATCATCAGAATAATATGAGAATAATACGAGGCTGTGTTAAACCAACATGAGGTTATTTTAGACCTATGTTGGTAGTAATTTTTATGTAAAAAGTTGAGAGGGGTGTAAAGCAATATAGGAATAACACGCCCTGTGTTTGATCCACATTCGATATAAATCTTAGGTTTCATAAAATAAAAGGAGGAAAAAGAGGAGAAAAAGGGAAAAAGTTGTTTAGAAGACCAAAAATTAATCTCAAGGCTAAGGAGACTCAAGAGCACATAAAGAAGGAGAAAATCTTAGAAGAAAATAAGATTCCATCAAGATCAATTAAGAAGGATCAAGATTCAAAAACTACAAGCACATCTTTTTCTCTTGTTTCTTTATCGCTCTTTATTGGTTTTCTGTGTTTTGTTACGAACTAAATTGGGATATAAATTTAGATTTGATGAACTCCAGAATTATGTTTTAAATTGATTTATTTTTTTGAATGAAGGATTATACTTTTCTTGGGATTTATCTATGTTTTATAATTGATTGAATTGAAGAAACAAAAGTGAAAGATTTAATGATTCAATCATGCATTAATATTCAAAAGACAAGATGAATGATTAGATCACAATATGGATAAAGAGGGTTAAGCTTGAGCAAATAGCTCAAGTTGCAAAATCTTCCTAAGTTAGGGTAAAACCTACTGAGAGAGTTCATAAATCGAATTAAAGCATTCTTAGGTTGTATTGATTGGAAAGAGATTTCAATTGATTCAATTTAATGGTAGGAATTATATATCTGGAGAGAGAATGTAATTATAACTTTCAGAAAACTATAATAATTTATTAAATCAAGATAAACTCAAGCATAATAAGATTCTAGGAGAGTTCTACGTCTAAGTCTTATCTATCTATTGATTTTTTATCCTTAATTATATCTTTGGATGATTAACTCATATTTATTTTTTAGATTATTTTATTTTTCTTTTCCAATTTAATCACTCAATTATTTAAAGTAGATAATAGAAAAATGATTAGCACTAGTAATCATAGTCTTTAATAGATCGCTAGTACTTGTCGATGTTCTACAACTACATTGTATGCTTGTAATAAAATATAACATACAAACCTAATCACACCTCTCTAGGCCTTAAAAAAGCACAAATCAAATTTCCATTCATAGTAGGCATTATGCACATAAGCATGATTAGATGTTTCATTATCCTAGAGAATATTCATCACCTTTAATATCCAAAGGTGTTAAGTCAAGAAGACTTCACTTCTATTAATTTTGATGAAAATCAAATAATAATAATCTTAGAAGTGTGTGAATTGTTTTGATAAGTTTGTTAAGTGTGCAGAAAAATGTAAGTGACACGAAGTCAAACCCAAAAGATACATGGTCATCGCTAGAAGCTACACGTCATCGCTAGAAGATACACATGATACCAGATGAAGCGTGACAACAGACGAAGCGCAATAACAGATGAAGCGCTATACCAGACGAAGCGTGACAACAGACGACGCGTGACAACAGACGAAGAGACACCAGAAGAAGTATAGTACCAGAAGATAGAAAAGGAAACTATTCTAGAACGTCAAGCAGATAGTTAGTTGGAGTTAGTTACAGGACTCAACTAATAACGGTTTCTAGAAGATTCAAGAAGCAGTTTCTCAAGAAGACAGTTGAATACTTAGGCTATAAATATCAGTTTGCGTTGTAAACTAAATAACAATTTTTTAGGCAAATCCTATAAAAGAGCCCCTGTGATATACTTGATTATTCATCTTAGCCCTTGTGTTTTTAATTCGTTCACCTTAGCCCCTGTGTTTTTTATTCTCATTTAAGATACCCCAATTAGGTATTTTCGGACAAATTTGCCCTTAGATTATTGAAATACATTTTTTTAATCTCTTGATTCTAAGGGCAAATTTGTCCGAAAATACCTAATTGGGGTATCTTAAATGAGAATAAAAAACACAGGAGCCAGTGATGGAGCCAGGAATTTAAGATAAGGGGGCCCAAGAATTAATTTTTTAAAATTTTGGGGGGGCCAATACACCACTAACCCTTAAATAACTCTATCTTTATATATATATATATATTAAAAAAAATTTAAAAATAAAATTTGGAGGGCCCAGTGACCCCCCAAGTTTGTACATAGCTCCGTCTATGACAGGAGCTAAAGTGAACGAATTAAAAACACAAAGACTAAGATGAATAATCAAATATATCACATAGGCTGTTTTGATGTGATGTGCCGTTGCTTTTGATTGCATGGAAAGGAAGACATACCGGTGTAAATGCAAAACCAAGTAGCAGGGAATTTTGTAGGTAGTCAAAGCGAGATGGTCAGGACTATCTATTTATTACAGAGAAGATTTGGTATTAGTTGGAAATTTTGTTCACATCACATCGGCTGGGAATTGGAGAGGGCTCAAATCCAATTTGTTTACATCACATTGGCTGGGAATTGGAGAGGGCTCGAATGTGAAATTAAGTAAAGGCATGCGTGTACTAATGTAGCGTTATTAGGCAATCAATCCCATCAAGCTTCCAAAACCGTGGTTAATATTTTAAACATAATTATTGGAGGCAGAGAATCTTTAACCTCGAGGTAATTAATTCCCACGCATCAATTCAAGG
This sequence comes from Erythroxylum acuminatum, assembly GCA_026284645.1. Lineage (NCBI taxonomy): Eukaryota > Viridiplantae > Streptophyta > Magnoliopsida > Malpighiales > Erythroxylaceae > Erythroxylum > Erythroxylum acuminatum. The sequence continues at coordinate 9,389,188 of JANKOD010000001.1, forward strand.
GCAGCCTTATGGAAACTCTAGCTATATTTCCCATGGCTTCACCTTAAAAAAAATAAATCAAAACACGCCATAAAACTAGAAATTAACATTTCAAAATACTGTAGCCCTCACATCAGCAGGGTGAAATATCTTATCATCATGGAACTTCTTTTTGCATTGCCATGTTTTGGGGATCAATAATTAACATTTCAAAAAGGCTTCGAATCAATCGATTGGAGATTCATCATTGCTTCTCTAAGAGCTTTTGGCTTCCTGAAGTTCTTTATCTCTTGGATAGAGCAATGTACCTGCACCACGTCTTTTACCATCTTTGCGAATAGTGAACCCACTTCTACCTTTAAAAGAGCCAAGGATTAAGGTAAGGAGATATCTATCTCCTTACCTCTTCACTTTATACATTAAAATCCTTATTGCATATAGATTTGAGTAGGATAAGTCTCTTAGGTTTCATCACAAATGTAAGAATCAAAATACTTATGGAAGTTCTAAAATCTTTTAGTCTCATATCAGTTTTAACCGTAAATAGAGAAAATTTTAACTTTTATGATTTAGTTGATGTTCAAGAGATGAGTAACTATCTCTTATTAATTAATTGTTAGAAACTACCATTCAAACACTTAGGCATTCCAATACCAAATAAGAGAATCACTCTCAAAGATTGACAAGCTCTATATGATACTATACACAAGAGGATTGATCACTAAAATAATATAGTCCTATCTTTCATTGGAAGACTATAACTAATCACATTAGAGCTAAATAATCTCAACACTCATTAGTGTTATCGCTTATACCTTCTTCAAAACCTCATCAAGGATGTTGAGAAGATGATGAGGATCTTCTTCTGATTTGAAAAATCAAAATTGCGTTGAATGCTAAAGTAAAGTGGTCTAAGATTTGCTCTCCAAAGAAAGAGGGGGTTTTGGGGATAAACTTAATTAAGAACTTCAACAAGATGTTACTAGCAAAATATGTATTGAAACTCTTTACATACACATAATCTATTTAGGTTAAATGGACAAACTTATACTTGTTAAAGAACCAAAGCTTTTGGAGTATTAAACCTAAACAGATTAACTTTTGGTCTATGAACCAAATGCTAAAACTTATAAGCATTATAAATCAGGAGTTGAAAGCAATGATTAGGTGTTGTAAAAATTGATTAGACTAAAGCAGGTTCACAGCTAAATAAGATTGGAGGAATAGTAATGAAAAAATAAACATACAAATTTTTATGTGAGAAACTCTCAAATTAATTAGGATAAAAACTACGGACAAAAAGAAAAAACTTTACTATAAAAAATTTAAGAGTTACAACTTATCTCTATTTTACAAGGAGAAACACTAATTCTCTCAAGAAATAGGGGAAACACACTCTAAACTGTGGAGATTAAATTGAAGAAGAGAAGATTTGGGATGAATGAAAACTGATCTGGGAAGGCCTATTTATAGGCCTTCCATACACGTAGCTAGCTGTGATCAACTATCCACAGCTGGCCATCTGGTTTTCTTCTTCTTCTTCTTTCTACATTTTCTAACTTTGTGTAGTCGATAGCAACCTTTCTTGACTTTGGTGAAGTCAGCAACAACAATCTCTCACTTAAAGATTTAATTGACAGTCACTCAGATCTTCTCGCCATTCTTTCTTTCTTGTCATTTCCATGTTGCTCAAATCTCCATCAGGCCACAAGAGGATTGACACATTATAAATTTGTCAATATTGACAACTTTTGTCATAAAATCTACAAGGTTGTCTTTAGTATGAATCTTCTGCATATTCACAGATCCTTCTTCCACTTTCTCATGAGCAAAGTGATGTTGAACTCGTATGTGTTTTGTTTTTGAATGAAAAGCTGGATTCTTTCCAAGGTGCAAGACACTCTAACTGTCACAAGACATAGAATCTTCTCTTGCTTATGCCCGAGCTCCTCCAATAGCATTTTCAACTAAACTACTTCTTTATTGGCTTGCGTAGCTGCTACATATTTTGGACAACTAACTGCAGTTTTGAGACCCAACTTACAGCTCTGCTAGCTAATGCAAACACATAACTTGTGATGGATTTGTTGTCCTCAAGATCACCTGCCTAATCAGAATCAACATATCCGCTAACAATAAAGTTTGATCTCTCATAACACAATGCAACATCTGAGGTCCCTTTAATGTATCTAAGGACCCTCTTTATAGCATTTAATGCTCTCTGTCAGGATTTGCCATGCATCTATAATACTCCCGCTGCATTTGCAATGTCTGATCTTGTACAAATCATAGCAAACATTAAGCTTCTCACTACTAAAGCATACGGTATTTGAGACATCTCCATCATCTCATCTTCAATGCTAGGACTCATATTGGAGGATAATTTGAAGTTAACAGGAAGTGGGGTAGAAATTGGCTGACAATCTTGCATGTTGAAGCGTCGTAAGATCTTTAAATAGTTCTTCTGAGAAATCCAAATCTTCCTGATACTTCTATCTCGATAAATTTGCATCCCTAAAATCTTGTTTGCTAATCCCAAGTTCTTCATTTCAAATTCCCTAACTAACTGACCCTTTAATTATATAATACGATCTTTGTTGGGGCTTGTTACCAACATGTCGTCTACATACAGCAGCAATATAGTGAAGTCATTTTTACCAAACCTCTTGAAATATGCACAAGGATATGCATTTAGTTTGCTGTATCCAAGGCTCATAATGAAGGAATCAAATCTCTATACCAATACCTCGACACCTTCTTTATATTGTATAGAGATTTGCTCAATTAGCAAACCAATTTCTCCTTTCGTACTTCTTCAAAACGTCTTGAATGGAGCATATAAATCTCTTCTTCAAGATTTTCATGAAGAAAAGTCATCTTTAGAGCTAACTGCTATAGATGTAAGTCAAACCTAGCACATATTGCTAGGATTACTCGGATTGTTGTAAGTCAAACCACGAGGAAAAATATTTCATTGAAATCAATCTCTTCCTTTTAAGCATATCCTTTCACCATCAATCTTGCACGATACTGCTTCACCTAATCATTGACATTTCGTTTGATCTTATAAACCCATTTGTAGCCCATGGCCTTCCTTTGTTATGGTAATGACACAAGTTCCTAAGTTTTATTCTTATGAAGAGCTTCAATTTCTTCCTGGATTGCTGTCATCCATTGAGATGCATCTGAACTATTCATTTCCTCATAAAGAGTTAATGGCTTCTCATCCTCAGTTAAGAGATAGTATACAACATTGCCCTCTATAATATAGTTTAAATGCCAATCTAGTCATCATTTTAGGCAATTTGATCAACGAGTCTCTGGAGCTTTAGACTCTATTGGTTTTTGTAACTCTTGCTTTGATGTTTCTTTAGAAGAACCCATTTGGGATTCCTTTTCTTCCTGAACAATAGTAGTCTTTGAATCTTCCTTTGATGTGATATCATCTTCTCCTTTCTTTTGTAGCTTATTTACAAAGATTACGTTCTTGTTAACGATAACCTTATGGGCAGTGGGATCCCATAGGTGATACGCCTTAACTCCATCATCATACCCCAAAAATAAACATTTCCTAGATTTTGGATCCAACTTCGTAGTTTCTTGGGAATTGTATATCATGTACAAAGTAATTTCAAATATTTGGAAGTTTGAATAATCAATTGGCTTACTAGTCTATATGTTCATCTGTGTCTTTAACTTAATTGTAGGTGATAGAGCTCAATTTACCACATAACGGAGTGGTACTTACTGCTTTTGCCTAGAAAGCCTTATCTAAGTTTTCAGTTGCCAACATGGCCTAGTTCTCACTGACAGAGTTTTGTTGATCTTCTTTGCCACTTCATTATATCGAGGAGTGTATGCTATTGTGAACTACCTTTTATGCCTTTTTACTTGCAAAATTGATCAAATTCATTATCAGTGTATTCTCCTTTATTATCTGTCCTCAGAAACTTGATCTTCTTTCTAGGTTCAAGTTCTACTCGAGCTTTGTAAACTTTGAAGAGTGGAAACACATCTACCTTCCTTTTAATTAGACACACCCAACATCTCCTAGAATAATCATCAATGAAGGACACAAAATACTTTGCTCCTCTTAGGGAGGAACTGGTGTTTGCCATACATCTGAGTGAACCAATTTGAGAACTGATTTGCTTCTAGAATTTGATTTGTTGAGCTTCAACCGATGTTACTTGCTTATACCACATTGCTGAAAAAAAGGTAAAGATACCTTTATGAGCTTTGGAAGTAGTTTTTTCTCAGCAAGAATCTTCATTCCTTGTTCAAACATATGTCCAAGTTGCTAACGCCATATCATCGCATTTGAACATCCTGAAACAACTTATGCTTCTGCCTCCTGCAAAGTTTTTCCCTTTAATATATACAAATTTGCAACTATCTTTTTTCCCTTCATAAGTACAAGCACACCTTGAATTATTTTCGTGATCTTGTTTTCATTTTCAACCTTGCAACCAAGATCATCCAGTTGTCCAAAAGACAACAAGTTCTACAATAGGCCCTCCATATATCGCACTCCTTGGATAGTACAAATTATACCATCATATAACTTCAGCTTGATGGTTCCTACACCAATGATCTTTAAAGCATGATCATTACAACTATACATAGATCCTCCTGAGATAGGTTAATAATGATAAAACCATTCCCGCCGAGAGGTTATATAAAAAGTAGCTCCGGAGTCAAAAAATCATACACCAACAAATCTTTTTTTGCTTTCATTTGTTGTCACTGGCTCGCAACACAGGACATTATCATCATTTGAAGTGCTTGCCACATTTCCTTGAAGATTGGAATTTATCTTATTCCGACAATTCTTTTTCATGTGACCCTTTTTGCCACAGTTGTAGCATCTTAAATTCTTCTTACTTTTTGAATTTCCCATACTATGATTATAGTTCTCACTTTAGCCACATTCCATTGATCTCCCTTTCATCCACTACAAGAAAAAGGAAAATTGGCGACGAAAAATTAGCGACGGAAAATAAATCGTAGCAAATTAACGACGGAACTCCTATTTTCGTAGCTAAAATCGACGTAAAAAAATTCATTTAACGACGGTTATAATTTTCGTCGCTATAAATGAAGGGAAAACATCCCGCCAAATTTAGGGACGGAATTTAAGGACGGAAACTTTTTCGTCGGTAATTATACTGAAATTAGCGACGGAAAACTTGTTTCCGTCTCTAATTAGGGACGAAAAATTTTCCGTCGCTAATTATACTGAAAAATATATAATTAAACTTAAAATATATTTTCAAAATATTAAAATAATTTTTCAAAATATTAAAAAATATTTTTATTAATGCTTTATTAATAAATATTATATAAAATATTTAAATAAAATTAAATAAAAATAATTTAATTTTTAAGTTTTATCTAATTTATTATTATTATTATTATTA
>JANKOD010000001.1:9419055-9435809 GCA_026284645.1 Erythroxylum acuminatum
TTCCTTTCCTTATTTTATCATAAACAACTCTTCAATCTACTCTTTGGAAGCAAGAAACACACAAAACCTAACTAGAAAACCATCAAATTTTCGAAACCTTACCTTGGAGGATGACCCACGAAAATTCTGATTTGCTTCCTAAACTTTTCCTCTTCACTTTCTTCTTCAAAAACCTTTAGAATCACCTAGTTCAAGCAAGGACTCCACAAGCCCAACTCTTCTTCTTCTTCTTCTTCTTCTTCTTCAACCGAAAATCATCCTCTCTCTTTTTCTTTCTCTCATTTTCGTGAGCTTCTCTCTCTAGGCTTAGCAAACTTTTGTCTTAAACTAAAGAAAACCTAACTAACCTTCCTCTCCCATGGCCGAAAATCATCTTCTCTTTTCTTCTTTGGTGTGGCCGATTCTCTCCTTCCATGCTTCTCCTTGTTAGTTTCGTGAATGTTCTTCCTTCAAAGACTAACTCATTTAATTCCTACCTTAAACCTAAGCCAATAAAACGATAACACCTCCTTTCCTTCTAGTAGTTTCGTCCACCTCATCACTTACAACTTAACCATACAACTCCACCTTACTTTTCTTCTTTCTTTTTATTTCATTTTGTTGCTTTCATTTCTTTTTAATGCTTCCTTTATAAGCTTCCTAAGCTATTTCGTGGGCCTCCTTTCCTAAGCCATACGACCACTACTTCTTCATACCTCCTTTCTTCTTTCATTTTATTACCTTCTTTCTCTTTTAATTTCAAATGATATGGACCCTAGCCCAATTCTCTTCATTTCTTCTACATTTACTTACAATTGAAAAGGACCTAGCCCAAAGCTTGCTTTCTTTTTCATTTAATGGCATATAAAAGGCTACAAGCCCACTTTATTAACTTAAACCTTAATGCCATAAACAACATCCTAATTTACTTTTTCAATTCAACTTATTGTTTTAAAATCTAACACCTTATATAACAAACTCTAATTTAATAAAATTCCTTCAATTTATAATCATTACTGAAACACTAAAAATCCCAAATTATTCGAACACCATCTTATGCTTTTAATTCTAACAGTTTAGCAACAATTCTAATTTAGCTCAAATCCCTTCATTTCATAGTCAAAACCTCCACAATAAAATCCTCAAGTTATTCCAACCAAATTAAAATTATCAAACTAACACCTCAAAATAAAATTAAACATGCTTAATGCGAATCGGGGCCCAACACAATAGGTTCCTATCAAAAGGCAGCAGCAACAATAGCAATACACAAAACAATCAAATCACATGTTATCACTACAAGAAGCCTAGACACACAAGACCAGAATGCCCTCTTCTTTAAAAGGACAAGTCAGAGAATAGAAAATCTAGAAAGCAAGCAATGACTGCAGTCTGGTCAGATGAGGATTCTAAAAACTTTAAAGAAGAAGAACCAGAAGAAGTTAGCAACGTTTGCTTCATGGCTAAATCAGGAGACGATGAGATATCTAATTCTGACTCTGATATTGAAGTTGATAAATTGAAAAATGCATAACATGAATTGTATGATCCGTACGAAAGGTTAACAGTGAGGTATTTCAAAGAAGTTAAGAAGTCCAAGAGCAATTATGCACCTTTGAAAAGTAAGATTAAATCATTGGATTTTGCGAATGAGAAATTGGCTACCAGGAATATGTCTCTTGAGGTTGCCTATAAGCAAAAGGTTTCTAAAAAGGAATTTCTAAAAGAAAGAGTAGCTAAGTTGGAAAATACACTGCTCAAAACTGATTCTGATAAGGCAAGATAGTTAAGAAAAAAAAGTTGTCGTTTTAGAAGTTAAAAAGGAGAAAAATGTTGGAAAGATCATATCTCTAGAAAAAAGATCTAGAAAATTTCTTTGACGGAAGAAAGAATCTTGATGCATTGCTTGGTAGTGGTAAATGCATTTTTAGTGATGGTAGTGGTAAATACAATAAAAATAACAATATCAGGCCATACAAAAACTTCTTTGTTAAATCCAGCAGCACCTATAGCCAAGACAACAGGAACCTGCTAAGTGACAAAAATCATAACAACTATCATTCATATGTTTTGGGTGATTATTGTGGTAAACATGGTCACATTAGTCATTCTTGTAATTTTTGTAAAAATAAATTATCTCAGATGTATATTTGGAGATCGAAAGGTCAAACTACTAACCCGAAATGTCCCATAAAAATTTAGGTACCTAAAATAAGATAATGCTTTATGCAAATATGTTTCAAAACAGAGACAAGGGAAAATCAATAGATAGTTCATAATGGTTGTTCGAGACACATGGCAGATGAAATATCACACTTCAACTACATTGAAAGCAAAGACGGAGGTAATGTTGTCTTTGCAAAAAAAAGCAAAGGTCACCGAAATTGGTAAAATTGGTAATTCTGACTCTACCTCTATTGATAATGTTCTCTTTGTTGATGGTTTGAAACATAACCTATTAAGTATGAGACAACTATGTAACAAGGGTTACAAAGTCATTTTCTATGCATTCATTGTGAAATTATTGATATTCATAATGATAATATTGTGTTTGTTGGTCCTAGAAATTAGAATATATATTGTGCTCTGAAAGACGTGTCCTCACAAAGTGTTAAGTGAATGAAATTTAAGCATTCTAGAGAATGAATCAAATTCCAAGTCCTTCATACCATTTGTAGCTACAGGTCTTTAGTTTGCTACAAATCAAAAATCATCCTATTTAGACCTCTACTGATCCAGAAAACATCAAAATATTGAAGTACATTCAGTGAGATAACACCAATTCATATGATTGAATAACACACTCACTATACCCGTCTCACTCTTTTCACCCAATCTCTCTCCACTCATTTCAGATAGCTTCGATTTTTGGAGGAGATATAGAGAAAAGTCTTACGAATCTAATGGTTCAAGAATCAGGTCATTTGGAGGTCTAGAGAAGAAGGTATGGCCAAAATACTCCAACACATTTATGCCCTTACTTGTAATGTACATGTCTCAGTACGAACACCATAACTTTTGCTACAGATGTCGAATTGACTTCATTTTTAGACCATTGGAAAGAAGACTTAGAGATCTACAACTTTCATGAAGACCTCAAAATCTAATTTTGTCGTCTTACTTCTGTATCGTCTTACTTTTGCATCGTCTACTTTTCTTCCGTCTACTTTCTATCGTCTACTTTTCTTCCGTCTACTTTTCTTCCGTCTACTTTCTATCGTCTGCTTTTCTTCCGTCTACTTTTCTTCCGTCTACTTTCTATCGTCTACTTTTCTTCCGTCTACTTTCTATCGTCTACTTTTCTTCCGTCTACTTTCTATCGTCTGCTTTTCTATCGTCTACTTTCTATCGTCTGCTTTTCGCGTCTGGAACATAGCCACTTATAAGAATCATAACTTCTGACTCCGATATCCAAATTTTTCATATAATATACCGTTGGAAAGATAAAAGAAAGATCTACAACTTTCCAGAAGGAATTTTTACCAAAATCTATTTATATCAATCCCAAATTTGCCCCTAAAGTCTGAAGACGAATTTCTCCTTCATACACCAAAATACTGCACCAAATTCTTAACTTCGTGTCCACTTTTGAGATTCTTAGAGACAGAATTGAAATTCAATGTCTTCATACGAAATGTAGCCATATATCTCTAGTTTAATCCAAATTAAGAATCATCTCGTTTGGATGACTAGAGAAAACGTTGTGGCTAAAAGACTGAAGCATACTCAGTCAATATTTTCCAGATCGCTACCAATCTTGCTTCTAAATCTTTCCTTATCACAACTCATACCAAGATCACTCTTTCTACTCCTTCTACTCTTCATTTTCAATAAAATCACATTTAATATCGTTTATACCCGGAAGTTGTCAATGAATGCATGTACCACTTTTTAAATGAAAACATTCAGTATTTACGTGCATATATGCTAACATGATGCATGAATAAGAAAATGCATTGTCTTAGTTTCTCTTTAAGCTCGCTTGTACTGAAATTTCAGGTCTTAACCCTTAATATGGGGCCGGGATGTTACACCCGATAACTATATGTTCATTGTCTACTGATTCTTACAGTATGTTTCTCATTACCTTTTGAAAAATTCATAAGCATTATCTCCATTTCAGACAATTCTTCACTATATTGCATCTTGTTTGGTCTTCTCTAACTTCTTCATTATATTTGGTGCAATATCTGACTTCCATCCACCTATAAAATGCTTGTTATCTACATGCCTCTTCATCACTTTTATTGGAACTGTTTTAAGTATGCTAATCACTGGCCTATCCCCTAGATGATAAGATCCACTTATTAAAAGTTTCATTCATATGATTATTGGACATTTAGATTCAAAGGATTGGTAATATCTTTCTCACCTCTCTTTAGGATATTTAAGTAAGTCTGAAGTACATCCAAGTTTTATTTTGTCAAGTCTCTTAGTTGCTAGTTGAAATCTTTAGCATAGGTAGACTATACACAATTCCAAAACTATTTTTTGAGGTCCTTTCCCTTTCAATTCCTATGCTAATTATAATACTTATATCTAGTACACATTTTTTTTGAAACGTTGTCAGATGCGCTCAGCGCATATTATTCATTTCGAAATCTAAAACGTCATACAGAAAAATGGGCGGGCATACCCCTATTCAAAACCAAACATAGAATTGGCTGCTCTAACTATCGTATGAGCGACCTAATTCGCTGGTCTCTTGACAAAAGCAGTGGAAATAAACCGATGCTCATTAATAAGAGCTTTACAATCCTCAATAATCATCGAAAAGTAAGACGGAAAATTTTGTGTGGATGTCAAGAAACGGAAAATTTTGTGTGGATGTCAAGAAATAAAGAGTGATATTTTTCCTTCTTATAACTTACATAACCGAGAGAAGCAAGAGGCAAAACCAATAAGGCAACAATTAGGCATTAAAAGAAGGGGAAAGGTGGAGAAAGACCATTGGTCCAATGGGAAAAGAAAAGTCAAAGAAACCAACTATTATACTTTAATCAAAAGATCCAACTTATCAACCCAAATTTCGGTTCCTACAAGATTTAAGGGTCCATTTATGGGTCCCATAATAGCTTAGTACCAAATAACAGTAGAAAATCAACCGGTTCGCCACTTGGCGATTTTTTTTCGGTCCGGGAAATTTCTCCGGAAAATTTTAGAAAAATTCCTAAAAATCCTTTAAAATATATAATACACTCTGGATCAGTCAAAATAATTTTTCAAACACAGTAACCACGTTAATCCCAATAAAATTGCCTTAGGCACGAAAACCGGGAATGTCATGTATGCATGTACAGTAATTTCATGTGCACAAATGATACTGTGTATCAATCCTATTATGCATGAACAGTCCTAAGTCATTCCAATCCATCTCATCCGATGCCAAATTTACTATTTTACCCTTCCAGTAGGGGTTGGGATGTTACAATTCCCCCCTCCTTATAAAAATTTCGTCCTCGAAATTCTCAGTCAACGGTTCACTATGACAGTTATCAATTGTCCCTACATATCCCATACACTTTTCCACTCAATGATTCCTTTTCCAAAAGGTCTACACTCTTGGTGTTGGGGGATTGTTCTGCTCTCGTAAAATGGGCCAGGCCCGCTCCAGGGGCCTTGATATCACTGCGGAATGTCTCAGCTACCAGACGGTGACCAATCCATTGTCTCCTCCTCCTCGGCCTGTGCATTCCAACCGCTTCCATAGCCTTCGTCCGCCTTCTACGCCTCGGCCATCTGTTGCTCCGTCATCGTCTGCTTTGCCTTCAGGGCCGTCCTCCACCCCTGGTCGACCTCCCCGGCGTACTGTTCCCCAGTTGGTTTCTCCCCTTCCGGAGCCTGTTTCCCCTGTTTTGCCTCTTGCCTCAGGTACGCCCCCTGTCCCTTGTACTGGACTGCGGCCTCCTCCCCGGGGGGATGATGGTGCATCCACGGTTGAGGAGGATACTGCTTTGGGTAGCTCTGATTTGGTGGCTTTGCAGGAGTTGGGTGATGAGGAAGCTCCGGCCAATATGGCTTCTCCTTCTGGTGCTTGTGCCAACCAGGTGATTGATGAAAGTCCGCAGGCTCCTCAGCCCCAGCCAGACCTAGGGACCCCGAAGAAATCCTTTGCTGGTCTCTTTAAACAGAATCGTGATCTTTCTTTGGGGATGAAGTTATCTTATCAGGAGGTCGACGATGAAGTGGTTCTAGAAGAGGAAGATGCTGTTAAACTGGAGCGTCAGTGGGGTTACTGTCTGGTTGGCTGCTTCACGGGTAAATTCCCGAGGATGAAAGTTGTCCAAGCTATGATGGATAAGTGGCAAGTTCCTTGTAGTTTTACCCCCCATAATCGTGGGTGGATGCTTTTTCACTTTAATTCCGAGGCTGATCGCATGCATACACTGGCTGGTGGGCCGTATGTGCTCTTTGGGAAGACCCTGATTCTGAAACCTCTGTCTCCGGGGTTTACATTTGATCATTCTGCTTTCATGAAGGTGCCGATTTGGGTGCAACTTCCGAATATCCCCTTGGATTTTTGGAATGACCGGGGTCTCTCCAAGCTTGGTTCCCGGATTGGTAAGCCTATCTGTACGGATCAGATTACTCGGCAACAGTTGAGGGTGGGGTATGCTCGTTTATTGGTTGAAGTTGATGTGGCCTTCGAGCCTGTTTCCAGTTTCTCTGTTCGGCTCCCCTCCGGGGCTAAATTCAATCAGCGCGTTCGGTATGAGACCTTCCCGAACTACTGTTGCTTCTGCAAGCAGTTTGGCCATACTCCCTTCCAATGTACTCGTGAGGCTGATTCGGTTCCAGCCCAGGCCGTTGCCCCCCAGCTGTGTCTAGCCCTTCCCCTGTTGCGGCTGCCCCGACCTCTGCCCCGGCTGTAGTCCCTCCCTCCCCTGCGGGTGTCCGGGAGGGTGTGGCCGGAACGGTCCCTTGTGCTGAGCCTCCGGAGTCTTTGGATCCGGCCTTTCTTGAGCACCGTGTTTCCTCATTGGGTTCCTCATTGGCTGGTTCGTCCTCAGGGGGTTCTTTGCTTCCTTCTGTTCCCTTGGCCGCCTCCTCAGGGCTTCTGGGACAGGTTCCTCCGACTGGGCCTCCTTCTCTCTCGGTTTCTGCCTTGCGCCCATCCAAGGGTAAGTCGGTTATTGCTTCGATTTCCAAGCCGGGTGCTGGGTCTTAGTCTTCTAAAGGGGGTGGTCGCTCAGGTCATCGTCCCCCGTTGCCTAAACGCCTTGGTGATGGAGGTAGCCCCTCCATTCCGCACCCATGACTCTGCTTTGCTGGAATGTCCGGGGGTTAGGCACACCCTCGCGACAGTTGAGTGTTTCTTCCTTACAGAGGAAACACAATTGTGGTATTCTTCTTCTTGTTGAGACCAAGTTGACTTTGGTAAATCTGCCCAGCTTTGTCCGTTCTCGTTTCCCGGGTTGGCTTTTCTGTCACAACTTTGATCTGTATCTCGGTGGTCGAATAGTGTTATTGTGGAATCCGGCTATGTATCAAGTGTGGCCCCTCTTTAACGGCGATCAGTTCTTACATTGCCGGTTCCGGTGCTGTGTTTCTCATGTCGAGTTTTTTTGTTACTGGTATCTATGGCCTCTATACGGTTCGTGAACGTTTACAACTTTGACAACAGTTGACTGCTTTAGCTCCTGGCCGGTCTGAGCCCTGGTTACTCCTCGGTGACTTTAACTGCGTTTGTCATGCATCCGAGAGGCGGGGTGGCTTGCCCGTTGCTGCGTACCTGATGAAGGATCTGCAAGATTTCCGCGTTCTTCATGGTTTAGACGATGCCCCGGCCTCTGGCAGCTTCTTTACTTGGCAAAAACAATTCCGCTGGGCACGTCTTGACCGTGCCCTTCTGAACGCTGGTTGGAGTGCGGGTAATCATCAGTGTTCTGCTTCTTTCCTTCCCATGCAAGCCGACTCTGATCACTGCCCGTTTGTTATGGATGTTAGGCGTGTGGAGGTGGTTGGCCGTAAACCGTTTAAGTTTTACAATATGTGGCTTTTGCATCCGGCTTTTTCTTCCCTGGTTGCTCGTTCCTGGGATCATCCGGTTCATGGTTTTGCTCAGTATGTTCTTTGTACTAAGTTGACTGCTTTGAAGTCCCCCTGCCGCCGTTTGAACCGGGAGGCTTTCGGCCATATCTCCTCTCGTGTCCGTGAGGCTCAGCAGGAGTTCCATTCCCTCTTTCAGGATTTCTCTCTTCATCCAAATAATGATACACTTCGGCTGCAAGTTGCGTCTAGCCGTAAGCGAGTGCTTTTCTTGCAGGATGCGGAGCGCCTTTTCTACCGGCAGAAGGCCAATTGCACACATCTGCTGGAGGCCGATAAAAACACCTGGTATTTTCATGCTATGGCTCGTAAGCGTAGCCGGTCGAAACTGATTTCTAGCTTAGTCAAAGCTGATGGCTCCGAGACGACCTCCATGGCTGAAGTTGCCTCCACCCTGGTTTCCTTCTTCTCTGATCTTCTTGGCTCGTCCCCCTCCCAGGTTGCTGCGGACCCACAGGTGATAGCCAATGGTGCATTGCTTGGGCCGGAGGCCTGCTCTCAATTACTTGCTCCGGTTCTGGATCAGGATATCCGGGTTGCTTTGTTTAGTATTGGGGGGACAAGGCCCCGGGGCCCGATGGCTTTACTTCGGCATTTTTCAAAGATCAGTGGCCTTGTATTGGCCCTTGCTTTCGGGAGGCTGTCCATGAATTCTTTCGGTCTGGTCGTCTGTTTCGCTAGCTTAACCACACTTGCCTTGCTCTCATCCCTAAGAAGCAGTCCTAGTCGAGTGTGACGGATTTCCGTCCCATTTCTTGTCTCGATGTAGTGTAAAAGACCATTTCTAAAATATTGGCTTCTCGCTTGGCACTGGTTCTGGATACTCTTGTCGACCCTACTCAGTCGGCCTTCGTGGGTGGTCGCAAGCTTCGGGACAACGTCTTCCTGGCCCAGGAATTGGTCCGTGGGTATACGAGGAAACGTATCTCTCTTCGGGTCTTGATTAAAGTCGATTTATCTAAGGCTTACGATACCATTTCTTGGGCATTCCTCCGGGAAATGTTGGTGGGCCTGGGTTTCCCACCGTTGTTCATTCAGTGGCTTATGGAGTGTGTTTCTACCACATCCTTTTCTGTTTCTGTTAATGGTGCTTTGCATGGCTTGTTCTGTGGCCGTCGGGGCCTTCGGCAAGGGGACCCCCTGTCCCCTTTGCTGTTTCTCCTGTGTTTAGAGTACCTCTCCCGGGAGCTACGTTTGAAGTCCTCCGACCCTTCTTTTAACTTCCACCCTAAGTGCCAGCTTCTCGGTATCATTCATCTGGCTTTTGCCGATGACTTGATGTTGTTCTCGCGTGGGGATCCTTATTCCCTTACGGTGTTATTGGATAGCCTTCGTTCTTTGAGTGCTGTTGATGGCCTCCATGTTAACCCTTCTAAGTCCAATGTGTTTATTGGTGGTTTACAGGGGCCGGATAAGGAGCTCTTGTTACAGCTTGCAGGCTTTCCGGAGGGGCAGTTCCCGGTTCGGTATCTTGGCGTTCCTTTGGTGCCTCTCAAAGTTTCTGTCGCCCAATACTCTTCTCTTCTGGAAGCTGTGGAATCTTATATTACGGCGTGGCAGGGGTCGAGTCTTTCCTATGCGGGGCGGCTCACTTTGGTTCAATCGGTTCTTCAAGGTGTCCTTGCCTTTTGGACGAATGTCCTTCCCCTTCCCTCGACCGTTTTGGACCGTGTGTCTGCTCTCTGCCGGTTGTTTTTGTGGGGTGGGAAGCATTATCGGGTTTCTTGGGAATCCATTTGTTATCCCAAGGATGAAGGTGGTTTGGGGCTGAGACACACGAAGGTTTGGAATAACGCACTCCTCTCGTCGGTTCTCTGGAATATTCACGATGAAGCTACCTCTCTTTGGACTCGCTGGCTTCATGCCTATCATTTACGAGGTACGTCTTTTTGGGTTTGGCAGCCGCATCCGCGTGATTCGCCTCTTCTTAAACGTCTGGGGCAGATTCGGGATATGCTGGTTGTTAAGTTTGGTAGCCCGCAGGAGGCGGCTTTGGGTCTTCTCCGATTGAGTGGGGACGGTCGCCGGCCATCCACCCAGGTATATGAGCTTCTTCGTGCCAAATGGCCCCATCGGCCATGGATGGCGCTTATATGGCAATCTTATATTCCGGCGAAGTTTTCTGTTATTGCTTGGCTTAGTTTGCTTAATCGTCTCCCCACTCGTGACAATCTGCTCTTCCTGGATATTCCTCGCCACTGCCCTCTTTGCTCTTTGGCGGATGAGTCGGTTGACCATCTTTACTTCTCCTGTCCCTTCACTCATTCTGTCTGGAGTTTGATTCGGGATTGGCTGGGTTTGGAGCGTTCCATGACCACTCTCCGCAGTTCAGTGCGTTGGCTACGGCGTACTCATAGGGGAGCCCTCATACGGTGTAAGGCGGCCAAACTGGGTTTCCTTACAACGATCTATCAGGTGTGGCAGGTTCGCAACGCTGTAGCTATGGATGGGGCTTCTTTTTCTAGCATGGACGTTGTGGCCAAGGTTAAAACCCAGGTGTATAAGGTCTTGTATCGTCTTTATCCGTTGGAGCTCATTGATTTTTAGGCTTCGGTTTCCCCTTGCATCCGTTCTATCAGGGTCCGGATGTCATCGAAAACTCTTTGCCTGGTGTCATCCTTTTTCTGCGGTCGCTTGTGTTTTTTTCTGTCGCCGGAGTTACTGCCGGGGTGTTGTTGTTGATTCCCAGCTGAGCTGCCCTTGGTGTTTGTGGTTTTGTTTCAGCCGGGGGCTTGGCGCCTTCTGCATGGCTCATGCAGCCTCCGTCGGTTTTGCTTCTCTGGTGCCGCGCCTACTCCTGTTTTGGTGTTCCTGTTTGGTGCTGATGTCGTCTTTCAGCTTACATTGCCGTTCTGCTTCTACGGTGTCGTCTTGGCCCTCTTCCTTGCTAGCCTCGTCGTCGTTTTGGCTCTTGCCCGGCTGCTGCTTTTGCTTCTCTTGGCCTGTAGTGGACTGCATCCTTGGGCCGCCTGGGCCTGCCCCTGCCTAGTCCATTTGCTTTTGTGGGCTGTCTTTTGTTCGGCCTGAGGCCTTTGTTTGTTGGGCTGTCTTCTTACTGCTCTTTCTATTTTGTTCTTGCTCTGGGGTATGCCCCTTTGACTTTGTAATTTTTTCCCGTGTAATACAATTCTTTTTTACCCGAAAAAAAAGAATATTAAACAAAGAAAAAAGACCAAAAATGAAAAAGCACCCAAAAAAATAAAAATCCAAACTTCTCGTGCCACAACTCACTCCTCCCTGACTCAACAACTCAACACCAGATTCCACTATATTCCTTCATTTCTCGAGATTCCTTTTGAAAAAAGTCACCAACCCTCCAATCCAACCGTCCTAAACAGAAGCTCCCGATTATGAAAACATACCTACAGCCTCCAAGACCCATTAAAAGTGAAGAAACAACAGCGAAATGGCTTCACTACGGGTCAAAAACAGAGGCTCTGCAGTCTCCACAAGGATAGGTTGAAGTGAAGTAGCAGTGGCATTTTAACAAATTTCAACCAAGAAGTAAACGGCGGAAGAGAGTTAGATAGCAAAAGACGCATAGATTGAGAAGACGATGAAGATGATAGTTTCGTTGATTTCTATATGCAGAGACCTTTTAAGAAACGAAAACAAATAGGCAGTAGTTATAACCAAAGAAACAGCGAAAGAGGCTGAAGACGCAGAAGATTATACAGTCGGGGGCGAAGGAAACTAGTTTTTGTGAAACATGAAAAACTGTTTTAAAAATATACGAAAACGTCTTTTTTACGTTTTCAAAAAAATGTTGCAATTTTTTTATTTTTAACAACGAAAAATGAAAATAATTTCTACCAAACGAGTTTTCAGAGGCTGTTTTATTTTTTACGAAAGCAACAACAAAAACCCAAAAATAAAACAGAACCAAACACCACCTTAGCTTTCATATTCCAGATTTCACTCTTTAAGTAAATTCTTAACTTCCAGCTCACAAAACCATCTTTGTGTTAACTACCTTCCACCATCTTCTCAACTTTCATATCGTGGACTTTCACAAATTCATCACATTTCTTCCCACAACCCTGATTTTTCGTTGCCTATGAATTCTTTAGCTACCCATTTATTGGACTTTTATTTCTAACTTCATTTGACTAAATGGCTTTTTAGGCCAAATAAGTTAATTTATTTTAGGCTATCAAGAATTTTCCTCCGCATATGTTTGGTTGAACAAACCAAACATATGGCATAGAATTTCCTTGAATTCTATTCCAATGGTTTTATGGATTCTAAACTGAATTCTTGAGTTAGGCCAAGTAACGTTATATGTAAGGATTCTCCAAAATCCTAAACAAATTTTATAGATAAGAAATATCATAATAAATATTATTCAAATCTTTCAAATTTGAAATCACTACTTCTCTATCCATCGGAGAAGATAGAAAATCTCTTTAAATTTCAAACTCTTGCTATTCCCTTAAGATTCTACCTTTTTTCATTATAAAATCTCTTCATTACTTCTTCACTATCCACCTTAGCTCTTAAACATTCTATATCCTCTTTTCTAGCTTCAATATTTTCTTCTTGTAACTTTGACAAAGACGACTTCTTTACGCCATGCTTCTTCCTCTTCTTCAATAGACTCTATTGAATAGAATGCCACTGATGTATGTTTCTAATTTTGGTACTTTCCTAAAAAATTCCCTTCAATTTCTTTTGACTTTACTTCTTTTCACAAACTATTAAGCTTAAAGTAGTTTCTATTCCATCTGAGCCTCTTCCAACCTTCATAAGGATCAGGCAAAAAAAATTCTCAAATTTAATTTTATTTATAAACCATTACTTCTAACATTTGAATTCTTCAGTATTGTAGAAAGCTTTCCTCATTTCGACCACGAATATAGTACTTCTCTCATTATTAGAACCCCATTACCTTTTGATTCTTCTCCCTCATTACTCCCTTACCTAGGCAAGTAAATAAGCCAAAATTTTCTCTGTTTTAGACCCCCGAATCGCTAAAATTATGGCCTAAAATGTATATCAATGGACTACATGGGTCGATAGGTTATGTTAGTCATATCATTCAACTTGGAAGAGATAGAGCCTTTTGCATCTAATAGTCCTTTCTAGGAATTCCATATAATATTAACCCAACCTTATATATGAGGTTATGAAATTGTGGAGTCCTTTATATAACTCTTTTATCTTTCTTTTTGGTCACACTTCAATTTTATTAAAATAAGTTTTCTTTTTAATTGCGCTTCATGTAATCGAAGAAGATTTTGTTTGCTTAATTGAAGAGACCTATAGTTGATAAACAGTTACACTTCTTCAAGAAATCCTATTTTAGAAAAAGAACATGTCAAATTTATTTTGGATATTCTAAATCGATGTATCTTTTGTCCTATTAATAACAAAATCAATATGGATTCCTTTATTTTTATAAACTGGTGCCTTTTAATAAGTTCTTCGCTTTAGGCTTTGCTTTTTTGGGGTTTCTTTACAAAAACTTAAGGAGATTCTTATCAATATCCCCTTGTAATAACTTGTCCAACTTTTGACTTTCGCTTGTTTCCTTGAATTTAGGGAAAAAGAAATTTTGCTTTCTTTTAACATTAGATTTCCTAATTGTTTTGGTCTTTGCCTATCCATTAGTTTTTGTAGTAAATCTCCTAAAGACATTCTTAATACTCTGCTATTTAAAATTTAGGTCTATGGATCAGATGAATCCTTTTGAAGACTTCTACATAAGACCTTATTGGTTCAAAATTTTTAAAACTTCTTAATCATCTTAGTTGGTTATTTATCAGAAGCATTTCTTGTTTTTACCAATTCTAGAGTTTTTTTTAATTGTTGGTGGTGATAAAGCCTTAAAACTGTCCCTTTTGTTATGTCGTTAAGTTTTGAAGTGTATCTCCCTTACCTTTGAAGTAGGCAACTCAACCCTTTTATGGGAATTCCTCCTATTGTGCGTTTTCTAGACTACCTAGTAGGAGTTCCTTTTAAGGTAAGTACTATCAACGATAAATTCCTTTGGGAATTTTTTTTATCACTATCGCATTCTTATCGCATTCTTAAGTGTAAGATTGTTGTTTCTAGTATCACATAAACAAAACCATACCACTTTTAATGGTTTAAAAGCTTTTAGAGCTTGGCAACTCCTATTGAGTCTGCCTTTCTTAAAGGTATTCCCTCTTATTTGTATATTCTTGGCTCCTTTAAAATTTTCTAACTTTTTTATTACATATTTTAGAATTTTGGATGCTGAGAGTAGAGAGGAAAGCCAACGTTTCTCTAAAAAAGAAGTGGCTCCCAATCCTCTCCGTAAAAGAAAACTCAAAGAGAAGTCCTTAGCAACTTCTAATTCCAAGAAATGACAAGCTCCTATCTTGAAATGACTAGGCGGCCTACCCATTATCCCACAGTGGCCCTCCAGTCAATATCTGATCCAGTTGGAAGGCTCCCATGGAGCTAAGCAGCTAAGCCTACTGCCCCTTTTTACTTAAAAGCCTTAACTTAACATTAAAAGACATAAGCAGTGGAGTTTTTTTAAAACCATTTTATCCAAAATTTTGACAGCATAACGACTGCATTTTGACATTCTCAAAATTTTCAAAATCCTTGTAAAAGTACAAAACACTTCTATAATGATATCAAAATCCCCACTACAATTTTTTTGGACTTCAAGTCCATTCATAAGCAATCTCAACAATCACTTCAATAATCTTTTAAAAAAACTAAAACGTATTCATGCATTTAACTTTAAAACATTCATATACATAAAATACATTCTAAAACATATTGATGAATATGAAAATGTTCCCAAAAACATTTACAAGGCAAAAATGCCTACACAATATCACGTGACGAAGTTGACTACTCGTGAGGTGGAGTCCTTGCTATTGAAGCCCCTGAGTGTGTAGCTGGGAGGTTTCATTTAAAAACAGAAAAGAAAGTGTGAGCTAAACGAGGTCAGTGAGTGCTAGATTTTCTATTCAAATCATAATTAACAATTTAAACCTCCCTCAAACAAATTTATCTTAATTCGTATAATTCAATACTAAAATGAAACATATATTCTTCCCAAAATCAATTTTCTCAAATCGCTTTTCAAATAAATAATGGCGGCATTAAAAATGTCATAAACTTCTTACACGATATAGCCTATCATTAACTTCTTTACTATATGATACCCTCGGGCATAAAGTTACGGAGCTGGTTTTGCATTACTTACCTATAATTAGTTACCCAATAGTTACGGAGCTGGTTCTATACCTGCACTGGGATAACTGCTATACATTGGTAGTTATGGAGTTGATTCTGCATCGCTTACCCGCAGCCAGTTACCTAATAGTTATGGAGTTGGTTCTACATCACTTACCCGTACTAGGGTAACCGTTATATACCAGTAGTTATGGAGCTAATTCTACATCGCTTACCCACAACTGATTTGGTTCTACATCACTTACCCGCAACTGATTTGGTTCTATATTGCTTACCGTTATACACCGGTATAATAACATGTATAAAACCTATCGATATACCATAGGCTAGAAACCATTTTCTTTTTATCAACCAATAACTTCATTCAATGTAAACTCAAATCATACAAGATTAACTTTCAAACTTCAATTCATATATTACTAAAACATTAAATTATACTAGCAATATTCATAAAAAAAACTTATGATCAGTATTCACTTCACAATAGAATAGAAACCATTTTCATAAAATCAATTTAAAGAATACTCACCATTTTGCAAATTATCACCAAGCACACTCACGCATTCGATGCCTCTCCTTTATCTACACAAAATGCATTTCGCTTAGGCATTTATTTCCAAATTCGAAAGTAAGACATTAAACCTATAAATTCAGTTTAACCGAAATTGAGATTAGTATGTAATAGCATAACATGTATATTAATCGTATTTTTGATTACTTCCGTAAGCTAACCTATTGTTCTCCATTTCCAAACATAACTTCGAAAGTCACTTAAATATCATACTTTACCCATTCCAACTTACCAGTTTCTTCAAAACACTATCTCAGTCAATTTAATTCACCATATCACTATCATACATAATGAGTCACGATTATGACCCCTGTCTAGAATTTATACCTTTACTTGTTCCTAAATTTTCACATACTAGACGTCTACATTAGGTTTTTAGGTCTTCTAGACATTTGTTCCCCTATGTCTCTAGTTTTCATATGATCAAAAATCAGGCCATTTGAAGTACTAAATTAAGAAACATGCACCAAAATCACAAGCTGCTCCAACATAGGGACAACATCAGATCGCCATTTTCAATCTCAAATTCCAATGTGTTTTAGCCAGAATAGAGATATTTAGTACTATGTCTTAAGTTTCAGTTCCAATTGAAATCACTCAATTTAGAGGTCTTTAGGCTGATTTATGGTCAAAACAACAGGACTGATTCAAGTGAATCGAGTACCAAAGACAAAATTTCACTAAACGTGGCTATCTCTCGTATCATCTTCAACCAAAAATGACTTTTGAATTATATCACACTAAAAACCCTACCCATGGAAGATTCTCTCAAGCTTGATTCTTTGGTTTACTTTTTTGATTTCAACCCTTAAATACTTCCAAACTTGATATCTACTTCATTGCATGTCAAAATCACCATTTATCTTACACCAAAACCATTTCATACTGTTAGGATTTATTTTTCAATATATCCTATGTTCATTTTTATTTTTGGCATTTTAATTGGACATGTGATTTTTCCTAATAACCCTTATTG
>JANKOD010000001.1:9435909-9451635 GCA_026284645.1 Erythroxylum acuminatum
ACTTCATTAATGTCATCTTACTAACATAATACTACTTAATTGATGCTAACCTAATTTAATCAATTAGGCTAAGCATGATTTATCATAAAAATTTTGGGGCTAACACATCTTATATATTTTCCTAACGTCAACATATTCAATTGTACCAATATCTCCACCAATATATCTAAATTTACGTTCTAACATGAAATTTCCATTATAGAAATGCCTTATATTTCCATATTAAGCCATTAAAATTTGTGCAGCAATCATTAGAGAATAATAAAAGAACAAATGTGATCAAAACAACCAATAAAGACCCAAGCATAAAAAATAGTTCAAATAATGTACTACTTTTCTATTTACTCAAACAGTTCCTTAAGCAACAAAAATTTCAATAGACCGTAATCATTTGCTTACTTAACCTCACGTCAAATCTAATAATTCAAAACTATTTAGTTTATCTGGGGAGGAGGGGAAAAAAAGCTCAATACAGTGAGTACACATTAAAATGGCTTAGTACCAAGAAAGAAATTACCATTATTCCAATTGTAGAAGTGAAATCTCAATATTTTGTTTTTCTTGTTTTATTAACATTTTTTTCATAAAAAAGACCCTAAAAAGCAAAAGCTAGCAAAGATTGAATACAAGAAAATGGTCATGTTTTCTCTACAGTTGTTCATATCTTAAGTTGTCCTAGCAAAGTGTATGCAGTACCATATGCATCAATCACGAAGAGTAAGAGACAAGGCTTAAGAAAAATCAACAACCAACTACATGGACCATGTATAGAAATTCAGTACCAAAAGTGTTCTTCTTCCGATTTTCTTGAGTTCGAAAGCTTACTTGTTTTTTATTGATATGGTACTTTTTCAAGAGCTTCTTCTTTTTCGGCTTTGTCATGGCTTGATGCTTTGGCTTTAGAACATGCTTTGTAATGTTAACAAGCAAGTCAATGATATGAGGGCAAAACTAAGACCAATGAGATAAGTAGGAGGTAGAATGAAAGATCTAAACTATGATTTAGGTTAGGCTTAAAAGTGCCAACTTGTGGCAAATAATAAAGACTAGAGTCAGAATTATGTATTTAGATTTCTATTTATTTCAAAGTTAAGTTGATGGAACCTATTTCTTTTTACCCTCTCATTAACAATTGTAATGTATAGAAAGAAGAAAAGCATAAACTTCAAGCAACTATGTGGAAAATCTCAACCTCAAACATAAAGAGATCCATAACCTTCTGAACCTAACTTATGATGTCCCTTTGCAAGATTAATATCAGATACTCAAAGTTTCTTTATCCACAGCATCTACAATTGACCATATTAAAAAATAGAAGCATATGAGATGAAAAATCAATTAAACTTGAAGAATTGTTTAGCATTCAGAAAGTAAAATAGAAAAAGGGAAGTTCTATGCTCTTCCAATGATAGTAAAGAATTTCACTTCCACAAATTTTACCAAAGTTATAATCGCATGATTTCCAATCAACATACGAAGAACTAAAATCAAAAATACAAATTTATAAATGGTATTATTTGATAATATATGTTTTCTCTGTATTTGCCATCCAGTTCCTTTTCTTTTTTTCATCCATTCATAATCATAAGAAAAAACCAAAATGATCATAATCAAATTCTACTTTCAAAGACAAATTAGTGGAGATGCCAACATTTTATCTTACGAATCAAGTTTCCAACTTTCAATACCAAAAGTTTAAAGCTTTGTATGGTTCAATTCAGAAGTAGTATAGTTAATTAACCAAAAGGGTATTCGTAGAGGCGATGAAGGGACTTTCACTTGTTCTCCTGCATCCATCTTCATATTGCCATGTCTAACCTAACTTGAAAGTGACGGTCACATACTGTTTTTGCTTCATTCATAAAAGCGTATTTTGCATATACAAGACTTTGATCAATGTTGCATCATTATCATATTGAAAATTACCTACTCAAATAACCCTAATAACATATAAAATGGGTAAGCTTAAATATTTATGTCCCCACATGGGACTGTCCCCCATGTACAGACAAAAACTTTAAAAAAAAAAAAAAAAAGCCAAAAGCAACCAAAAAAGGACTTCATTAATAAACTAGCAAGTTGATTAATTAGCTTAATAATTAAGTTAAATTAAATTATATAAAATGAAACATTTAGGTTTGATTCATATGAAGATTTTAAAGTATATACGTAAAAGCATTAGAGAACAATTGGGAAGTGACTAAAATTAAATGATATTAATGTGGGCACAGAAATAACAGAATCATATTTCATTCCGTAAACTCGGAACTCATCCCTTGGTTTCCATGGTAGAGAGAAGCAAGAAAATTGAAAAAAAAAAATCGCATGTCCAAAAATGAGATGGCTCACGCTTGCTTCATCTGCATGGAACGTTCTTCCTGGATTGTTTTTTATTTGAGCAATTGAAACCAAATCAAAGGGCTTGGTTGTGGTTGTGGTTGTGGCTGTGGCTGTGGCTGCATAGACTCGTTCTTATTTTGCATGGAACTTGCTGCTAACAGAGTCGTAGTTGGGGACATTGACAACTGCCACCAATTTAAACAAGAACTTTAGAACAAAATCGCGGGGTTGAACACAGTTTGCAGGAGAAGACATTACCATCTCCATAAGATGCCATTGTCAAAGGTGAAGAGATAAGCTTCTTTCCAAAGTCAGAAATGTCCTTCAATGTGATTGCGTCTAATGTCTTCAAGAACAGTTCTGCAGACTTCCTGAGGAGGCAAACTTTGGTTTAGATGCATCTGATATCACATTAATTCAGACTTGCACCAAGGCTAACCATATGGATCAATCAATAGTAAAAAATTACTCTGATTAAAGCTTATATCATGGAGGATTAATCACATGTAAACCATATCATCCATGGGTAGCATGGGTGTGTTCCTTTTGGATATGGTTAATGCGACACCAGATCAGCTGAACTCCTATGTTCTTTACTTGAGTGATAAAGTAATGAAAAACGGTCCTTATACTCTAGCAATACCTTTCTCCATATGTCAAAAACTGCCTTCCTATATCTTCTGCCACAACTAGCTGCAAAACCATCACAGAACAATATTGAGTCCTCATAACTAATTGAAGGATTAAGAAAACACGGAAGTATAAGTGGGGAACTGGAGTTTCAATGATGTTCAACTTTGATCCAGTCAAGAAAGCATGATTCTTTCCATAGAAGAAGTCCGGAGGCATGTGTGTTCTGTGTGGGTGTCACAGAAATCTTTGTTTATTTATTTATTCTTCACTTTTTTCTTTTTCATTTTGACCAGTGAGGTGGGGTTGAGATTTGCAGAAATGTGTGTTGAACAGAGGAGCATACTCTAGATTCCAAATTCATAAGAACTGCAGACTTCGTCATCTCTTTTGCACGATTAAGCTGCCCCTGTGTTACTGCCACAAGAAATGAGAAATGTTGGTTATCGCCACAAGAAGATTTGTGATACACATAGTATGCAATCAAATACATAGAATTTAACAAATGAAAAGGTACAAAGAATTTAACAAATGAAAAGGCAAACCTTGTCCAGGAATTGCAATTGCAATTAACTCTCCCACAGCTAAATCAACTGCTTTGGCCACGAAGTTGGAGGTCTGAATTAACAGAGGCTAATAAGTTTTGTACTAAACTCATAACAGGTGGTGGACTAGAGGCAACCAAGCGTTTATAAGGAAATTGCTAAAATAGTTGACATAATACAGGAGCATGAATACAGGTGGGGATGCCTCCTGACAATATTAAATCAGCATTCGATTTCTATGCATAACATACACTCCACAATCTTGAGAAATATTGCATGGGTGGTTAGTCTTACAGTGCTAGCATAGATGCCGAACAATCCAGTATTATTGAAGATGCTGTTAAATGCAGAGAAAGACTGAAGCTGTTGGTACTCATTCAATACTCGGAGATCTGTTATCAAACAAATGAAAAACAATCAATTTAAAAAGGAGTTCTCAGCATCCATGAAAGAAATTTGCTGAAAATGAAACAGAAACAAAGAGCAACAAAGATTTCAGGTTGACAAAGAAGATGGTAAGATTAGATAACTGGAAGGACAATGACATTTTAAATCGCGTTGTGAGTTAAGAGCACATCCTATATAACTCACACAGTCGTGAGTGCATCCCTTTTCCAGGGCCTCCAGCAGAGAAAGAGCCACCTCCTCCCATAAGCATCTGCAGCAGGACCAGAAGAATCGCGATTCAATGCTAGCACTCTAAACGAAATAAAAGGACAAAATAAGTAATTTTGCACCTGAAGAACAGTCAAAGTTATAGCTTCTTTGTCATTATTCCAGCCTCCAGGAACCTCGAAAGCTAGAGCTACATGTGTCATCTGGCCTCATAAGGAACAAAACATGTGAACATTGTAATACAAAGCAACCAGAAACAATCCAATAAATGCAAAGTATAAGTGTAATGCCCACCGGAGAATCAGCTTGACGGCGATAGTCCCCACCAATATATAAAGATTTTGGCTCTTGAGGACGTGGAACAAGTGGGAGGTCAGAAAGAAGTGGTTCAGCAATAGATACAAGTTGTTCAAATTCAACCCCAGATGCTGCAAGTACCATGCGAGGAGCAGTGTAGTTCTCCTACAATTATACATGAGCATTATTTAATGAAGGGACAACCAAAAGTAACTATAATACCATATCATAAGGTTTTTTAGTCTTACAGCTACAAATTCCTCCAAAAGATCACAATTTAATCTATTTAGAGCAGATTCTGTGGCCAGGAGAGGATTAGCCAATGCTCCTGTGTAGCCAGTTAAATGAATTGCCTCCAGAAGTAAGCCCTGAGGATTGTTAGAGAGTGCTCCAATTTCATCTTTGACCTTTTTCAGCTGCACAAACATAAGTCTGTACTATCATACAATGTGCATGTTCACACAAATATATTTTAGCAAATATTGCTTTGTCAAAGGTGAGGACAAGTTTACAGACAATAACACAAATAGTAACTTACAACACATTCATAGGTGTCAAATGTATTAACTAAAAAATGAGTGAATATTTTTGTTAATTATGCATGAACCACATAATAAAGATTAATCCATGAAAGATGAGAAAATTGTCTTGACACATAAAGCTATAATTGCGATTATAATCTTATCCCTGTAAAACAGAAACAGACCTCACATTTTGAATTTTTGCAGCCAAAAGAAAAAGATAATTTGCAAGAAAAAGTGTTCTACATGTCACTAGAAACAGGTGGCCGTGTATCTACAAGTTTCTCAAGAAAAGGTTTTGGGTTGAGTTACACCTTACGAATGCACCCAAAGGTGATCAAAGCATAGACTATAGTGAACTAACATCAACTTCCAAGGTCCCACAATATTGTAGGAAAATCAGGATAAACATGATATAACCTCGAAGGTGATTTACCATGCGTACAAACAATTCATTTTTTTAAATTAAGAAGAAAAGTAATACGGTTGAACATGGTTACCTCTTCATTGATTTCCCAATCCAAGAATATAGGATTTCGCACAGAATCAATAAGCAATTCAACCATTTCAGGAACATAGGTCTTCAAAGCATCAAATGTGTATCCCATCTGCTCACGAGAGGCTGAAGCTGCCACATTACCCCCAATTGCCTCCACTTCCCTGACAATGCGCAAGTGGCTCCTGTTCCTTGTGCTCTTGAATGCCATCCGCTCAAGTAAGTGCGTAGCCCCAGATGACAATGGTGTTTCATAGATGGAACCACAATCAATGTACAAACCTATGGAAGCAGCAGGATTCTAGATAACCAACCAAATGATGCTTTGATGAGATTGTAAAACAACCAAGTAGAACTAAGAAGAACTGACATTCTGCTATAAACTAGAAGTTAACGAAAAAGCAAAAGGTAGACATGAGAGTAATGACACAGTAAGAACTTGTAAAATTGAACTCACTGATGATACTTCTGATGCTATTTTAAGACCATTTGCAAGGGTTTTTGACATGGTCTTGCTTAGCTCAACATAATCAGGTAGTGCAGGTGGAAGAGAAACACCTTCAAGTTGGGAATCTAAAGAAGGAAGATAACTGGCTTGTTCTCCAGTCAACCAGCTAAACCATCCTGGTGAGGAGGTCCTAACAGCAGCTGCACTTGAAGTTGCATACCAGCTGGCTCCTAATTTCCCAAAATCACCCTAATCAATAACAACACCAAAAAAAGTCAATGGGTAGTTTAGGCAGAATAACCGCCAAAAATTTACTGGGAAATTAGTAAGCCAGAAATTTAGACTCACTGATGATTAAGCTAATGTTAGACAGACGTAAAGAAGTCACTACTTCCAATGTAACACAGGCAACATTCTTCCTATAGCTGTAAACTAAACATTGAAACCAGAGTTTGAACGCAAAATATGGAGCTATCCATTTTCCAGAAGGGTGATTCTTTAAGAGCTGTCTCAGACCCGGTTCCATTGCCAACAATGTTAAACTAAACATTTTGCAAGCAATTAGAGTCCACAATTCGGATGGGAAATCGCATTTGAATGTGATAAATCAGACAAAACCAGAAAACAACTGATTTACAAACTAAACCCAAAGAGATCAATCGCTAAGAACTAGCCAGCAGCCGTAAAATAACACCCGATAAATGAGAGACAAATTAAATCAGATCTATGAACCACAGAACGAGACTTCGTTTCTGCATAACACTATCAATGAAATGCAGAGTTCAATCAATAAAACGTCAAAAGGCTTAAACTTTCATCTTCTATTCATAGAAATTAAATCCATTCAAGAGCTTTACAACCCCACTTGGTCAAACAAACGAAACTTTAAACAATTTTCCAATTATTTCCGGAAAATCCAACAGAAAGTTGAGTTTTTTGGAAACGAAACCTTAAGAGCTCGAAGACGTGAAACCGCTCTATACATTATCGAAACAACTAAAAAAACCACCAAAGTTAGTTTTAACAAAAGACTTCTCTTCTTTGTCTGGTTTTAAGGTTTGATTTTGTAAGAGAGAAAGGTGGCTATCGAGAACAAGCAGAAGAGGAGTTCTTGAGGTTTTGTTGTAGTTGAGGAGTTCGGATTCACTGCGGTTAAGTACCTGATATTAAAATTGTCAAAAGCCCGTAGATCTTGCCGCTTTTTAGTAGTTCCTCATTCCTGCAGCGGACTTGTCGTTTAGAGCTGGTGTAATTGGATTGGGTTCATAGGTATCATTCAGGCCCAAAGAATAAGAGTATATGTGTGTGTGTATATATATATGTATAGTTAAGATCAGATTCTTTCATTTATCTACAATCATAAGAAGGCGGAGCAATTGGGTTGGGTCTTCTCAAATGGCCCGTTTGTGATCACATGAAATTCTCTGTTTCGGGTTACGTATTTCAATCTTGTTTTATTAAATTTTATTTACATATTTATATAGACTCTGTTTAAATATGTTAATAAAATTTAATGGAACATCATAAAAATATCATATCCAGACACCGTTTGTGATGGGCAATAATATGATTATCCAAAGGATCCTATAATAATAAATTACTTTAAACAACTTTACACTAATGATGGAGCTCCCACATGCTCCTCTTGAGCTAGTCTAATAAAAACCTCGTATTTTATCAGTAGAATTGAGCAACAATTGGACCCAAACCCAACCCAAGCCTAAGGTGGTGTGTGCTACAACTTACATTTGGCACGAGTCAAGCTCCAACACTTACAATCTCTCTTATAAACAATATAGAGTAGACCAATTGCATTATGAATTGTGTCCGTTAAAATCAACTTATATAAGTCCTTCCTTGATAGGGTCGGTACTAGCTAACCAATGCAGGTTTGTTCCGGGAAGGATTGGTCAAGGACCCATACGATACTCACTTTATAGAGTACACACAACAAAATGCATGCTTATTGAATTAATCACAGCAACCACTCTTTATTCAGTTTGGCTAACTTCTGCAAAACATGTGCAATACAACATTCCTATTAAATCCCAAGGGATCAGGATGTCCAGTTAGTGTACAGAGCTTGTAACACGTACACTTGACTTCCACTAGTGGAAGAGAATGAAACACAGATGTATCAACTTGGAAAGGGACTCCTCCTAGAGTTCTCACCATCAAATCCATCTATATTCTTTAACATTAATATCAAGAAGCTCCTTCACCTAACTGTTACAAAATTTAGGTTAGAATCCGATCCCATGTGTAGCAGAATATTATGATTTTTAATTTTTCAAAAATCAAGATAACTTTAAATTTATAAAATCATTAATCATAATAAAGCATGAATCGTAATTCATACCTTATTCCAAAGCTTAATCATTTTCTTATCATATCTCTCGAATCGTTTATGAAATTAGTTCATCTTAACCATTATAACCATACAAGTTTTTGACCTTTAACAGTATTTACAAAACGTGTTGAATAAATTGTGCAACTGTTACAGAGTGAGTTAAGCAAGGACTGCTAGTGTCATTAGAGCTTAAACCAAATTATAATAGGTTTTGGACATTTTAGTAATTTAATTGAAATTAAATTCTAATTTCAATCAAGCTTTGATTAGAATTACAAGTAATTATAATTAAATATCAATTATACCCAAATAAAGATCTAATATCTCATATTGATCTTTGTTTATTAAATATCTCATATTTAGTTATAATGTTTTACAAATTTTATAATCAAGTCTAACTTGATTAAAATATTTTTTATCTCTTCAACCCGTTCTTTGTGTGTGATACATTAGATTCTCAAATATGTTTGCAATGGATACAAATTATAACCCTAAATTATATTTAAGATTAGATAAATTAAAGTTCTTAAATTTATCTTTAATTCTCTAATTAAACAATTTATATCCATAAATCAAGATTGTCATCTAGCAAAATATCATGATCACTCAAATATTTAGGATGTCAAAATAGTTTTGACTAACCTTTCCATATATGATTTTTTTTCATATAATTCAATTCTTTCATCATATAATGTTCCGACTAGACATAGAGCATGAAATTAATGTCTATTCTATTTTGAGTCCAATCATATTAGTTCTCCACTAGTAGCTATTCAATTAATAACATTTGTAAACCATTTTTAAAAAGTCACTCCACTTTGACCAAGAATTTTCTGAATCAATACTAGTTGAGAACAAAAAAAAAACATTCTCCCTAAATACTTTAGGATGATGAATCTTATATTGACCACTTAGCTATCTCCATATAGTTCATGCTACATCCAATGACTACCGACTGAGCTACCCTTGACTAGAACAATTAATAAGTAGTATCAAAACATAGCAATCCTTATACAAGATAACTTTGGAGACCTTATGTTAAAGGATCACTTATACAATCATCACAATGAGAATTTCCATAAACATACAAGTAATGTTCTAAGTGGATTTCTCATATGAAGTTAGTTTACTGAACTTGTTCTTTCACAAGCACCCATACATATGTTTAAGTATCTCCATACTTTAGCCTATGAGATTGAATACTTCCTTTTATAAGGAAAAGCATAACATTTGCTAGTCTTTCTACATTCTATTAGTGTCTAGTCTTAATAGAAAAATGAATACGAAAAAGTTAGGGATAATACATAAATACATTATGAATCTCATAATTATAATCTTATCATAATTTCATTTTCTCTATACAGTTATCCCATATAAATTATCATATACATCTAAATATGTACAATATAAAGAATACCTTTAAATTATTTTTTCACTAGATTACAACCAACTGATTAACTGTAGGGCATAGACTAACAATCTCCCACTTGCACTAAGATAACTGTTTAAGTATCTTATACCATATCACCTTACGACAATTATGCTACTGCTAGGACAATGACTTAATGAGATAATTCTATAAGATTTTCTATAGTGAAACACTTGAATCTTATAACTTTCATCTTAATTATCATCAAGATTAAGAAAAAATTGCCTAAACACATCAAGGATCTTTAATAAGACCTTAACTCCTTTTACATATCCAGTACCTCTAATATTCTACTGTACATTATTGTCTTCATAAATGTAAGAAACTATATCAAGTTCAATAAAGAACTTATTGATCCAATCAATCATTTTCACTAAATAAAAAATGTGTTGTGACTTAATTAGCAACTATTGCTACATTGGAACCTTTCTAATCTTAAAATGATATTGTTATAAGTAAAATAGAACTTAATTAGTACTTCTAAAGCTAATATTCATATAAGCTTGAACTCAAATATCAACCCATACATACAATAATGGATATCTTTAATACTTCACAAGTATCAAATATCTTAAATACTAAACATCTTTAGTAAATTATTATGTACTTAGACTTAGAATACGTAAACAACTTTAAATCTATCTCTATAAATCTAATTCGCATAATTAAGTTGTTAACATTTTATATCCAATAAGTGTTAGAATTATATTTTCAACAATTGAAAAATAGAATTGTTTTTCTCTATGAGCAATATGTCTCTACATACTCTCACTGAAGAGAATAACTATAATCTCACTAACCTTCTTATAGATATGATAAATTAACAATTATCTCCAAAATAATCTCTTTGAATTTATCATAAAAGTGAATCTTTTAATCTCTCGTATCCTTTCAACTATACATTAAATGTACTAACAAGGACACTAATTCTAATTGGATGTATTGTGGTGCGATTTAAACTTTTTGAATTTCATCTTACTCCTACTATTTATCTTGAGAACCATTCTCTTATAAGTGTTCATTGAAACAAATAACTTGTTCAATAGGTTTGTAAGATTATATCCAACCTTTTAGATATCTCATAACCTTTTATTACCCAATTTAGTTATAAAATTAATGGATAATGTATGCTTCAATCAAGTATCACATCCTTAGATCGTTAACTTTGACTCCTTCAAAGACTTATCGTTTTATATCTAATATGAAATCTTGCTAATTGATTTAATTAGAACAATTAAAGGTAAGTCATTGCACTAGGTATAAGTATAAAGAAATAAAATTACATCATACAATATCTCATTTTATTTTTCTCCTCATATAAATCTATACTCATGTAAAATTTCATTGTAAAGGTATCTACCTGAGAATTTCATTCTCTTTAGATAACCCAAAACTTAAAACTTACCAAATCAATCTCATCATAGTGCTTTAGCATTCTCAATACTTACTTTCTATCCACATTTTAATAATTTAAACTTTTCAAAATTTTAAATTAGTATTTAGTTTAATATATATGAATGTATCATATAAAGTCATTAGTAATACTAATGAAATATAATAATAATCCTTTTATGAATTTTTATTCCATCCAATACATCACATGTATAAATTTAACAATCCAATACCATCATTATCCTTTCACCAAAGGTTGAATTGATTATTCTTTAACTTAATAAGTTTCACAAGTTTTATACGAGTCATTATATATATATATCCTTATATGCAACTTTATGATTCTCATCATGTTGATTTAACCAACATGAAATAAAAGGATAGTCTCAATTATCTAACTTTGTATTCTTGCCACTTATGTTGACACATAAGCTTCCTTTAATCCAACACATACAAACTATTTGTATAAAATTGGATCAACTACCTTTACTTAACAATCTATTTCTTATCATGCATTGAACATTATAATAATGTTAAATATGAATTAAGTGGCATATACTCCTAAGCATGAACTAAAAATATATATGATCTCTGTAATATCATATATAGGTAAGAAAAGTCATGCAATAAATTTTCTTCTAATGACAACTAGATTAATACATAACTCATAATAAAGCATGCATCGTAATTCATACTTTATTCTAAAACTTGACCATTTTCATGTCTTATCCTTTTAATCATTTATGAAACCGACTCATTTCAACCACTATTGTAGCATAAGTGTTGGATCTCTAATAGTATCCTCAGAATGTGTTAAAAGAACTTTGCAATTATTATAGAGAGGGTTAGTCAAGAAGTGCTAGTTTCATTAGAGCTTAAGCCTATTTATAATAGATTTTAGACATTTTAGTAATTTAATTGAAATTAAATTCTAATTTCAATTAAAATTTAATTAGAATTACATAATATCTTAAATTGATCCTTATTTATTAAATATCTTATATTTAATTATAAAATTTCTCAAAATTTATAATTAATTCCAACTTAATTAAAATATTTTTCTCTTCAACCGTTCTTTATATATGACCCATTAGGTTCTCAAATGTGTTGGCAATAGATATAAATTTTAACCCCAAATCAGATTTAGGATTGTATGAATTAAACTCCTTTAATTTATCTTTAATTCTCCAATTAAATAATTTATATAAATAGATCAAGATTGACTTTTAGCAACACATCATTATCACTCAAATATTTAATAATGTCAAAGTGGTTTTGACTAACCTTTCCATGCATGATTTTTTTTCGTATAATTCAATCATTTTATTATACAATATTTTGATTACATGTAGAGCATCAAATTAATGTCTACTCTATTTTGAGTCTAATCGTATTAGTTCTCCACTATTAGCTATTTGATTCAATTAATGACAATTGTAAACTATTTATAAAAAGTCATTCCACCTTGGCCAAGAATTTCTCGAATCAATACTAATCGAGAACAACAAAACATTCTCCCTAATTACTTTAGGGTGATGAATCCTATATTGATCACTAAAATATCTTTATATAGTTCATGCTATATCTAATGACTACCGACTGAGCTATCACTGACTCGAACAGGTCATAAGTAGTATTAAAATATAACAATCTCTATATAAGATAACTTTAGAGATCTCAAATCAAATGATCACTTATACCATTATCACAATGATAATTTTCATAGTATTATAAGTAAAGTTCCAAATGGATTTCTCATATGGGGTCAATTTAGTAAATTTGTTCTTTATCAAACACACACATGTTTGTTTAAATATCTCTATACTTTAGTCTATGAGATTGACTACTTCCTTCATAAGGAAAAACATAACATGTGCTACTCTTTTATGTTTTATCAATGCACAGTCTTAATAGAATAATGTTTATGAACAATTTAGGGATAATGCATAAATACAATATGAATCTCATAATTATAATCTCATCATAATTTCATTTGTAATGTATAATTATCCTATAGACTTTATCATATGCATCTAAATATGAACAAAATAAAAATACCTTTAAAATTTTATGTCACTAAAATACAACCAACTGATTGGCTATACGGCATAAACCAACACTAATATACTGTAAAACATTGTAGCATCAAACTTCTAGTGACATCTATGGAAGTTACCTATTATCTCAATAGTGAACTCCTTCCTACAGAAACTATTGCGTCACTGATTTGTACAGATGGGGCATCCTTTTATTTTGGATTTGTCCTTGATATACTCATAAAAGGAAAAGATGTAATTCATGTATTAAGAGATTGCTCAAACTTTGCTAGTGCTTGGTGCTCTTTATTACCTTCAAGCTAAAGATAACTTATTCTTAGTTGCATAATATATCAAATTAGTTTATGTCCAACTTTTATTAATCACTAGTTGTCCCTTGTATTGAAACCCTTTATATTATTTGGAATTGGCATAATAAACTTACAGTTTTATGTTGATTTAACTTGGCCATATAATGGTCATAGTTTGAAATACACTAAATAAATGCCATGCTATAATAACTATGCGGATATTGCAATGTAATCTGATCCAACTGTACCTCTCCTCTAATAGGAACTTGACATTAGCGCGTTGTAACTCTACGCAAAATAAACTAGACCTACAACTATAACAGTGGTAAGTCTAGGTTGATCCCTTAGATAGTATGTGTAAAGCTTTTGAAATGAAAAGAATCATGTTTAGGTTATGGAGGTGTTTGTCTGTTTATCAAATAACAAAATAAAATAAAACTAAACTAATGAAAACAAATTAAAGAAAACATGCAAAAATGATGAAAGCGATGAATTCGTTAGATAATCGATTCTTTGGTTCATTGATTTATTGTTCTCAAATGTCTCCTAGCAACTATTAATCGTGGGTTAATGATAAGCTCTATTAGCCTAAGTTTTTCCTTAGGTATTGTTTAATTAAGAGACATTCGCTAAATAAACTTAACTATCGAATAATCTGGGATAAGATGTCTAGATTTAATTAGGCAGTCGCATTACGAATTAGGAAAACCGATTAATTAAGGCAACAATCACATACGCTCAGGTCATTTAATGTAGGTTAAGTTATCCCTAATGATCACGAACCATTAGTTGCTACTAATGAATCTCAAATATAATAATTATGGATTATATTGAAATTCTAGCTATGGGTTCATACACAAACAATCGAACGATAACGAGAAATATGATCATTCATACATAAAACCCAAATCCATATGCAAAGGATAACCTAAACAATTCCTAAAGAGAAAGAAAACAAAAAATACAAGGAAGGAATGCTTAACTGGGTTCTTCGGCATTGGGATGTCTAGCCCTCCATGGGTCTCTCCACATGTGAGAGCTTCATCGTCCTCTCTTCTATCTCTTGAGAACTCCTCTATTGATTCTCAAACGAAAGCATATGTCTACCGTCATAAAACATTGATTTTATACCAAAAAAGGGTTTTGTATGAGTTGGTAGTGTCTCACGATTGTGACATGGGCTATCACACCCATGCATAACCACTCACGATGGTGAGTGTGGTCACGGGTGTGACATAGGCTATCACATCCATGCATAACCACTCACGGTGATGACCTGTGACACACCTTTACATCGACGTGAGGGCGGTCTCACACCCATGCACTTCATTGCATAACCGTCTTCTTCATTTTGTGCTTTAACTTGTTTCCTCTTCTTTTAATCTTTCTCATTCTTGCTTTATGAAGACAAGTGAATGTGAATATTTGAAAAACGGTTCAAATATATTGCTTTTGATCACTTTAGCTCTTTCTCTTCTGAATTGTACCTAAAACCATATAAGAACTAAAGTGAGTATCTTAAGCATTTTCATATCATTTATCACTAAGTGCAAAGGGTTAAATGTATCAACAATTAAGCATATGTTATCAATGTTGGACAAATCAAATAGAATATATCAGAGTTATAACAAATTTGCAAATAGAAGCTCATTTAGAAATTACTAGACATTTTAGAAATTACCATCTAAATGGTTGAAGATAAATATATAAAATTAAAACATGAAGGATTAAAATGGAAACTGATTTGGCAAAAATTTAAAAAAGATAGAAAATGAAGATTTTATTCAAATTGATAAATTTAAAGAATGCTCTTATGAAGAAAGCATTTTTATAGTAACAGATATAGAATATTAAGAAAATTCAAATTTTGAAATAAATAAGTGAAATAGAAGAATCTTCTAACATTAAAATTGATACTCAAATAATAGATACTATAGTAGAAACATCTTAACAATATGGAGATTGCAGTCAAAAAACTCTTATTGATAATGCTTAAAAAGATTCAGAATAATGTATTCTATAAATTCTTATAGTAGATTTAATATGCATTATTAGAAAAATATTATTAAAACCTAGAAAACATCAAATGTTTTATGGTATTAAAATTAAAGAAAAAGCCTTAAATATTAGTTTAACTTCTAATAAAGTAATAATTCCTTTGCTATCTGGTTCAGCCGGATTCTGGCTGAAAGGAACGTTGCCGTTTGGATCCATGTGTCGCTCGTTTGCAATAGATCTGATGGCTCGATACCTGCAAAACAAGAGAAAGGCTCGTCGGGGGTGATGGTCCGATTAGCCCCTCCGACGGTCAAGTTA
>JANKOD010000001.1:9482758-9508098 GCA_026284645.1 Erythroxylum acuminatum
AACATAAGATTCAACTCTCTTACAGGCCCTTTTTCAACTAAAATATCCCTTGCTTTATTATCAAGATTATCCCAATTCCTAGGATCATAAATGTCCAATATAGGGCTTACTTGCTCAATATACTGTAAATTTTCTGAAGTGGATGCATTTGGTACATGATCATCCTCACTCAAATTTCTAATATCCTCGTGAATATGAATCTCATCACTTAAGTTTTCTTTATGTTGTTCAAAACCACCTTCACCTAATTCCTCAGGACTCTCACTAGAGGAGCCTACTCTTTTAATAAATTTATTTATTGCTCCTTTTTGGGATTCTATCAACTGTGCTACTTGTTTTCTTTTTTTCCTTTTTTCACTTCCAGACAAATGCTTTTTAGGCAACATAATATAAACTAATTATAACACAGTTGGATTAGAAAAAGAACAAAAGCACCTGTATGGAACTGGAAGAAGTATGCAGGCACAACCAAACTCCAACAGCTTCACAATATATCACAAAGATATATAAATAGTATTATATCTGTGATACAGGAAAAAAATAAATAACAAAATTTAATATCTAATATTAAAAATAAAAAACAAAGAGTAAAAATATATTAAAAAATCAGAAACTTTACCTTTAAAATATACTCAGAATTCAGAAGAAGAATCGTAAAATTTTTTGCTGCTAATTTTTGAGTTGGAGTACTTTAAATATATATATTGATGAAAATAAAGAAATTAAAAGGTAAAAGTATACTTAAATATTTCAAGACTATTTATAAGCATGAGGACCACAAAATTATATTTTACTTCCAAAAAAAATTATTATAACGTTAGGTTATAACGTTAAAGTCATTAATGAACTTTAACGTTATAACTATACGTTCATGTTCAAGAATCAGACGACTAAAGAGGAGAAGAATCGTATCTCCCAAAGCAAGAATCAAGTACTTTAATGTTAAAGATCACTGTAACGTTAAAGTCAATGACTTTAACGTTACAGTGTTATAGTCATTAAGGTGTTAGTGTTATAGTAGCTAGCTCATTAACGTTAAAAGTCACAGCTAATAGCCAATGTTTAGAATTTACAACATCAGTGTGAAGACTACCTTATGATTTAGAGAGGGCCCCCCCTCATAGTGGGCCCTGGGCAGGTGCCCTGCTGGCCCCTACCCAGGTCCGGCTCTGACTATAAGTAAGCAAAAAAAAATCGACGTTGATGTTAAAGCGTGTTTGGCAATGGTTTTATACTAGAACTCGACACCATAAAATTCAAAGTCGAGTTTTCTCCACTAAACCTTATTTCCTTTTTCTCTATCACCATCTAATGTCTAAAATGTCTCATTTTCACAAAAATATTAACTTAAAATATAAAAACTAACCTTCTAAAAACCAAATCGTTCCCTATCTAAAAATACCAAATCATATATCTTTTGTCAAATTCTTACACTAAGATCACTTATATTCGGGATTTCATGTGTAAAGGAGTTTTAGGAGATATTGAGCACCTAATTTTAATTTTATGTCATCTAAGTTGGTTACTCTCTCTAATTTTATGGTGGTAGTATATAAGGTTGATTATTGAGCTTTAATGAGTAGGAATTGTTGATTATGTACTACTAATATAGAATTGTAAGGATATTGAATTGGAGTTGTGGAATTTGTGTTGATTGTGATAGATTATGCCAAATATTATGGTTTACGTGATTATTGGGAGTGTTGAAGAGATTTAGTTAATGAACGAATTAGTAGGGTGAAGTTAATAAAGTATGTGATGAAGTTGGCATATTTGATTGTATGTGTTGTTAGAATGGCTATAAGTATCAAAACAAAGGCTAAGAGGGGTATTCTTTGTCTTCTTTGACATCACCCATTCTAGATGACATTATGATATAACAATTGGAGCTAGAATAATATGCTCATAGAAAAAATCATAATCCTAGATATTGATAGGGCCTTTCATATCATTTTTTATTTTTAGTTTTTTAAATTATGTGTTCAGGTTCTCAGTAATTGGAACATGAGTTTATGCATGATTCTTAGTTAAAATTGATTCAAAATTAAGTGCATAATATGAGTAAGTGAATACTCTACAAATTTTGACTTTGTGAATTCTAGAAAATTAAATTTGTTAATTAATTATGCTTTGATTTGACTTGAATGATCATGTGAGAAACTTTGGGCTTTATATAACATTTTTATTTCTTATGTGGATATCTTCTTTAATTTTAAATTTCTAGAACTTGAATATCATTTGTTCAAGATTAGATGTAACATATGTACAAGCATTAAAAATGATAAAGACAAATAGGATTTGAGTTTGAGCTAAATTGCCTACCTTTTAATACATTAATCTATTAGTAATCCCTTTTGAGCTTAACTAAAAATTATATCCTTTTTCTTTGTTACCCTTTCTTAAAAAATACCTCGAATCTAAAAGAAAAAAAAATTATTTACTTCTTAATTCATGATTAGTAGAGCTTTTACTTATATTGTGATGTCTTTGGTAATAGGATGCGAGAAGATTAATGTAGGGCAGAAGGTGAAATGTATAATGGTGGCATAAAAAGGAAAATTTTATATCAATCCAAAATGTGTAGAAAAATGTGAAAAAAGATGAAATAAAATTTTAAAAATCAATTAGCATAGATGTTTGTATTTGAGAAGAATGAAGAAAGAATGGTGGTTGTAAGAATATATGGAGATAGTAAAGTGAGGATTAATGTTTCTCTTAATTTATTTGTTATTGTTATACTATTTATAAGTTTTTTTTCTCCTATTCCCTTCTTTGGTTAGCCTACTTGACCATTTGGCCTCATTATAACCATATTCGAAGTCTTTTTAATTT
Organism: Erythroxylum acuminatum; assembly: GCA_026284645.1. Lineage (NCBI taxonomy): Eukaryota > Viridiplantae > Streptophyta > Magnoliopsida > Malpighiales > Erythroxylaceae > Erythroxylum > Erythroxylum acuminatum. Next base: position 9,485,591 of record JANKOD010000001.1, read on the forward strand.
TTCTTATATATATCTATTTAAGTAGTGGAGATTAGATGATTTTCAAACTTATGGTAAATTCACTTTCATAAGAAGATGATGAGAGTATATCATTCAAATTTCAAAAACTTGTGTGAATGAGTGATATCTTATGAGAACAAACCTTGTTCATTCCAAAATTCATACCAAAAATAATTTTTCTTTCCATTCCATACTATGATTTTAATAGCAAAATTCATATCCTTTCTTAACTTTATAATCTGATTAAAGGACCAAGAAAAAGATTGGTTTACCTTGATGACCCAGAAGCATTGTTCTTTTATTATATAAGTATGAACCCATTTAACCTATATTGATTAAGCATCAATGAATATTTTCCAAATTCTTTTATCCAGTAGCATTGTGTTAGTATCCCTTATAGAGGGCAATCCCAAACCTCCCTCAATAATTGAAGCATAAACATCAGGCCATCTAACATTTACACCGTAATGTTTTTTTAGCCATCCCTATCCATAAGAAGTTCTTTAACATTTTTTTGTGTCTTTCTTAATCTTTTGGGGAAGAAATAAGTGTGAGCTCCAATGGATATGAACGTTATTCAAGACTGATAAAATTAGTTATAACTTACCAATATAGGAGAGGAAACAGTTGTTCCAGTAGCTGATCCCTTTTTTGACCACATCAAAATAAGGCCGACATTTATAGTAGGAAATCCTTTTGTTTGAGACCGAGATTCATTTATGAAGAGATAGTCCTAAGATTATAGAGAATTGGAACGCAACATATGATGCATATGTTAAAATATATAAGGCACTCTTTTGTAGATTCCCAGTAAGTCCCGATAATACACCAAATCATGCAGGGATTTCATTACCAAAGTAATAGAACTAGAGTAAGCTCCACCAAACAATAGCAAATCATCTGCAAATGTTAAGTTAGAATAACTTCAATTTATCATAATGGTAGTGATACTTGAATCTACTGTCTTGTTATATTCTATATGAAATCAACCTTAACAATACCTCTATACACAAAGAAAAAATATGGTGACTGAGGATCTCCCTGATGTAGCTCTTTAGAGACTCAGAATACTTGTGTAGATCACCATTCACTAGAATTGATAATGATATAATTCTAATAGATCCTTAAATACAAGTTATAAATTGTCTAGGAATGCTAAAGGTCACTAGTGAGTACAAGATAAACTTCCAGTACAGTAAGTCAAAGGCAAATTTAAAATCAATCTTTAAGGTGCAACTCTTTATTAGTTTCTTGTTATTATACCCCATAAGTAATTCTTAACCCAGGAGCATATTATCTCCAGTATTCCTTAACTTCACAAAAGCTCCCTAGCTCCTATTGATTATGCATTCCAGAAAAGGCTTAATCCTATTTGCTATCAATTTTGCAATAATTTTGTGAACTACATTTCAATAAGATATGAGCCTATAATCATTCAAATGCTCATGATTGCACTTATTAGGAATGAGATTGAAAAAGGTCTTGTTTAACTCTCTGAGCATGCAACCTGAAGAAAAGATATTTAGGACTAAATTAGAAATTATGTTACCTGTCAAGTGCTAAGTTTGCTAGAGGAAGAACATGTTAAAATCATCTGGTTTAGGGACCTTTTCTAGTTTTAAAGAGAAAAGTGCATGTTTAAAATGTTATCACTGAAAGGTTTTAATAGAGAATTCTTTTGTTCATTGGAAATGGAGTTGAGACAAATCCATTGAGTTCCTACAAGGTGGAAGCATTCTGGGTGGGAGGTCGCGATAACTCCTTAAAATTGTTAGACACTATAAATTTAATCTCATATTGCTTGTCAATAATGGAGCCTTTATTAGTCCTTAAGGATTGGTTTTTGTTAACATTGATCCTATAGGGAATAGAATTATGGAAGTATTTATCATGAGATAGTTTCAATAGTGATTTTAGCTTTTATTATGTTCTCCAATTTGGATTATTATACGCTGTAAGAATGTTAATCTTGATTGTCACTACAACAAATATCACTTTTGGCCATGTTTTCTTTTGCTACAATTTTAAATTCATAGTTAAAAGTAACTTTTTGGCTACAAAATTTGAAAATTATAGTTAAAGGTAACTTTTTTACTACAAAATTTGAAAACTGTAGCCTATTAAAATAGTAACTCAAAAAATTTAGTTCGTTGACTTTTTTAGAGTATTTGCTATGTTTAGTTTTACTACAATTTTTGTTTTCATAGCTAATAATTTTTAGTGATGTTTTTCATTGTGAACAAATTTTTGTAACAGAAAGTTTTTAGCAACGAAATATTTTTTACAACTAAAACTCAAATATGTTATGTCTATCAGCTATGTTTTCTAAATTTTGTACAAAAAAAGTTTTGGCCATGAAAATATTTTTATAGCTAAAACTTAAATCTGTTCTAGCTATCAACTATGTTTTCTAAATTTCGTAGGAAAAAAGTTTTGGCTATGAAAATATTTTCAGAAGTTATTGAAAGTAGCATAAGAAGAATTATATCTAGGTTGCTCCTATTTCTCCTAACTATCTTTCATTGTGAAGTTGTTATACTTAAAGGTATATAATAGATGGAGTAATAAATCCTTTGATATATTAACTAGGTTGCTTAATGATGCATTATTGATTAGCCACAAATTGTCTAAATATTACTATAAAACCAAAAAATTGTTAAGGTACCTTAGATTAGGATATATATCAATACATGCTTGTAAGTATGATTGTGCTATCGTTTGGAAAGAGTTTAAAGATCATTAAGAACATCCTATTTGTGGTATATAAAGGTGGCAAGTGGATGAAGGAAAAGGAAAAAAGATACCCAACAAAATCTTGAGATACTTCCCTATTAAACCACGATTACAAAGGCTTTTTACGTCAATAAAAATAGTCATAGATATGACGTGACATAAGAAAAAATGCATTGATGATAACGTTATACGTCTTCTAGTAGACTAAAGGCATAGAAAGAATTTGATGAGAAGTTTCCATGGTTTACAGAGAATTGTTATAATGTTCAACTTGGGATATCCTCTGATGAATTTAATTTATTTGGAAATATAAGTACTTCTTACAGCATGTGAATGGTAATTCTTGTGCCATAAAATGTACACACATAGAAATGTAAGAAGGAGCCTTTTCTTTCTTATTATCTTTACTTATTCTAGTATTATCGATGTATAATCACATTTATCTTACTAATGTGAATAATGTTGATGATTAAATGTACCTTTATTATGATGATTAAATTATCATGAAAGTGCTCTTTCTATTATCTTGTTGTAATGTTGGTAACATTTATGTTGTTAATGCGATTAATGTATCATGAAAGTGCTTTTTCTGTTGGTTATTATAATATTGGTAACATTTATCTTACTAATATGATTAATGTTGATGATTAAATGTATCTTGATTATGATGATTGAATGCATCATAAAGTTCTCTTTTTGTTGTCTTATTGTAATGTTATTAACATTTATGTATTTTTCTTATAAATATCAAACATAGTGGCACATGGTAGAAACAAAGGGAAGAAAGTGTTAGCTATAAAAATTATAGAATGGAGGAATATGCAACTTCAACTAGATCAATGAGTTGGTTCTAAAAATTCAATTCCTAGCTAATAACTACATTCCATCTCAAACAATAATGAAATTCGTCACACAACTTTAAAATTTCTATACCTTCAAGTTTATATATATATATATATATATTCAAATATATATCCTTTTTTATTACTTTCTTTTTTTTAGCCATAGGAAATAGAGCTTGTTCTAGTTCATGCCATAATAAAGCAATAATAATTTTCATCCTTTAAGTCATACACAATAACTTTAATTAGTCAGAAACAAGAATGAAGATATTAGTTCAAGTTTGTTAATCTTTAATACTTTCAATTAGACTTATGCTGAAATATATATTTATATATATTCTAATATTTTATTATCATTATTCATTTGTTGTCAGCTTCCAATGTTAGTATTAGAAAAACAGATAAAGGTAAAACAAGAGGTTATGAATTGCAACAAATGAATGTTGCAATGAGCTTTAAGTTATCAATAGATACTTAAGAAATTTGTCTTGTAGAAGAGGCCCAATCTGTGAAATTTTCAAGTAAGTTAGGGATTATTGCGAGAATAAAATTACCTTGTTTGAAACATGTTAAGGACATAAAGTAAGATAATTTGCTTGAAAATACTTTGAAAAAAGTTACGATAATTATGCAAAATCTATAACTTTATGCATGCAATATTGTTTAAATGATTTTAAGATTAATTAAGCTTTTACTTATTATTCACAGTTAAAATTGAATATTGTGCAAGGTTGAACCTAAACGTTTCAAAGTATTTTACTTAATTCTTAAAACAATGGACTGAAGATAGTTGTTTCAAGTTGTTGAGAATTAAAAAAAACAAAGATGTGCCTAAAAACTAAAGCACGCAGATTAAAACAAAATATGTGTTGACGTGATATCGATCGAATATAGAAGCAAAAATAAAATGTCAAGCACCAAAATTAAAGAACACCAAAATTTTAACGTGGTAACACCTCGAGAGGCAACATCCACAGGACCTAGTATAGAAAAACTCCACTATCAATCAAACAAGCCCACCAAATGTCTCCAACAATACAAGGACAGACACATACGACCCTTACTCCTAACAAGTGAAAACTACACCCAAAATGTATCTAAAAAAGAGATACAAAGTACATAACCAACAACAACTGTGTAGAAGACAACCAAAGGCACCAAAATTTAGAATAAAACTAGACGAATACCACCAACAGACACAAGAAGGTTACCTAGCGTAGCTCTCCAATCTCGTACGAGGAAGAACGCTTACAAAATTGTTTCTACCTCCAAAAAGAACTAATTTGCAATTGGTCCAAAATGAAGGACTAAATTGCAAATAAACCAAACTAAGAGGATCAAATTGTAAATAGGTCAAATAAGGACCATATTGCATTAGTCCAAAGTTGTTATGTTTTTGGTATGGTGTGTATTGTAATGTGTGGGTGGGGGCATGTATTTGTATAGATGAGTTATGCCACCAAAAACCAAAATAATCAATGTGGGCTTCTTTTCAACTAAGCCCATTGGGCTTTATAGTTGGGTTTAATATTTAGGCCTAATGGTTAGGATCCATTTTATAAGGACCCATAATGAACTCTCTCTCCCCCCCTCGAATCAAATGGAGTCAATTGCCAAACTAGCAATCGACCGATAAACTTCAAACTTTCCCCTTAGTAGAATCTTTGTCAACATGTTTGTACCATTGTCATCCGTGTGAATCTTCTCCAACACCAACAAATTAGACTCCAAGATATCACGAATCCAATGATATCGCACATCAATATGTTTTGATCTACTATAGAACATTGAGTTCTTACTCAAATGGATAGCACTCATACTATCACAAAATAAGACATACATCTCCCGTGTAAAACCAAGTTCTCAGACAAACTTCTTCATCTAAAGCAACTCTTTACAAGCTTCAGTTGCAGCAATGAACTCAGCTTCAGTAGCAGACAAAGCAACACACTTCTGCAATTTAGATTGCCATGCGACAACTCTCCCTGCAAAAGTGATCATATATCCCGAAGTAGATTTTCTCGAGTCAACATCTCTAGCCATGTCTGAATTTATATAACCAGAGAATTCTGGTTTTCCAGTCCCAAAACACAACTTCAAACTAGAAGTTCCTCGGAGATATCTCAATATCCACTTCACCGTATAGCCCTCTGGTTGCTCTATATAAATCTCTTCCTCGAGTTCACTATGAAGAAAAGCAGTTTTGACATCCGTCTGCTCAACTTCCAAATTAAGACTAGTGGATAAACCTAGAACAACTTTAATAGAAGACATCTTCACAACTGGTGAGAATATCTCATCAAAATCAATCCCTTTCTTTTGGAGAAATCCTTTGACAACCACTCTAGCTTTATATTGTGCCTTGGAATCTTCGATTTTCTCCCTAAAAACCCAACGATTCTTTAAAGCTCTTTTACCCTTAGGTAATTTGACTAATTCAAAGGTATGATTATCCAATAAAGACTTCCATTCATCATCTGTTGATGCTTTCCATTCATTTTTCTTCTCACTCTCCATAGCTTCTTCATAAGACTCTGGTTCTCCCCCGTCAGTAAGATGCACATACTTGTGAGATAGATAACGAGTAGAAGGAACTCATTGTCTATTTGATTTCCTAAGTGTAACATCAGGTTCAACGACAGGAGCATCTAACTCTTCTATAACATCCTCATAAACATCATCATCACCTAGAAGATTATCCTGCACCTCAATATCATTTGCAGAATCAACATCACCATGTGTCTTTGTCTCTCATACTGGATCAAGATTAACCTAATCATCTTTATAAGGAGATTTCATCTTCTCTTCCTTACTAATGCCTTCAATGTTCTGATCTTCCATAAAAACAACATCACAGCTTCTAACGAGCCTTTCCTCAGTCGGATCATAGAATCTATAGTCAAACTCATCAAGGTCATAGCTAATGAAAACACATTGCCGTGTCTTAGCTTCTAATTTGGACCTCTCATCTTTAGGCACATGTACGAAAGCTTTACATCCAAAGACATGTAAATGGTCATTAGATACATCTTTCTTATACCAAAACCTATAAAAAACATCACCCTTTAAAGCATAAGTAGGAGACAAATTAATAATATGTGCAACAGTACATAAAGACTCCACCCAAAATGATTGAGGCAACTTTGCTTCAGAAAGCAAACATCGAACTCTTTCCACCAAAGTCCTATTCATCCTCTCTGCTAAGCCATTCAACTGAGGAGTTTTAGGTGGCATTTTCTAGTGCCATATACCCTGCTTCCTACAGTATTCATTAAAAGGTCCATAATATTCGCCACCATTATCAGTGCAAATACACTTCAATTTCTTCCCTATCTCTCTATCAACATAGGCTTGAAACTCTTTAAAGGCACCAAGAACTTGATCATTCCTCTTCAAAGGATAAACCCAAAGCTTTCTAGAATGATCGTCAATAAAGGTCACAAAATATAAACAACCACTATATGTTCTAGACTTCATAGGATTGCAAATATCTGAATGAACTAGCTAAAGAACCTCTAATTTTCTGGGCGGAGGATTACTCTTGAAGGACAATCTATTTTGCTTTCCCGCCAAGCAATAAGAACACTTATCCAATGTGACATCTTTTAAACCGAAAATTGCATTCTTCTTGGTTAATTGATGAAGTACCTTCTCACTAATGTGAGTAAGCCTCTTATGCCATAGTTTCGATAAATCATCACTGACAACAACATTAGCACCATCAATAGAAACTGTAGCCTTGGTCCAATATAAACGTGAAACCTTCTCTCCATTTTCGATAACCAAAGAACCTTTAGTGAGTTTTCACTTCCCTCTTGAAGATTGACTATTATAACCTTCATTATCATCAAGTGTACCAGTACAAATCAGATTAAACCTCATGTCAGGAATATGTCTAACAATATTAAAAAATAACTTCATTATGAGATTAGTCTCCAAATGAATAGTACCAATGCCAATAACCTTTGATTTGCCATTGTTAGACATTGTCAAAGCATCATCAAAAACTGGAGTATAAGACATGAAGAACTCCCTGTGAAGGGTCATATGATAAGTAGCACGACTATCAAAAACCCAACTAGTCTCATCAGAAGCAATGTTAACCAGTTCTTCGTCAGCAATTGTCATCAGATCACCAGCAACAATAGAAACGCTATCATCGCTATCGTCATTGTTTTGCTGCTGCTTGTCCTTCTCACGTTTCAACTTGAAACAGTACTTCTTAATATAGCCTTTCTTACCACAATGATGACACTCTATATCTTTGTATCGAGATTTGGACTTACTTATATTCTTTCCTCGATTACATCCCTGATCTTTACCTCTAATTCTCCCCCTATTTTCTATAACCAAGACATGCGACTGTAAAGTAAATGCCTTTTGTTTTTGTCTTCTAACTTCTTCATTTAAAACAGCAGACTTCACCAACTCTGTGGTAACAGAAGCAGAATTAGTCAAAGTAACTCGGAGATTTTCCTAAGAATCAGGTAAAGTGAGTAGTAACCAAAGCCCCATAATCTCATCTTCAAATTTGATATCCATGCCAGACAATTGATCAAAGCATCCTTGAAACTCATTCAAATGATCAGAAATAGAACTACCTTCTTTATACTTCAAACACATAGCCTGGTTTAACAAAAACAACTTGTTATTCCCAATCTTCGAAGCATATAAGGTCTTAAGCTTTTCCCATAAAGTCTTAGCATTTGAATCATTAGCAATATGATTCAAAACATTGTCATCAATCCATTGTCGAATAAAGCCATAAACCATCTCATTTTCAAAAACCCAATCTTCATCAGTTTTAGACTCTAGCTTCTGAGTAGCAAACACCGGCAAATGCAACTTTTTCACAAATAGATCTTTCATCTTCCCTTTCCACTTGTGGTAATTAGTGCCATTCAAATTAACCATCTTCCTATAATTTGGCTCCATATTCCAATCAAACAAAAAATACCAGAGAGAAAACCAAAAAGCTCTGATACCAGTTGTAGGGAATTAAAAACAAACAAAGATGTGCCCAGAAACTAGAGCGCGCGGATTAAAACAAAATATGTGTGGACGTGATGTCGATCGAATATGGAAGCAACAATAAAACGTCAAGCAACAAATTAAAGAACACCAAAATTTTTAACGTGGTAACACCCTCTCAAATATCGAGAGGCAACATCTATGGGACCTAGTCCAGAAAAACTCCACTATCAATCAAACGAGTATACCAAATGTCTCCAACAATAAAAGGATAGACACAAACGGCCCTTAATCCTTCTAACAAGTGAAAACCACACCCAAAATGTATCGCAAAACAGGAAAAAAAGGATGCAAAGTACACAACCAACAACAACAGTGCAGAAGACAACTAAAGGCAACAAAATCTAGAATAAAACTAGACAAATACCACCAACAGACAAAAGAAGGTTACCTGGCGTAGCTCTCCAATCTCGTGCGAGGAAGAACGCTTCCCAAACCTTGTCTCTGCCTCCAAAAAGAATTGATTTGCAATTGGTCCAAAATGAAGGACTATATTGCAAATAAATTAAACTAAGAGGAACAAATTGCAAATAGGTGAACTAAGGACTAAATTGCAATAGTCTAAAATTGTTTTAGTGCTTATGGTATGGTGTGTTGTAATGTGTGGGTGGAGGCATATATTTATATACATGAGTTATGCTACCAAAAACCAAATTAGTAGATATGGGATTCTTTTCAACTAACTCCATTGGGCTTTATAATTGATCTTAACATTTGGGCTCCATTTTATGAAGCCCATAACCCTACCTACATAATTCGAGCTATTCCAAGCAAGGCTTCTGATGACCTTCTCTTTAATTTTTATTTATTTTAACTTCCCAAAAAACAAAAACTGTACTAGTTCATAGTGCCATTCTTGGAGCAATGGCAAGATACAGTTGGCCCTTTTAATGGAAGGCATGCTTAATACCTTTCCAAGTAAGTCTCTCTTTTCATATTATTACTTTTGAGACCCTGATGGCTAAGTAACATGCAATAGTAAGTAACACGCAAAAATTACGATACTCAATCACAAGGTTTGGCGATGGAAGCTACTTTATTGGTTGTGTGGATAAATCATCTATGATTTTGGAGTTGATTAATAAATATGTTTTTATTTTACCGTTCTACTACAGAATTTCTGAAGCCGGATTTTGCCAGTCGAAAACTTCCTCTCCCTTAGATATACATATAATAGGAAAATTTTAAAAGATTATAGAGCTTATTCATTATGAAAATTAAGTATAAAGGAAATAGAGAAATTGGGCAGATAAGATAAAAGAAGGCACGAAGGTAGAGCATGAATGGTTAGGTATATTGAGCACAATTTTCCCGAAAGAAATTCCAAGTTGTCAACTGTTCTATACAGAAGCTTACACATGGCCCTGTTGCTTTCTCTAGCTGAAATCTGAATCCAAAGCGTACAATCTCTCTTCAGTTGTCCAATTCCACCTTCATTTTGGTGCTGTGAACACGGTGTCAATGACTTCTTTCAGATTCTTGCAACCTATGATTTTCATTCCTTGGAAACCAAGCGTTTCCAGAAATTTCTCGGCAGATTTGGGAACTATACACATTCTGTATCCCATTTTGGCCACCGTATTCACTCTTTTCTCCATTCGGGGCACCTGTAATTTACGAACGTAAGACTTGGGTGAACAGGTGATCCAACAACATACCTCAGCGCAATGAAGTCAAAGTAAAAAAGGAACAGGGAAGCATGCTTTTAAAGCACCGATGGAGAGTTCTTCTACAACTGTCACTGAGCTAACATCTGTGCAATGAACGTGAGATGCAATGCTATTCATATATTAACAGGTTAATCCCCAGAACACTTCCTCAGACACTTCTGGTATTTGATAGTGTACGTCTAACTGGCTTAAAAGAAACACAAAAGAAATTAATGACTTACAGCTCGAAGCTCACCAGCAAGGCCAATTTCTCCAATGAATGCAATGTTATTTGGAAGAGGAAACTCCAAGAAACTGAGATGGCAACCATAGGTAATCAAACTTCAAAAGATGCTTGCAGTTGATGTATTATTGGTGGGCATAGGGCAGAAAAATAAATGATAAAAGTCCTGGATCACTATTTATCTATGAGATGTTTGCAAAAGTGAAGTTTAAAGACTGGCACACAATAACTTTGAATATATATAAAGGAAAAAAGAATTAAGGAAACAAATGCCTGCTGCAAATTGCAGCTGCAATCGCAAGATCTCCAGCAGTCTCTGCGAGCTTGACCCCACTAATGACGTTCAGAAAGATGGCCTAGAGAAGAAAAAACAAATGGAGGAGGAAAACTTTGTGTAAGAATAGAACAAGAACCAAACTGACCTAGAATTGAATACAAAATAATTCAATTATTCAGGCTAAAAGGGCAATTTAATTGAAAATAAGATGTTTCCAAAATCTAGTAATGATTCCAAACCATGCCATGCAAAATTCTTTTCCAACCTAAAATGAAATCTGCGAACACACTTGTCATTCACATTTTTAAATGCTGACACCAAATCTGTGAACACCCTTTTCACATCTTAAAATGCTGACACAGAATCCATAACACACTTCCTATGTTACCCTTTGCAAGAAAAATTGTGTCACGTCCCCTAAAAGCCCTATTCATCAAAATTCCAACAAAAAGGAAAGGCGGAAACCATAATTTTCACATAAAAGGTAAGGGATGACTTACATTTTCTTGGAGCATCAAACCCGCTTGCTTCTTAAGAACCTTCAGCCAAGAGATATGACATTGTGAATTAATCATTTTAACAAATCTTTTTTAAGCTTAAAAAGGTTCACATAATTTATATCACAGTTTGGAACAGAAAAGAAAAAGAATTTAAAGACGTGCTTTATACACATACAACTCATCTGTAGAGACACTCACAAAGAACTAAAATAATAAAGGCTTTTAATTTTATTTCTACTGGGATTCCCAACCGGAAGCTCATTACATTTGAACTTTGAAGTATTCAGTTGAGAAAAAAATGCAAAACCAACCAAAACAGGGAATTGATGTAAAAGTAGAGCTGATGGTAGGTACTGCTATTTCAGAATTAATCAACATAAAAAAGGTTAGACATGAAATTATACAATAAGCTTACAATGATGATATGCCCATATAACTCCAATTAAAAAACCTTAAACCACTTACTGAAATAATCATGTCGGCCCTGCTCTCTTGGATCCCATTAACATGCCTTGAAACCGAAGCACCAGGGGCACATAATGCCTGTAAAATGGATCTCAAAGTCAACCAAAACAATTTGTGATCATTTGAATGGCAAACTAGTTGAGGTTCAATCGGGAAAAAAATATTAGTGAATCATGTGAAATACAATTTTTAGCATAGAGCAAAAGAGTAAAAGAAAATACCTGAATTTCAATAAGAAAACTTCGACATCCATCCATGATCACAGTGACAGCTAGTCCAACTACAACATCCGAACTTGAATGCTGCTCACTCAGGAATATCTCACTTGGATTTAAAACAGCTTGCAGACCTAGTTCTGACATTTCAAATACTCCCAACTGGCACCAATAGATAATTCTATTATCAACAAAGACGAAAAGGGAGCAGTTATATGAGTACCTACAATCATTTTGCCATTTTGGTTATGCTTCAACAAAGATTAATGAAATAAAATAAAAAAATCCGATACAATCATATACTATTCCAAAGAGGCTTTTTTGGCTACGTGTAGTTTCCACTATTTTTCCATGATTAGAATTTTCTTTTAATCTTTTTCATACATAATTTTGTCTATGTATCTTTTATTTCCTCAAAAAAAGTTGCAATCTGGTACATAAGAGGTGCATCAGCCATGAAATCAAATTAACAAAGGAGAACATCGATAGAAACTTACCTCCAAAATGATAAAGAGAGAGAGATTAGGGATATTTGAAAAGAGAAAAATTTGAGAATTAGTAACATCATATACCAATTCAATAACTGAGCATTGAAGGCTCACTAACCAATACCAATCAAGCCTTACAGAATATGCACGGGGAGAGCAAAGGAATTTCTTAACACAAGATTCACACAGAAAGCACATAACCTATACTTAAATACAAAGCGTCATCCTTATAGCGCACCTCATCAGTGCATCCAAAACGATTCTTCACTGGTCGAAGAAAGCGATGAGATGAAAACTTCTCTCCCTAATAGCATGTACCAACATAGTTAACAATCTTAATAAGAAAAGAACAAACTACCTTGAAAATTCTATCAAAACAGATAGTTCATGTCAAGTAACCATATGGAAACATAGTAAAAGATTTAGCATCAATTTCGGAAGCTAAATGTTGAAGTTTCACATATGAATCTGTACTATGAGGCATGCAGCAAATGTTCTTCATCTTATGATACCAAAAGTAGGTTACATCATTCGACAGAGCATAACGAATTATCCAGTAAAAGCAAAACGTAACAAAATACTGACTTCCATATACAGAACAACATCAACTATGTGCTCGAGGAGCCGAGGTCCTGCTATATCTCCAGACTTGGTCACATGTCCAATCTGTAAAGCATTTGCAATTTAATGAAAAAGGAAGGGAAAAGAAACTTCAAAATATCAATAAAAGAAACAGTTCCGTGAATAGTTTCATTTAGAAGTTGCTTGAACTTCATCACAAATCAACAATCAACTAGCACATCGATCAAACCAAATGTTATTTAATACAAATAGAAGTAGGTAAATCAAAGGAATACATTGAACTTGAGGAAAAGGCAAAACACCTATTGCACTTATAAAACGGAAAAAAGAAGACAATGATCAAGAGTATAATCACATAGAAAATGATATATGAAATATAAGAGTTGATCATTGACTAGAAGCAGGATACAACAGATGAACTCCATGATGCAATTGGGATCGTGATTAGGAAGGTCAGGGACCAAAGGCAGGTATTTAAGGAGAGAAAATGAGAATGAGAGAAAGAGATGACAAAAAAGGAAGTTAAAAACAGTAGGAATATTGAGAAAAGAAATCATAGTTGAACTTTCTTTTTATTTTTCGTCATGGCTGAAGAAAAGCTCCAGATAACAGAAAGAAGATTGGAAACAGGCCTCGAACAAGGTTGCCAATTGTGTTCCAATATCAAACTAAACAAATGGAAAACTAAATTTAGATAAATAGATCTCACCAAAAGAACTGGTATGCCAGTCTTCTTTGCAAACCGCAATAAAGCTGACGTGCATTCCCTAACCTGTCATACACTAGAATTGGGTTATCATTCATTAAGAATCTCATGAAAATATCTATGGATAAGCATATTTGTCTTTTAAGTGTCTGAAAGTATGTATATTTGCTCAAATTCCATAAAAAAGGAATAAGAAAGAAAATAGACACAATTTTTATTTAGAAAATAAACACATTTTTATTTAGTACTCACTGAAAATTTATTTTAATCATGGTATTTCGTGTAAGTTAAACTTCCATTGCTCAAAAGAACTCAAGAAGGAGATATCAAAATAAATCATGTTCTTTTTTATTGAAAATCTATGACACAAAAAAAGGCAATTAGAATGGAAGGTACAACGCATGCAATTTTTTCTCATCAACAGTTCTAATCCATGATTACCTTGGTATTGTAGCCACTCTTTCTTATTATTAACAATCGACGTGCACAAAAGGATATGCAGTAAACAACAAAGAGAGAACAATATCAACACAATTAAGGTGAAAGCAAGAGACATTGAAGTACATAACACCAGGTATAGAGATTAAACATCTTGAAGTTATGCTTATAGGATATAGCACATAGCATTAAACACCTGTGAGATAGCTCCAGCACTTCCAGTAACTCCATTAAGATAAACTGTTTGTATAGAATCAACCACTAAAGCACAAGGGGAAACTTCCTGAATTTTCCCAAATATATCCTAAAAAGAAAAGATAAGACGGAACTATAATATCAGAGTCTACAGATCTGTATGATAATAGTGCAGTTTTAAGGGAGAACAAAAAAACCTAGTTGAATAATAATAATATAAGATAGAAAAGATAAAGGAGAGTCATTTACCTCAATATCAGTACTTGAATAGAGGAAAAGATTTTCTGCTTCAATCTTCATACGGTCAGCTCTGTCTCTAATTTGCTCAACACTCTGCCACAATAGTACATTCACCTCCTTAAAAACCATGATTGCTACTTTACAAGAACAATGAACTTAAGGTTTTGTTCCTATGCTGTCACACCAACACAGGCCTCTGGAAAAGGGACATAATGAGAAAAAAAAACTTTTATGAACATTACAAAGATGAAAGTACATAATTGGAATAGATCCTTGAAGATTTTAAAGTTTCCTCATAGAAAAGGTTGCATTTTTTTAACCAATAAATTTATTTTCAAGCACTACCATAGGACTGGATGATTGACAGAAAATAAATCAAAACGCTTAGATGAAATATTAGACACCAAGTAACATAAACCTCTTCACCAGAGACATATACAACTGGAGCCGGTTCGCCATCTTCCTGACCCTCAGCTATTATTGCTGCAATCTTACAATTCAAAACAATTGATCTTAGAAGAGAAAACTTGATAATATAACAAAGAAATGGATGATTGGACCAAGTTATAGAACAGAAAGTAAAGAACATAGCACATCAAAGATATAAGAAGTCAAGAATATTATTCAAAGAACTCTGAGAAATGGCTACCTGCAATAATAGGGTACTCTTGCCAACTCCAGGATCACCACCGATCAAAACCAAAGAACCTTAATAACAACATTATACAATTAAGTAATCTGATAGCAAAAGGGCAAGGAGATATTAAACACTCGAAACTTCATGGCAGAACTATGTATTTAGCAAACACTAGCATCCATGAAGGAATAAACATGAGTATTAATGTAATAATTCACCAATAGCTAAAAATTCAGTGAATGAATCGTGGATAGTTTTCAAGTCTCTACAAAAGGGATGGAATGTGGAATAAGTTTCTATCTAATACTAAGAAGATGAGATGACAAAAAAAGCTAAGTTTAACTTCAAATAAAGATAACATCAATTATCCACTTAAGAGCTAGAATCACCAGCCTCTGTCATAGTGCTTCATTCCATTTTATAAAGTTTACATCACATGTATAATCAGAATTAGTAAAATGTGAACAAAAAAACGGACTTTTAAATTGAAATGTATTTTCGTTTACTGCTCATCTTGGGAAATTTAATTCATAAAATAATGTTTAAAAGATCATATTACCCAAATCCAAACAAGTGAAGACATAAATAAATAGAAGAAAATATAACCTATTTTAGCTTTAAGTAGTATGTTGCAAGGCAAAATAACGTGTGTGAAATTATTCAAATTAAACAAAATAAAATTGTTGAGAACAAAATTACATATTCAAGACATAATATATGTATTCCAACCAGACCTGGAACAATACCGCCACCAAGCACCCTAGAAACTTCAGTTCCAAAGAGTCCAGACCTGAATTTCAACAGCATTTATTCCACATTATATGGCAAGTAACACATGTTGGCATCTGTTGAAAGTACTTGTATTTTTCATGGAATTGAATCCATCAACACCTAGATTACGTTTTAGCAATGCATCCCAACAATGAACAGCTAACAGACGACGAAATCAATATCTTACAAAGGGATCCGCCAGTCAGACTGATTGGTACCCTTGCTGACTTCTGTTAGCCTTAATGGACGCATCTCCTCTGATTGTTGAGGCAGCCAAGAGCGAATCACATTTTCCGAAACTTCCATCCCACTGACCTTACCTCCACTCCCAACATCCACTTCTGAAAACTGCTTCATTGTCCCTGCCAACCCACATGATCTGCAGGTACCCCACCATTGGCCATGTGTATTGCCACAGCTCCCACAAACCCAGGTAACCTTGTTCTTCTTCTTCTTCCTATTTGCCACAACGTCCCCAGACCCCATCCCATTAACTGCTTTCTTCCCGCCACTAATTCTGTTTTGGTTGATGACGTCCTCATTTCCCTTACTATAAGTTGATAAACCTAATCGATCTTCATCTGAACTGGGTAAAGTCTTATTATCATTATTCCTTTCCTCACTTAAACCCTCGTTCTTATTATTAGAACTTGACACTACCATCTGGGTTTTAACTTTCATATCACCATAGCCCTTTTCCTCACCTAGACCACCGATTTCTTTGTCAGAACTCAATACACGACCACAAACCTTGTCTATATTAACCAAAGTTCCACTCTTCACATTCCTATAAGTCCTCTGGGCCTCTATATCGCCAATTTCTTGTATGAAACTTGAAAACCCCGACTCGTTTCTATCTCCTTCACTCCTCTTTGCCGTGCCATACGTCCTCTTAGCTTCTAAACCCTCAAATTCCTCGTAGGCATTTGAGAACCCTTGATGGATTTCTTGCTCATCGCTTTCCCTCAAGCCTCTCTGCGTCAAAATTCTACCGGAGACAGGACTGTATATGCTCCAAACACGACGGCCATTTACACCATCGACGCTTTTCCCATTTTCGTTTAACTCGGGGCTGGTTTTGAACGACTCAACAGCTACGCCAGACTTTTTGCAACGTAATCGGAGGGTGGTACCATGGAAATGGCGGGAATTGATGATTGATTTTGGGGTTTTATTACGGTTTAAAAGGAGAAAGCTTTTGTTAGTGTAGACTACTGATTTTAGAGCTTTCATGTCTGAAATTTGCATCAGTGAGACACAAGCTCTAATTCTCTTATTAGGGTTTAGAGTTTTGGAAGGTAAATTAAGGTTTGAAAATGGAGGGAATTCAAAAGGTCACTCCTTTCAATAAACCCATTTCAGAATTCTGATAGTTAAAGAATGGGTTTTAGGGTTTTCCATTCACCATTTTCTTACCGCTGATATACATCCGATGGCTTATTGGAAGTTGGAATGATAAATGAATCGTTTGGTTCGTCAGTTTCAAATTTATATTGTAAGACAGTATACCTTATAACTTTAGATCAATGATATCTCCAAAAATTATAATAATAAATAATAAATAATATGAAATATTAATAATTTAAAGATATTTTACATATAAATAATAATCACAATTAATATGTAAAAACAGTTATAATCATATAAATATAAAATTAAGAACAACACAAAGTATTTAAAATATTACAATTTCATCATATAATAAATAATAATTACATCAAAACATCTAATAAAAAGAATAATAAATATCATTAACTCTAAACTATTACAATTTACGACAATAGTTCATAATGAAAAAACAACCAAGTAAAAGTGAAACCTGAAATAAAAACATTTGCAATTACATTACATATATAAAATTTAACATATATATCAAATATAAGTCAAATTAAAAGAAGAGGAAAAACAAAAACATGGAATTTCACTCAATCATCTACGAAATGATACTCGCTATAACTGCACTAACCTTAATTATCATTTGATACAAAATCCTCATCGTTAAGAAAAGTAACATTATCATCATCGTTCAAATTCAATGCATCAAATGACATGTTAATGTTTTCCCATCTAAGATTATCTTCCAAGTCATTCACATCTACCAAACATGTTCTTTAGAAACTCAATATGCCAAAAGATCAATATTGTCAATGCAAATTGGATCTATTGAACTACTTGTGCTATTCAGAGCACTAGTAAACAATAAAATTTAATTATTAAAAATTATAAGAAATTATATCAAAATTAATAATGATAATAGCATACCTTTCATGAAGCTTTAGATTGCAATGAATGAAAATCAAGTCATTCAATCTCTTGTACTCTAATCTATTCCTTTTCTTAGAATGGATAAATTCAAATGTGCTATAGTTATGTTCAAAACCTTTTGCTCTCAAACATTAACTTAAAATTTGAATTGCAAACCTTTGCAATTTTAGAATAGCACTTTTGAATTGGTCCCAACAAAAAACTGTAAGTCGTAAGACAACAAAAGCAACATTATAAACAAAATAAAGTAATAATTAATTTTTTTAACAAATAAGAAAAGGGAAACAACTAAAACCTAGAGAAAGTTTTGCTTTTTGTCGAATAACAATTAGCAATCCAAAATCCCACTTCATGCAAGCTTATGATATCTTGCATCATCTCATGAGCAACAACTACTGTAGTATAGTGAATAACATTCTCCTATTAACTTCAATTTTCTTTGTGAAATTCGGTTCGAAATAGATACTAGGACTCAAAAACGTCCCAGCTGCAAACAACGGAAAAGAAAGTTGTCTTTCCCATTTCTCATTGATGACTGCAAGATATGGTGTGTACAAAAAAGACCTATGTTTCATATTGATCTTAATTACTTCCTTCACTCTCTCCATGACATTAAAAAAAAACTCATTGTTGTCTTTTCTTCCCTATCAGCCAAGCGAAGCTCCCTCATCAAAGGCTCACAAACTCGGATAACAAATTAGCATTGAGACCAAAATTTTCTATCTTTTAGTATAATTTTGGAAACCTCCAATCTTTGATTAAACCTAACATGCTGAGATGTAACTCACTTATCACTTGTAAACATTTGTCTTAACTCTTTCTTTATCGTAACAAAATATTAAAGTGATAATAAATTCGATGAAAATCTTGTCACAGCAGGACAACACAAATTTCTATCATTAGTAAATTCCTTTCTTATTGAATTAAACACTCATACACGATTATAGATGAACTTGGTCACCTTTTAAGCTTTCTACATAGTCTCAACAATAATAAGAAAATACATATGATCCCATGTATTCTCCAACATTAGGGGAATTATACTAATTTTACAACCTTCTTCCAACCACTTTATAAGCGGAATCATTGTTAGTAATAAACTGAACAATATTTCTGGCCCTACTTCATTCACAACTTCATCAAATATCTCAAATAAAGTATCAATATTCCTAATAAGGTCATATGCATCAATAGACTTCAAAAACATTGAGTCATTTGCAGAATAAACCCAAAATTAATAATAGATGATTGTCACTTTTTGTCCAACCATCACACATGATTAAACATCCATAAGTAGCCCAATCCACTCTTCTTTCTGTCAAATAACTTTTAATTTCAGAAATTGAGCAACTCAAAAGATTACTTATTAAGTCATCAATCGAAGGAGCTTTGTATCCCGGACCATAAGAGGGTATAACATCCACATAGGCTGATAATAGTAAGATTGAGAAGCATTGAATGATGTACCTGTATCATACCACTATCTAGCTATTGTCATATCTACATTGCAAGACGCTTCTCTTGATTGGATGACACTACAAATTGAAGGTTGGGCGCCAAGAGTTATTTGTGGTGCAAAAAAACTACTCACCTACCTTCTTCTTGTCCTAACATCAGGTGCAGGTGTAACATTAACTTCTTGTTGGGCTTAAGATCGAACACTACCACTACCACCTTCACCTTCAACATTTCTACAATCATAAAAAAAAACTAGCAAATGAGCTTCCAGTACTAATTTGATAATTCAACATTTCCCTTTTATCTTTCTCGTATTGATATTCTTCAAGCAAAGTTTTCATTTGCAACTTCACATCGTGACTTACTTTTTCACAAGGTTCCATATTTCCTTTAATCCCAACTAAATACTTCTTCAATTGGGTGATTCCTTCACCTTTCAAATGCTTATTACGAAACAAGCAAATAATACAGTTCCTCACACCGAGGAACAATGCAACATGAGCTCAAGCTGGATCATTGTATCTTTCTGAAGTGGTTTGATCAGGAATACTTGAACTTTCTTCCATTTATCTATAAAAATTAATGAATACATATATCAAAAACCAACAATTCATTATTCAACATACATAATTACATAAAACATACATAAACAATTTCCATTTCCAACAATCATAAAATATACATTCATTTCCAACAATTTCAAACAATTTCAATTCAACGATTACAAAACATACATAAACAATGTACATTTCCAATCATTTAATTTCCAATAATTTCCATTTCCAACATAACAAAGCATACATAAACAATTTTCATTTCCAACAATCACAAAACATACATAAACAATTTCTATTTCTAATAATTTCGAACAATTTCAATTCAAACATCACAAAACATACATAAACAATTTCCATTTCTAACAATCACAAAACATACATAAACAATTTTTATTTCCAACAATCACAAAACATACATAATCAATTTTCATTTCTAACAATTTTCAACAATTTCAATTTCCAACAATCATAAAACATACATAAACAATTTCCATTTTCAACAATCACAAAACATAAATAAACAATTTCCATGTCTAACAATTTCCAACAATTTCAATTTCCATTAATCACGAACATACATAAATAATTTCCATTTCTAACAATCACACAACATACATAAACAATTTTCATTTCTAACAATTTTAATTTAACTATTACAAAACATACGTAAGCAATTTCTATTTCTAATAATTTTGAACAATTTCAATTCTAACAATTTCAAATATTAACAAAAAGAAGGCAAAAAAATGTATAATCTAAGGATATATTTTGTAATTACTCATTGATAATTGTTGTATTATTGTTATTTTTACTATTATTTTAGAATGCAAACATAAATAGGATAAATGCGAGATGCTAATAGGGGGTTTACCCACATCAAGATGTGTTATGTATTGCAGTGAAAAATATACAAAGTGTGAAAGGCCAACAAAGGGAAATTTTGTTATTGGAATTTTGATATTTCATTTCTCCATCTTTTATTTTTCATGTAAGTTGATGGTTGTTACTATTCGATTGATTGTGGGTGCAAATCTTAGAAATTGTGTATTAAAATTTGATTTATTTCCAAATTCATGATCCAAATCTACTTT
Organism: Erythroxylum acuminatum; assembly: GCA_026284645.1. Classification (NCBI taxonomy): domain Eukaryota; kingdom Viridiplantae; phylum Streptophyta; class Magnoliopsida; order Malpighiales; family Erythroxylaceae; genus Erythroxylum; species Erythroxylum acuminatum. Next base: position 9,506,975 of record JANKOD010000001.1, read on the forward strand.
CTAAACGTTATTTCTTCACTTATGGTTTAATAGAACAAATATTTCTAAAATTTTGTCCAATTTAAAAATTTCACATCTTAAAAAAAATCTTTACATTTTGCTTTTCGATGTAAAGGAAAATAGTCACCTTAAACTACAGAAAAAAATTTTGTCACTTTATCCTGTCTAAATTAGTATATAAGGTTGTCTAATGTCTAGTAGCAACAAGAACATATTGTCTGATAAAAAAATTGTAAAAAAAAACTTAGTTCTAAATTAAATATAATTGGTGCTACTTTCCAATTTCCATGGATGAAAGCAAACAACTTCAATTTCCATTTTCCACACAAGAAGCAACACAACAACAAATTAACAAATTCCATTTACAATTCACAAAACACACCCAACAATTCCATTCACAATTCTCAAAACATACATAAAGTCATAAACACACACACCCAATTATTTCAGAATTCAACAACATTTTCAACAGGTCAAGTCAGAAATAGATCTGGATCTATTTTAGAGATAGTGTAGAGGAGGAAACCTAAGACTCTAAAAGTGATGAGTGGTGACTGCCAACGGTGGGTGGGCTCGTGGCGTCAGTGGTAGTGGCAGGTTTGGTAATCGTTAAGGAGTGGACTGATGGCAGTGCCAATGGTGAACAAGAGAGATAGTGAGATGTGTAAGAGAGATACAAAATAGTGGGAGAAGGAGGGAGCAGAGGGTGGGCGTCGGTGGTGTTATGGCATCGCCTGGGAAGAGAGGGAGGGCTCTCGGAGTGGCGAGAGTGAATGAGATGTGAGAGCAAAAAAATTATGGGAGAAAGAAGATATTGTGACCAGGGTTTTAATTTTTTTTTGCAAGTTTGTCCTCTAACTCTGTAAAAATTACGATATCTGTTAGTATATGATCAATATTTTGAATACCAGCAGTACTGGCCAATACCAATCAAAAAACACTAGTACTGACCGATATTTAGGCCCAGTATCGAGCCACTGATGTTTTATACCATTTTTCGATCGGTACTATATGAAAGCAAAAGCTTGGTTAGTTTTTGTTTTTGTTTTTGTTTTTTATTTTTTATTTTTTAAATATAAAAAAAACTTTTTTTGGGTTAATGTTTAATAATAATTACATATTAG